>JAQQZT010000009.1:15118078-15150574 GCA_030068275.1 Clarias platycephalus | reverse complement strand
TATACATATATAAACCCGACTAATTCACATATAGTAGTCTTTGTTTGTTAATTCATAGAATTCACAAACTGATTATTCCAGGAAAACCGTAAAACAGTTAATAAGTCGAATTTCCTTGCTTATAATAAGCGAGTATTTCTTATCCAGAATGTAAATGTAAAATGCAGTTCACAGCTCAGTGCGAGTCGGGTTTACACCAGAGCGTCAGTATGCTGTAGCGGGAGATGTGGAGCTCCTGTGTGCGCTTTCTCGTCACTCTCTATTACAGTCATATTCCAGATCATATAATATACGTCTTTATTTTATTTCGTTTTCTGTACGCATAATTGGAATAGTATGACTATTGCTGAAGTTCAGGTATGTCGTACTTATTAAAATTGCCTATCACGATGAAATCCTGAAGCCGTATTATGCGTAAAATAAAATGTGTTTCGAGCACATTCGCTTTCTCTATGAATGTTAAATATCCACTGTTTTGTGTGTCCTTTTTTTTTTTTTTTACTCAGTACCCTGGAAACAGCTCCTCGGCTGATTAATTTCACTCAGATTAGTGAGCGTTATCAGATTAAACATTTGTCCGAGTCTCATTTCCATACTAAACTTTAACTGTATATGTCTTTTTAACATGTAGTGGGGATAAAATAAGAGCAGAAACGCCACTCACCTGCGATCCCGCACAAAATTGAGCTTCAACTCAAAGCGCACTCGTGCCTCTTCGTGTCTAACGACTTGAATCTCGAAGATCCGAGTAGCTTATTTTAATTCGAAACTAAGAAAATAAAAAGTTTCTTCTCCAGTCCCAAACTGATGTTTCGGATGTTTCGTTTACGCTTCACTCTTATTTGCACATTTGAAAACGGTTATTGGTTGTTGCACGTCAGGGTGGCGCGTATTTTTGTTTTATCAGGACCGCGGACAGCTCAGCGCCGATAAGTACAGGCGCGTGGGCCCACGTGACCGACGAGTCAGCGCGCGCCGCCTTTGACGTCACCCCCTTCATTGATAAGAATTTCGTGTCTCGTTTGAACTCAGAGGCTACGTTACGCTGCTCTGATGAATGAACGGAAACGGCATGAATGAAGCAACTCTCTCCATTAAGAACGGAGAGAGCACCGTGCTTGGAAATCAGAAACATATTCTCGCTTAAACGAAGTTTTCAAATCCCTTTTATTCGTTGAGTGACGTGCATTCGGAAACAGAATGTCGATCAGTTATGCGTGGGTGTATTTAATTTAATTGGGACGCTAATTGAAAATGCGCGTCAAAATGATGCGAAACTCCTATTTTTGGTGCAAAGACGCAGCTCGTCTCGTGTCCCTCATTTAAAAAAAAAAAAAGAAAAGAAAGAAAGAAACACACACAATACTTTTACCCCTTCGGTGTGATATTTTTTTAGGGACTGAGGTGCCCGTTAATCGGACCTGGACCGAAGCCAAACGACTGAGGCCGCTGTGACGCACGCGGCTCCGCTCCGCCGCTCCATTTCCGCTCCATTTCCCGAGCACCTCCAATTTGCCAGTCTTTGTCTCTCGCGCCCTGTCGCCGACTTTCATCCATCTGGCTCGCGCGTCATCCTCTCATTCTATCCCTATTTAGTGGCTATCATTTGTGGGAATTACGCGCATTTTTGGTTCAATTATTTTTATATACACATGCTCCTTAAAATAGAACTCACTGGGATGCAAACCATTAACTTACTATGTGACGATTCTCTGCAGCAGCCTTTTCTCATGTGGTTATAACTTAATATTCATCCTCTGATGAATGAACTTTCGGCATAAGGCCTAATTGCTAAAATACTCCGGCGGACTCTTGACCCACCACAAACCCCAGTTTATGGTTCGTGTAATTGAATTATTCGCACTGCGCATACTGAAGTCCCCGGAGTCCTGTTGTAAGTGGCAGCGCCCTCGCGCAATGGAAAAAAACTAATTTCAACTATTTTTGAAAATGTTAGATGCGTCACATGTTCCTGAAACATTAATCAACGTCATGACACAATCAGGACCTTAGCAAATACATATCATAACACAATGCAAACAGTCTAAAAACAAACCCATTTTGACCAAATGTGGTTTTGAACATTTGTGCTTTGGTGTCCGAATACATATACCATGAGCTCGAACGGAGTATATCTCATGTGCTTCCACCTGAGTTGTCAGAGGTGAGGGGCCAGAGGGCAGAGTGTGATCCGCCTTGGCATTATCGACTGCCACTCAGCATTAGCCCAGTGACGGCCCATCAGCCAGGCGCTCTCCATCCCCCGCGCTGACTCACCAGCTCCAAAGCCCCTTTAGAAGCAAAATAGATGGTGTGTTAATCTATAGGTTTATCACGCACCCAAAATGTAGCGAAAAATCTCTCACACCATTTTTACTCTGAGCCACAGAGGAGACTGAGATATGCAGTGAGTTAATCCAACACTGCCTGGCTTTAAGTGCGCCTCTCTGGTGTCGTGGGTTTTTCATCACCATCCTCCTCATCGTTCTTATTCTTATCATCACTGTCATTACTATTACTACTAGTTTTATCTTTTTGTGACATTCTCTTAAATGGACACGCTCGCTGTGTTTTTTTTCTTCTTTCCCTACTGTACCATGGACATGTTGCCCGCAATTATGAAAATGTGAAAAAATGCTTATCAGCTGTTAATGCATCAAAGTACAAAGGCGCTTAATGGAAGTGGCATAACATGCCCCTTATGAATAAAAGAATTCCTACTCCCACACGAAAAGAACGAAAAAAATGATGGCTCTGAAAAAAAGGGAAAAGATTGGTTCTGGTGTGTTTCAGCTGCTCCTCCGCTGCGGCTCAGGCGTAATGATGTGGAACCCGAATCTCGCGCCCACACGCCGAGTGGGGGGTCGGATCAACCCCGAGTGTGTTTTTATTGCCGGTTCCGGTAGAAGCACCCAGTCCCCTCAGGCGAGATCTGAGCTGCTGAAAAAAATGTCGGACAGGAAGGTGGCGGCTTTGTGCGCCACGTGGCCCCGAATAGCTTAGCCTGGCACGCGTTATTTATCAAGGACAGCGCGCGCACCCGCGTCATCGCCGACAATGGCGCGCTAATTATCAGTAGTAAAACGCGAACAACAACCGACACGGCTCGTAATAAACCTATAGCGGTGGAAACCTACAGCCGCGTGGTGTGAGCGCGTCCGTGTTGCGAGTCGTGCTGCGAAAACGTGCTCAGTGTTTGGCTTAGCTCGGATGCACTCTGTGTCGTTACGAGCACTGCAAGCGGCAGAGGGCATTTATTTATTTATTTAGTCCTGGTTCCCGGTCTGACGCGGACATTAGCTGTCTCGCGCCCTGTCGTTCCCTGACCGTCGCGCGCGCGTGCATTATGGTGTCTTCAGAACAAGAAGAAAAAACAACGCATTTTAGATTAAATCTCGTTTAGATCTTTAACGTTTAGTGTGTAAAGTAAAGTAAGGCGTTTGATTAAAGTGTCCATTGCGTACTAAGGATTTATTATTATTGCACTCAGTATTTTACGGCATTGGCACAATGAGAGTCGAAATGAAATGATTCAGATGTAAAATAAATAAATAAACAAACAAACAAAGACCAAAATTAACCAGATAAATAATTTGTGTTGTAGAAAACCTTTATTTTCTTTTCATGATTTGGTGCACCGGAGAGCAGATTCAGCTTTACGCGCAGGTTCTTTATATGTAAGTCCAGTGTATGGACATTTATTCAGAAATAATAAGCGATGGAGAAAGCTTTGGTGCGATGAACGCGCCAGTGACAGATTACACAGGAGCTCTGGCTTCGTATTCGGGCTTAATGAAGCGCTTCATATCAGTAAGAGCCGCCGGTTCCATGAGATCAATCACCCTTTCCATCACGCAGAAGAACAGAGCCTGGCTTTTTGCGTTTTCGACAAGATTTCAAACGACACGCCTCAAATCTGTCGATGTCTGATTAACGACGAAAAAAAAAAACCGAATTAACTCCCATATAAACGAGTAAATGAATAGACCACCCTGGGGTTAATGGATGCACTTACTTAATGCACTCACAGCTGGTTAAAATAAACTCCCAGCAATAGACAAACCAGTAAACACCTATACATCACATCTGTTCGGACTGTATCAGTAATATGCATGAAGTTTTTCGATTGTGTCTTTCAAGAAAATATTAATCAGATTTTTTCCCTACGTTTAATTTAAACTGTATTTTTTTTTTTTTTGGCTTATATATTTAAAAAAAAAACTTAATACAGAAATGATCAAAGTGTCTGGGTTGTGTAATGACCACACACACAAACAAACGCAGCAATATAATGAACGCATACACTTTCAATTCAGTGCAATCTGAAATGTAAAAATGTTTAATCTGGCTATAAAACGCAAATCAGATATGACCGTATTTTATAATCACATGACAATCTCTATGTTGAGGCCCTACATTTTTAGATGTCAAATGTCTTATAGGATTTTTCTTTTCTTTTTTTTTTTTTGTTTCTTTTCACTGATAAATTAATACACGCTATCATTTTAATAGTAACCCTTTAAAGTATGCTTGGATTAGTATTTATTAATGACTAATATTTTACAAGGTATTAAATGCTTAAACTTCTTTCAAACCTCATCAGCAAAATGTAAATATTTAATATTGAACGTATTCGGACTTGCATTTCATTTTAGATATCAGATTCACAGATAATAATTGCATTTGTATTATTTTTATTTCAGAAGACAAAAAAAAAGTGCACTGGAGGAGCTGAAGCGTGTCTGCTATATCACATCGTGTCCGGTAGAGGGCGATACCGCGTCGCGCTCTCAGGCTTTATTTTATAATCCACGCTCATGTGACGTTGCCACATGGTTCTGGTTTAAAAAATCTGGAATCATGGGATGTTTTTTTTTTTTTTTAGAAGTCTCTTTGGAGACGTGAGTGATCTCAGAGAAACAGGTGCCTTTGGCTGACATTTGTCTTTAATAACATAACAGGGTAAAATGAGTGAATACACTTATCCTTTAAGAGAGGCAAAAAAAGGTCAGCAGGTTTGTGTTTAGAGCTGTGAGGGTTAAAATGAGAGTCTGATATAATTTTGTATGTAATATGCAACGGCTGTGTGTTTTTCTTTCTTTATTTCCTTTTTTTTTTAGAATGAATGTAGTCTAAGATGAAAGACTTTATGAATCCGATGCACTACTGAATCCTGTTGCTGTGGGAGAACAATCAGTACAGCAATACAGCACTGACTGGCTGTAGACCTTTTGATAAGAGCAAGTCTCGGGGAAAGGAAATAGGTGCTAGATCCTCGTGAACATCACGGTCTTATCGAAATCCTGTCGCACACTGTCAGCGTGTTTACACTCAAATCGCATCACATCAACTCCGCATGGAGTGCATGCGTGACGAGACACGGACGCTCACGAGTGTCCTCCAAAACTCCTTGCAGAAATGAAAACTGTTATCGGTGATCAGCGCGACTGGACGGGAAGTCATTTGAGAAATGCTTTAAACTGGGTAATTTGCCGATGTGACTCATCCAAGACACCCACAAGGCTACAAGTCTCTCAGCTCCAACCGAAGGGAGGGAGGGGAACGAATTATGAGTGAGTGTGTGTGAG
Organism: Clarias platycephalus; assembly: GCA_030068275.1. Lineage (NCBI taxonomy): Eukaryota > Metazoa > Chordata > Actinopteri > Siluriformes > Clariidae > Clarias > Clarias platycephalus. The sequence goes on along the minus strand of JAQQZT010000009.1, from coordinate 15,144,986 downwards.
GTAGGGGTGTTTTTATAACACAACGGGGACCAAATGTCTCCACAAGCACAGAAATATCTGGGAGTTTTATCCTTGTGGGGACAATTGGCTACGTCCCACCCAACTCGCTTTTTTTTAAAGAAGCTGCAGAGCCGGGGGGAAAAAATCCCTAAAACAATCAAGATGATTGTGTTTGGTTAGAAATTGTTTAGGGTAATATTTAGCTGTAGACATACTGTAGCATTAATAATTATGTCAAAGGAAGGTCTGCACAAGGATATGAAGACAACTATGTGTATGTGAATGTGTGGGAAAGAGGGAGAGATATGCAGGCAGATAACGCACACATACACACCGGGTGGGAGATGGGAGAAAGTACAGAAGATGAATGAAAAATGGTGTGTGAGTATGCGCTAGTATTGCCTGTGGAAAAAATAGAAACTTACAAAGTAGAGTCACGTACGCCTGGAGAGTAGAAAGACGTGTAAGCTTCAGAGGGAACATGTCCTCCTTCGTTCTCATCATGTCCATCTTCCCAGCGAAACCAACACCAAAGACCAAAAACCGGAAAAGGCCAAAAATGCTCTTAGGTTATAAAACAAAATCGATTGAGAGTGACTTTAGGTCGGTGTCGTTATCGTATGGTTTCAAGCACTTTAGATTACAATGAACCCATTAGACACTGCATATGGGCTGCCTAATTAAGTATGATGCAATCAAGAAAAAATGCAAATGTGTTTTATGTCTTTTCATGCACTACTTTTTAAATTAGACATCATTTCCAAAGGCCTTAAAACAGGAGCACCATATAGCAAACTCACACTGCTGTTACAGTACGGTCTCTGAGATGAGATATGTTTGCGTATGTGTGAACCGACTTCCTCCTATATAGATTTTGTGTATGTGTAGGCAAGGCTCGAGATAACATCTGTGTAATTTCTCCATGATGGCAGGCCCCGTGGGAGCCAACACAGGAGATGAACTGACTTGAGCTAAGTACTATTAATCGTTTAATTACCACTGCCTGATTCAATCCATCAAATCATGGCATGGTGTGCCTCGTACGCTCAGGGTCATTTGTGGCGTCAGCAAATTGCACAGCCGCCAACGTAATACTACTGATACATGATACACGGGTTATATAATATAAAACAAACACCGTTGCACTTGATTGTTTTTGTGTAAGAACATTATAATCAGAAGAGCAGATGGCTTGTTGGTTTAGGGTCATATACTGTAAATTCTGTCGAGTGTGATGCTTCTTGCCACTTTAATATGGGATGGAAATGAGATTAATAGGCTATCATAACATTTTTATGGGTTGATAGTGGCCTGACAGACAAGCACTTACATACTGCTAAACAATCCATGCAGTTTCTTGACCTTGGCACATGCTGCTCTCAGTCCAGGTGCTAACTCAGCTGGTTCAGCTAACACAGCTTTAGCACTGAATGACCAATGAGTCATACTCATGCGGGCATTGTCTAAGCCTCCCGGATGCCGAATGAAAGACAAGCACCACATGTCTGCTTGCTGATTGTCGCATTGATCATTTTAATCTTTTTATTGATCATATTATCTGAACCAAAGAAATCTTTGTTTCAGATATTCTCTTCCCTGACTGTGTGGTGATGCTGATGTTGACATGACATGTTAGCTGTCAGAATTAGACAGTGATTTACAGAATCTGTCCCAGGCACTTCAGACTAAACAACTTGCTAATCAGAAATGCCTGTGACTGGTGGCTAATAAGCGGAGTGAGAATCCCAGAAAGCTATCTGAGCTATATATGTATAGACAATTGTACCACCAGAAATCTGAAATGGCTCAGCTAAAATCTATGATTCTAGAGCTGACGGTGTGCAGAAAGCATATGGACAGAGCCCTTGTTATACCCTATATATATATAGTATCCAAAGACTATAAGTCTTTTATGTGTATGGCTGCATCTGGGTTATTTTCGCACTTCTGCCAGTTTGCATGCTCCATTGGCAGCCATCCTAAAAATGGTGGCCTAAATAGGGCTGGCTTCTGACATGCGGCCCTGAGGGCAGAACATGTTTGTTTGTGCAGCAGTGTTTATGATGAAATTCACAGTGCCAACATGCAAACATGTCACTGTAAGCATTACCCTGATGGACTGGAAGCAAACTGGCCGCATGACTGCCATTGATGCCTGCATCATGAAGGAAAAGGGAAAGAAAGGAATCATGGATGGAAGCAACATATTTATATTGCCAAAGACGACATGGCCCTTTGGAACACTTTCCCAAACACCGCCATTGGGAATGCTCCTGGCTTCTGTTGAAGATGCTAAGACTGCTAACATCAGTGGTAGGTTCTTGGGCTCTGCTGTAACTTTTCATAGTGTGTCGTCAGCTGGCATCTTCAAACCAGAGGAAGAAAAATGTCCTAGCTTTTTGGAAATTATTTATTTATTCATTTTTACTAAAGGTGTCTGTTGTGGTGTCCCATCAGAAAGAAACAGTCACCACAGACACAGAGCTGATGTGTAATGTGGTGCCACAGGGCAAAGGTTCCTCTTAACTGCAGCATCATTCCTCTCAAAACAACATTATGACAGTCAGACACATAAAACAGTAGGGTGGCACAATGTCAGATTTCGCTCTCTTCCTTGCATGAAGGCTTCTCAGATTAACTTACTGCACAGTGATGGAGCAGACACACTCTACACGGCCTATACACTTTTTAAGAGTGGCATCTGTATCCAGATGTGGTGTCCGAGATTTTAAAAAGCGACAGTTAAACTCGCTTTGTAATATGAAAACATGACATTGTTCTGTAGACTGACAGCTGCTGAGACAAGAGTGTCCAGGTGATTCTTAATACCGCTGTTCAGTCCCACAGATAGGTGAGTATAGCACAGAGGGCTATTGAGGCAGATTTGTTGATAAATGTATAAATTATTCAGAAACACCAGATACTGTTAGCCGTAAATGTAAGCCTGATTCATTATGGCAAACAAGGATGTATTTATTCGAAAGATTTTGAAAAGCTAAATATTCACAATTACTAATAGGTAGTGTATATAAATTAGACGGTTGCAAAAGTTAATTATTGGGGCTTTTATTTCTTTATTTTGAGTCGTTGTTGGAATATGTTCCAGTTTATTAGCATATACTGAATTGAATTTGAATTTTGAATTTGAATTTACTTTTTACTAGCTACAGAACATAAAAACTCAGCAGTCAACATGTTACAATGCCAGAATCTGTGCCCCACAACACTTTACTCTTGTACTTTTAAAATCGTTTGATTTAATTAGCCTCTTAAACTTCCAGACCTAGACCCAGTTACTAAATAGTTATAAAATAATTATTATTTCCATGGACTATGTATGCTTTGATGATACCCTATGTACCAGTAAATGGCCAATCACCAACTGCATTATGAGTATAGCACTAGGACTTATCCAAGATCATCTCTAACAAGAACCAAGTTTTAATCTCTCATAGTGTCCTTGCATTGTCTAAAAGCCTGTGTCCTCTAATTATAGTTATCTTCATAAAAAATATGTTTAGCATACAAATATTGAACTTAACCTTCAAATAATACTGTGTTATTATTCTAGGACCTACTGCACCTTTAGTAAAAATGTGATTGTTAGCACAATTTGACAACAATACAAAATAATGTATGTATAATTGCAGTGCATTTCATGTCTTGATGATAAGCATATTTATTCAAAATATTATCTTCAAAAATATAATTTTACATATGAATGGAAAGCATGTTATAATGTCACCGAAAAATTATGTGCTTTACTTAACTTGAAAATTCAAAATTTAGCTTTTTCGCCATGTCTACTTTTGTAGTTGAGGGTTTCTTTATTTCCAAATAATTTTACATATAATTTCAATATTTAAATTTATTAGGTTTACAAATGTCCTGTCAACTAAGTTATTAGTAAAAAAAACTCCGTCCTGTTACTTAAAAATGATTGGTCCCAATGCCAAGTGACCAGAATCAAATGATTTTAAACACATTGCGGTAAGTGTTCTCTAATTTTTATGCTGGACAAATCATTTTTGAGTTGCAGGTAGAAGTTCCTTTAGTAACATGGTGGACACACTGAGTAATAAAGCCATTACCTTGAAAAAATTGTTAATGTTTAAGCTTTGCAACTAGCAGTGAAGAATACTAACCTGAACCAGTATTTGTTCTAATGAAAAGGAATATCGTTTCATTTGAATATAAAATGACTCATCTACATATCAACCTACAGATTTCTGGGCTACCTAAACAACCGGCCAGAGACAGGCAGGATCCAGAGAACATGAACACCCATGTACTTTACACAACACTCACCCACAACTCACCCACAACTGTTTAGCCAAACATCATGGCAACCATATCATTAAGGTTGCTGACAAGACCACTGTTGTGGGGTTCATCACCAACAACAATGAGACTGCCTACAGAGAGCCTTCCACATTGGTGGCGTGACAGTAAAAACAGTGCACAACTTACAATTCCCGCATCACCCACAACTGCTCATGGTGCCTCAGCACCTCATCATTAGTGAAGAAGTCACAGCAGTGCACCTACGTGCGAAGAAGCCTGCAAAGTGTGAGACCTGCCTACCACTCCTAACTGTTTCTATAGATGCCTTATATAAAACACCCTGATCTCTAACAGAAAGTTATGAAATCAAATGCCAGGACTTGAGCATGACCCTTAACCCTCAGCTGCTCACTCTGAATAAGTGCCAAGGGAATGTACTTTAAATGTATTGTTCCTTCTCAAGCAGAAAATCACTGCAGCGTGTGGTGAAGGCTGTCCAGTCTGTATCTGGGTTTTTCATCCATCTACGCCAAGCAGTGTATAAGGAAGAATCCTTCTGAAGCATTCCACTCCAATCTTCACAAGGGCTGTGGAGTACCCCGACCAACTCATAAAGACTTACTTTACACAGTCTGTTAGACCCCTAAACATATCTACCTGATGGCCATTTCATTTTATTCCCCTCTGCTACCCGGCTCTACCAACTGTTCTCAGTCACTTCACAGGAGAGACATATGTCTACCAAATCGTGTTCACACTGTTTACATAACTGTTAATAGACTTTACCTCGTTAAAAAAATTACTGCGCTGTAAACTCTGCTGTGTAGAATTTAATAGTGTTTGTTGTATAGTTTACAGATTTCCGTGTAATATAGCCTGTGTTCATTGTATTTATTGACTTTGCGCTGTCAGCACTGTCAGTGGGTGTTTGTCATCTTGACTGTCACTACTTTGTGTTAAGTGTAGCACTTGGATTCTGACAGAACTACATTTCATCCCTGACATTACACTCGACGGGAGGAATGATAATAAAGCCCACTTGCTCATATTATGCTCACTGCATACTGTAAGAACACAGTTTACACAATCCCATGTCTTTCAGTTCTTCTTACTACAGGTGTGTACATTATGTGTTGTTATGGCACCTGATATTACAGCTTGTCCTGTATTCGCTTACAAAGTACAAGCTTCAACAGTGGTCTCATACCATATGTCTTGGTTTGTTTCGAAACCTGAAACTCTCGAGTACTGTTTTGTTCTTAAGCTTTACAGATCCAGTAACGTGAGCATGAGCATTGCTCATGTAGGGGTTTCAAGAAGGGGTTTTTGAGGATTGTTGAGAAGCAGAGTTTTGTGACTGAAGTGCACTCGCTATGACTTTACCATCTTACCTCACCGCTCCAGCTCTACTGAGAATGTGCATGACTCAGAGCACAAGGCACAAGAGTCTCTGCTAGGAGGATTTCAATGCATACGCTCTCCATTCATCGGCTTACAGGGCCGAACCCCACCCTGGATTTCACGCCCCGCATTTCATCCAAAAGATTCTTTTTTTGTTTTGTTTTTTACAGGTAAATTGACTCAATTTCACAATGCAGATATTTTCTTTCCTTTGAAGCACTTGGAAGCTGTGGAAATGCTTACAAATCTGAGTATTTCCCTTGCGTCCATCGCACGCTGGATGAAGCTAATTGGATAAGCGTGCAAAGTTAGGCGTTAAATTGCTTCTTTTTTGCAGGGGATGAACTTCTCTTTTTAGGGAAAAAAAATTGATCCAGCAAGTGCACACAATTACATGAGTCATGAATTTAATGTTTTCTTCCCACTCACTCTCTAAATGACCACAGAGCTATATGTGACCTCGGTAAGAGCGGACCAGCATGATTAAAAGCTGGAGTGAAGAGTGGGCCACTTCACACTGCTGCCTTTACAACTGCAGCACACTGATAAGATTAGCCAGGTCTACTCAGTGAATCAACACAACACCTTTTTGTGTTGTCTCTACGCCACGCTTCATTTGTTTTTTCTTGTCACTGTCATCCTTTGACAGGTTGAGCCTTTGTCCAAAGCCCAAGGTAATAATTAATTATGAGTCAGATAATGACTCAGGCCTCTGTTTGGCAATTGTGGCCAGCCTTGGTTGTCTTTCCATGACTTTGGTTCGTTGCCACATAATGCATCGCTTCTTTTCTTCCTTTTGTTTTGCTGTTTCTATAACTTAGAGCCATCGATCACTACTCACGGTTTCTGGCAGCAGGGCGAGAACCGAAGCGTGAAAAGTCATCTGCTTCGTCACTTTTTGCGTATAGTTCAGAAGAGATAAGCCGCTGCATCATCCCCGCCGCCTCTGACTTTTTTTTTTCTTTCTTTCTTTTTTTTTTCTAGATGTGAAAATGCTTTAGGCAAAAAAGGAAGAGCAAGACAGCGGTTTATCTTTAAAGAGGAGGAAACAAGAAAGAAAGGAAAATAGAGAAAGAAATATACTAGAGCGACGTATTGGTAGAATAAGTTGTAGGAATGTGAATAAGACAGAGAGAGGGATCTGGTGGAATGCATAAAAGGAAGGTAGGAAATTGGCCATGCAGTATAATGTGTTTAGAGTGAAAAAAAAAAGATGGAGGGGGGGATTGGAAGGGGTAGAGAAGCAGGGAGGCTGGAGACATGGAGCGCATGTTTTGGAGTGAATGGAGGAAAAAGGTAAAGGGGAGACGGGTGGGGAGGATGGAGAGACAGAGGGAGGGGTGGTGATCCTCGGGGCTGGATGACTCACTTCTCTGCAGCCGGCGTGTGCGTCACTGGCGCACGGCTGGAGGAGGAGATAGTGGAGAGGTCTGCACATTTAATTACAACCTGCCAATTTATATACAGTGTACACACACGCACAAATCTCTCTCTTTCTCTCTCTCTCTCTCTATCTCTCTCTCTTTCTCTCTCTATCTATATCTCTCTTTCTCTTACTAATGCCAACACATGATAATATATATTCAGGGACTAAACAATCTCACGTCCGTAAACACGGATATTCCCAAAGCTTTTTTGTAGATCTGAAATGTGAAATTGTTTTGGATTGACTCAAGCATCTCAAGTTTCTAGATGCGGTTTATCTTTAAAGAGGAGGAGACGAGAAAGAAAGGAAAATAGAGAGAAATGTTACACGTTACATATAAATGCGAGAATTCAACAATTCCAGATACCATAGCACAAAGATTGCAGCATTTTGTTAGCATTTCAGGGTTTTGGTTTTTCTCTATACCGGTATTTAGCAAAGCTTTGTATTTACCTGGCAGTGCACACTGTGTAGATGGGAATCACACTAATTAGGACCAGAATGGTGTGAATGCAGGTTATACTGTATGTTTAGTGCGAAACGACACCATTCACAGAATGCTGTGTCATTGACAGAGCAGTACATCTCATTCACTGGGAGTTTCTCTAGAGGGTGGAAACACTTGCATTTTAGATCACAAGCTATAAACTTAACCCATTCATGTCATCGTTGCTTTGTTGGCACCCTCTGTAATTCTGTCCCTGTTGTTCTCACTGTATCAGTCCCCTCGAGCAGCAGTTTTCCTGTGAGTGCCGCAAGCCACACTCGGCAGACAATAGCTGCAATCAGCCGCCCTTTCGTGAGCCGCAGGCTCCGATCCGGCTTCCTCCACACAAAGACGAGAGCAATTTAGGCAAACAACAGCATTCCAAGGAAAGCATTCCGAGGCTGCATGCGGCGCCAATGATTGGGCGATGCAGTTGCGAGCTCTCAAAAAAAAAAAAAAAAAAAAAGAGGCACAAGAGTAAAACAGAGCACGCCGCCATCTCGCTTCAGCTCCAACATGGCTGCCTTAGCTGTTGAATTGGTTGAAAACATCAACAAGGCTGAACGAGGCTCATCTTTGCTCAAAATAAGCCAGTGTGAATCGTAACGTTATGTTAGACAACACACGTCGGATGCTCACATACCTACAACTGGCTGGTCTATAAGATTTTTTTTATAAGTGTGAAAATGAGCTGCGATATATAAAAAAACATCTGCAGTGGCTATGCGCTTTTGAATAAGGCAGAAATACAGCACTACAGTATGACTCAGGCCTTATGTGACATCACAAACAGCTTGCCATTTTCACGCTCGAGCTGCACTCATTTTCAATCAAATGGCTTTGAAACGCTTCAGTGATCAGCCTCAGCTGCAGGAGAGACACTGCATTTTCTCGCCTTTTGGAATTATTTGAGATAGACCACCTAAAGTCGAGGGAGTGAATAATAAAGCCTATTACGTATAATACTCCACCTGCTGTGCTGTAGAGCTTTCTTGTCCAGCTTGTCAGATAACCCCATACGCTTGCGTCATTTTTCCCCCCTCTTTTTTTCTTAAGATCAGGCTCATTTCAGAATTCATGAGCGGCCTCGCCATTTGTTTTGACGATCCCACCACCCTGCGAAGGGGCTGTCACTGTAAATAGCGTCTGTGTTGCCGTCTGCTCATAACAGCAATAATAATGAGCCATAAGCGGATATGACGGATGGTCAAAACCTACCAACAGACTGATAAAGGAAGAGTAATGGCAATGGAGGAATGGCAGTGCAGACAGAGAGATGGATAGATATGAGCAGGTGACAGATGAAGAAAGTGCAAAGGGGAGAGCAGGTTGGGAAACGGAGAGAGAATTAGGCACACGAAAGCGATGATTGATAGGAAAGTGACGTTAAATGACAGGGAGGGCGGAAGGCAAACGGTGGAACTTGCAATAAATCTGATTTGTGCTGCTGCTCTGCTGCTATGTGCCCACTCGCTACGAAACACATGCTCTATGGTCTGCTCTGACATCAACACAATGATAGGATTTTTTTTTCCCCCTACCTTGCAAATGGACACTGTGGGAGGTTCAGTGCCACACATGAGAAAGCCTGCTTTTTAATATTAATAAAGTTCATTGGAATGCTTGTCTTTCTGTATTTAAAGGCATGAGAAGTGAAAGAGAAGCAGGGACAGAGAAATACTGTTTAGAGATAGGCAGATAGATAGAAAGAGGTGGACAATCACAATAATTTACGATAGCATGCATCTATATATACTGTTCGCATAAAGACGAATGGATCTGCTTCAGCAGTCTTTTCAGCACAAATGTCATTTTGGCAGTAGTTGGAGTTTTCATCTGGCAACGCTGCAATTCCATTACATTTCCTACTAGTGCACATTTATTTTCCTGCTTTCCATTTCTCTCTATCTTCCCTGCCCAAGCAACCCCCCCCCCCCTTCACCACACACACACGCAGACATACACACGCACACAGTGATAGACAATGTCCATCCCTTTTCATCTGCCCAAGGCACTTTGATACAAGGCAGCAAAATGTTGAGGTTACACTCTTCAAAGGATGAAAAGGGATGAGTGTCAGGATAACCTCAGAAGCATTTACCACATTATCACTCTCTCACATATTCAGTCTCTTCACATCATACACACACACACACACACACACACACACACACACACACTGGTCTTACTATCTTTGTGAGAACATTGTACTATGATAATTATTAATGCAGCTAAGTAATGGTATGACTACTAAATCGAAATCTAACCATAAAGGAAATATTTACTCTTTTAGGATTGTTTTCCCCACATAAAATAAAATGATATTTTTCCTATTGAGCACCAGCCATACTGTATGTCCCCTCAAGGTCATAACGGCGAGATATTTAAACCACCCACTTCCATCCTCCCCATACACTCATTCACTTATGAACGTATACAAAAGTCAACACAGAAAGGGAAATGTCAAAAGTGTGTAAAAAAAAAAAAAGAAAGAAAAAAAGGATGGTCATGACAATAATGGACACAGTTATCCCAGCTGTCCTATATGTTAATGCCGCTCCGGCTGGCCAAGGTCTCCCAAAGGGAGATCAAACACAATCAAAATCAAAAGAACACACAAATGAATAGTCACATGAATGAAACCCAGTCGATACAAATGAGCAAGCACCTACACACACACATCTAATGAAATCCCCGTCTTCACACAAAACTACCTCTATTATTATAATAAGCTCAAATGGTCTTGTTCTGCCCTTTCTCCTTACAATGAATGGCTAATGTGTGGCGCAAGGCAGCTGCAGACTGGTTGACTATCATCTCTGCCCATTGCTGCAGCATGGATTACTCTCGTCCCAATCTACATTTGCAGTCTTCAAGCAACACAATGCCAGAGACCATAATTAGAATATAGATAAAGCCTAGTTTCTGGCTACATTAAACCATCGGAAGGAGATTTTCCCGCCACAAATCCTTTTTTTTTTTTTTTTTTTTCAATTTAAGCCTGGGCTTAATCTGTGTCCACATTAGAACTAACTCCAGTGTTTCTCAGAACAATGAAAACAGTGCTTCGTTTGAGCTGCGCTCTCTCCTCCTGAGCTTATAGATGTGGACTTCATTGTTTGGTCTCAGAAACAATCTTTCTCATGAACAGGAATCATAAATGTACTGTGACGTGCCTAAACTTTACTTCACATCCTTGTTTTCGTATATGGGAGCTGCTCAAATATTTGAAACACAGTGACGGGATGACTGAACTAATCCTTTTTAAATCCATGCTAGATAAATTAAAAGAGCCCACTGTGATGTTTATCAACAGACAGAGAAGCTGCCGTGTGGCTCAGTAGATATGCGAAAAAGTCAAACATAGCAATAATGATGGCAATCTCTTCTTAACCAAACATTTCACTCATGTATTTACTTCATGTGCTTAATCTCGCAGCACTAGCATTATTCATTGCTTACATCCCTTTCTCTCCATTCTTTCTTTCTTTCTTTCGTTCTTTCTTTCTTCCTCCACCTGCCCCATATCCCTGAATGGAAATAAGCCCAATTTAGCTCATTGCTAATGGCTGCTGTGCCCACCGCCCTACATCTAATAGCACTCAATCTATTTCTTCACTTGAAGGCAGTAATTAAGTCTCCGTTGCACAGGGAAAATTTGCACATTAAAACCCCCACTTTTTAACAATTAAAAGCATTTTACTCATACAATGCAGCTTTTAGTTACTATACACCAGGAGGGTGATGGAGGACTCTACACAGCAGCTGGTGATGATGTAAAAAAAAAAACCTTCTAAAGTGCTTAAGAAGAGCTGGAGCTATCTGAATAGCTAAATTCGAATGCTAAACATAAACAAGTCAAAATGTAGTATATTTCATCCATTTTATTATGAAATCTATATTTATATTTCATCCATTTAATTCACAATTTACATATCGTATTATAATACTAGTTATATTACTAGTATAATATCTATATGGACTGTGCGTGGAGTTCTACTACAATCTACTCTTTCAGCTGATACTACACAACATTCTCTAGTTTGAATTAACCAAAGACCCTAAACAGTGACGGGTGACTGAGTGCACCGTTCAAACTTCAAAGGAGATTATGTACATACAGAAAGCCACCTTTCGACTTTCAAATTGTATTAGTACGGATAATTAAAAAATCTACCGCTAAAATATTATTAAACATAATAATATAATTTGTACATTTATAATCTAATCAGATAAATTTGAGTTTGAATGGGCCTGACACCTCTGAGTAGAAGTGCACTTTTCAGAGGTATTATTAAATTGTTATGCAACCTTTTTTTTTTTCACACTTTCTTTCCTTTACAGAGCTTTTTATTTGTGGCATTACTTGTTAAACTGCCGTGGCAGTTTAATTCTCGATTTATAGATCTTGAGTTACAGTCCTATTCTTACTAGTCATAGACTTTCAAATAATTTGGAACTAGAAGGAAAAAAATGTCTGGAGACGTTTTTAATTCATTAAGGGAAAAAGCAGTACTGAGCACAAGCACTACTGTGCATGGTGAATTAATAAAAGCTCAATCACGAAAACTAGCTTTAGACACAAAACAAATATCAAAGTAAGAAAGACAAGATTTAAAGAATGTTTAATAATGCATTTGTGTGTCTAAGTTACAGAATGGGAATAAAGTAAAGACTTTGAATTTAAATGCTTTCCCCAAGAGTTCCAGTATTGGTCTTGGAGCTGTACTGGATGGAGTAATAACATTCTTCCAAAAGATAGTCCTTCATTTTTGTTACTATTGTTGTTGTTTTTAATAATGTTGGTGAAGAGCATCTTTTAGCACATAAGTGTCATGATTCTCTATTTTTGTTTACCTAGTCACATCTCGCTGGATTTTGTCATGGTACAAAATCCCTTATCCGAAGAAAACACTGTCATGCTAACTATTGTCGATTGCTTCTCCAGAACGGCACACTTCAATCCAGTCTATAAATCATCAGCAAAATTGCTGAATTATGAATCAGCATGTTCTTAAAATTGACCAATGGACATTGTTTCTGACTGGGTTCTCAATTTGCTTCATTACATGTATATTGGAAGGAGTTTTGTCAGTCTCTCCTCAGATTATCACCCCAGTGGAACGGACAAACGCCTCAACCAAGCATCATAAAAGACTCTACATTAGATGCGCTCACATAACCCCTCTTCTGTGGATCAAGTATGCTCACAATGATCTCCCCACCTTGGCCACTGGAATCTCCCCGTTCCAAGGCGATTATAGTCAAATCAAATCAAATCAAATCAAATTCAAATTTTATTTGTCACATACACAGTCATACACAGTACGAAATGCAGTGAAATGCTTATACGACTGCCAGTGACCTTAAAAATAAAGACTTATACGTAAGGAATAAATATGAATCAAAAGTAAGAGAAAATAAATTTATAAATTTTATATTTAAAAAAAAAAAAAAAAAAAAAAGAAGTTATCAACTTCTACTATTTCCTGCTCAAGAAAAAGAGGTTAGTGTGTCCTCGGTCGCACCCTTCATGTGCTGTTGGAGACGTCACCGCACAGGGTTAGGGCTCAGAACACCCTTTTGAGGAAATACAGTAAGAGACGCATCGTTGCTCCAAAGTATGAACCTGGTCAGCGAGTTTAATTGTCCACTCAAGACCTATCTCCAAAACTAGAATCCAAGAAGCTGGCTTATTTCCAATCTTCAAAGTAATCAACTCAGTGACGGACAGACTCAAGTTACCAAGTAACCTATATGTTCTCCCAACATTTCACATTTCTAAAATAAAACCATGCAGAACCAGTCTGCCATTGTCTACCCCTGTGCAGTCTAGTCATCTTCTGATTTTGTCCTACTGTTCAAACTCTTGCCTGGCTCATGTTTACTAGAAGACCCTGTTCCTGAAGTTTGGATTATCCTAGAGACATTTCGTTTTTTTAAAGACTGTTTTGCAATTGTGCATAGAGTGTTAATAAATCCATTTCTCTGTTTTAACGGCTGTCACAGTTGTACAATTGGGTCCTTGCTGTAAGTGTTACAATCAGTCTGAAATCTCCCATTGGTATCTAGATAAGTTGAGATGTGGTGACTGTGAAGGCCAAAGCATGTAATTTACATACACTCACATCAGGATAGGAATGTTTCATCATAGGATAAAGATGCTTAATCAGAAGAACTTTGCATTCATTTCCAGTGACCCTTTTCTGTATGGGGACAAGTGGACCATGGCAGCAAACCCTAAATGCCCTTCATAGTTTTTTTTGTCACCCGCCTGTAAATATACAACATGTTTTTGTTCCTGCATAGAAATATGAAATACATCAACTGAATGTGAATCATCAGATGCAGCAGAAAGACTTAGTCAGTCAATTTGCCTTGAAGGACTATAACAATTTCAAATTGTATTGCCATATAAGCAAAAGTACAAATAAACATACTGTATATGGATCACAATGTCCATTTTTTTGATACACACTCCCGACACTACCAGAGCATCTCCACATGGTGTGTAAATGCAGCTGATAGTCCTGCCACGTAAGCGACAGGCCAGGCACGAGAAACATAGGAAGTTGCTTATTATTATCATCATAACTATTATCATTATCAGCCTCGGCAGCAGCAGGTACCCTTCATCTGGGAGTGATGCGTCATACGCCTGGGTCGAAACCGTGAAGTGCCAGGAAGCGACCTGCACTGAATGTAAAATACAAAAAAGGTTTGGTGGGGAGGATGGGGGGGGGGGCTTGATTCACTCTGGCACGCTTTCAATTTCTCCCTCTCCACCCCTCCTTCTCACTCTTTCTTTTGCCTTTCTGCTCAATTTTCTTTTCTGATCACAAAAATATGTTTCCCTTGCTTGCCATATTCCCACCTTTTTCCATTTCTGCCACGCCATCATTGATCTTGATCACTTTCATCTGTTTCATTTTTCATTGCATGTCCTTTCTGATGTATTTACTATTCCTTTCTCATCCGTACACCATCTCATGGACCTACACACACACACACAGACACCGCTTACAAAGTCCCACGTCACACAACATCACCACATTGCTACGAGACTGCACCATCACTGTGTATCACTTTTCTCACTAGCTGTGGGACGCATGTCTTTCCATTTTCGGAGACAAAGGAATGGCACCTTCGCTCCCTCAGAAACGCCCCCTTGCCATTCCTCCCCCACTATGCAAAATCTGAACCCCCACAAAGAGTTTATCCCTGTTTTCCAGAAGCTGACGTCTCCTCTTATCTCCGCTTGGCAAATACAGCACAGCTAAAAACAATTTTCCTCTTATTTGTCTTGTTATTATGGACCCCTCCTACTCCCCCCCCCAACCCACTGCCTGCAGCTCAGCACAAAGACTGTCACAGTGCATTAACCCGTCAGATAGCAGAAGCAACTGGATGCTGCCATCAAGTAGGTTTTGCGACCTCCTGCTCGAGTAACTCTGTATTTCCACACAAAGAGGTTTTACAAAGTAATCTATTTGAGAACTACAAGCATTTCGATAAATCCACATTGTCTCTTGTCATTTTGTACACACAAATTAATGTACTATGACAAAAAAGCTGCGACATAGGACAATGAAACAATAATGAGACCCGTGTTTTAATTCCTGTACATGCATCTTTTTCAGTATGGCGAACGGCAGCTCCTGTATCACATCTGCTTTCATGTAGAAGAAAAAAAAGTTCCACTGCTTACTCTAAGCTCTTTACAATTTCGTAAACAGTGCACTTGACTGAGCACTTAAAGCCGCATGACTGATGTAGTAGGTAAGGCAAAGGGTTCATTTTTTTTTGTTCCCAGGGTTAATTAGGTTAAGCAAATTTTTTAAATATGTGCTTTAGATAAATCCCAGTTAATCTTGTTTTTTTTCCCCATCTAATCTCAGAATATTATCTAGAGAGTGATGCCAGTAATGAGGTCTCCAGTCAATTGATTTATTACAGTGTCCAAGAGTATTAAAAACACCATATACAATAATGACCTGTGAGGCAAATACTGTACAGTGGCGTAGACACAATGATGACTGGTGTGGTTAAGATCTCTACAACAGGGACCAATCAGAAACCTGCCATATATACACGTTTAAAATGTGAATTTACCGTGTATTAGGATATAAAGAGATACAATTTGTTGGGAAGATAAGTCTAATTATGGTTTTAAGTACCATATTAGAAATTATTTAAATGAACGTAAAAACTAGTATGATTTACAATTAGGGACAAATAAAACACAGAAGTGAGCGTGCTTTTGGGATGAGGTTTAGATATTTTGTTCTCTGAAACATTTAAAGAGGCCACGGGGTGCTGCGAGGTGTGGACTCTTATGAAGGAAGGGTGATGGAGTTGATCAGCCATCCTCCTTAAAATCACTCACACACACCATAAACACCACTTGTACTGTACATTTCAGGAACTCACCTGAGAGCCATTACCACATCCCTGTACTGTCCTAACCTTGCTTTAAGTGATTTTCACATTTTAGGCCATTAAAGGAGTTCCTGGGAGGCCAGCGTTTCAGAAGTGAAGCAGACACTCCGATCATGGCTCCAGTGTACTGAGAAACCTTTGCGCCTTAATAGTATTCAAGCACTTAATAGTGGAGCGCTGGGTTAGCTGCGTTAGTATAGCAGGGAAGTTAATAGAGAGGTGATGGGAGTTTTTAACTCTCATAACTGTGTTCTGTTGTTCAAAAGTCCTGGGTTGACTTGAACACCCCTCTTATAAAACATTGAATCGCTCACTGACATGGTGAATAAGCCATTAGAAGATAAATAAGGGTAAAGTGAGGGAAAGCACACAGTCAGTACAATATGTCAATAAGGCTGTGGCATATAAGCACAGATTGTCTGGAATTAATGCGCCCAAAGTGTGAAGGAAAACACACACCATTCTCCACACCATTACACCACCTCCACCAGCCTGGAGTTTCGGGCCCATGGATTCATGCTGTTGGTGCCAAAATCTGTCTTGCATCTACCTTCTGAAATCAAGATTAATCAGACCAAGCTACGTTTTTCTGTACGGTTATGGTTAGCCTGTGCCCAATGCAGCCTTACCTTTCTGTTCTTGGCAGACAGATGTCGTCCTCTGCTATTCTAGTTCATCTACATCAAGGTGCGACATGTTGCATTCTGAGATGGTTTCCTGGTCACAATTTTTTAATGCACCATACAGAGTAAACTCCAGAGTATTGTGTGTAAAATGACAGGAGATCTGCAGTTATAGAAATACTCAAACCAGCTAATCTGGCAACAGCACTAATGGTACCATCAGAATCACTGAGGTCACATTTTTCCCGACTTCTGATGGTTGATGTGATTTTGGTCCTGCATAGTATGCATCACATTAATATGGAATATAAATGGAAACACTAAAATATTATAGGTGAACCAATGCTCGTCCACTTCAAGATTCGGCATGTAGTGCATTCCAGGATGCTGTTAGGCTCACTAAAGATGTACAGAGTTCATTTAGCCAGTCTGATTGTTTTCTTCTTTCCTCTCTCATTAAAATAGTGTTTCCACGTTATTATGTGTAAGCTGCAAAGACTAATGTGCATGAATCAAAGATCAGCAGTTTCCAAAATGTTCAACTCTCTCACTCATTATCTATACCACTTTATCCTGTATTGAGGATCACGGGGGGTTTAAGCCTATCCCAGGGCACGGGGCAGGGTACACCTTGGACAGGGTACCAGTCCATCTCAGGGCACACACATACTCATTCACACACTACTGGCAATTCGGGAACACCAATTAGTCTAATCTGCAGGTCTTTGGACTGTGAGAGGAAACTGGAGTACCCGCAGGAAACCCACCAAGCACGGGGAGAACATGCAAACTCCATGCACACAGAGACGGGAATCGAAACCGCACCCTGGAGGTTCAAGGTGACCGTTCTAACCACTGCACCACCTCATACAGGCTTTATATCTGGCAAATTAACTAAGATTAATAGATTTTTGCCCATTTTGATGTTGATGTAAACATAAAAAAAAAAATCTTTACCTGTATCCAGGGAATAAAGTGAGCCAGTGTTTGGTCAAAATATGATACGATAATGATTTATAAAGCTGTTCTATGCATATGTCTATTAAAATCTCTTTTTTAAATTGAAATACTTTTACTTTCAAATATGTTAATTATTGGCATGTACATATTAGGTTGACAATGGTGTGTTGAAGAACACTTTAAATATCTTATTTGCATGGCAACATTTTGACATTTAAATATTTGCATGCACCATTGTTTTTGCTACACAACGAAGAAGTTGGCTGATAATGGCATGTTGAGGAATATTTTTGTTTTTTACATGTAAGACGATCAGTTCAGACAATGGCTGATTATTTAGTCAAGTCAAGGGTAAAAATTGGTGCTTTACATTTCTACTGTACCAGGAATTAAACTTCTAGTCATCAAGTGTGATTTTTACACAAATAGTTTATGACCAGAACAAAGTTGCCCAGTTGCCCAGAAAATGGAATCAGTTGTCCAGAACAACATTGTTCTACTTAATGAAAATAATATAAACACACACAGTCCATCTGCCTAACCCCTTTCCTCATCTTCTAATGTTACAAACAGTAAAAGATCACCGTCTGGAATATCTGCACAAGGAATAACAGTTATATTAACTGCATTCTAAAGAATTATCACAGAGCTGAATCTACTGAGGTCAGGTCACATCCTGACTTTGTTTCATGCTAATCTTTCCTTAAAATATATATTATATAGATTCAAATCTGTAGCACAAAGTTTCCTTTTAGGAACACTTTATTACACCAGGAGTGTATTGTACATAACTCACACACTGACTCAATGTAAACACAAACAAACAAAAATCCTTTCATTTTGATGATTATAAAATATGATACCCACCTTGGCTAGAAATTTCATCTGAATTGGCCTTATTTATTGCATTGCCATTAACCATTCAGGATCTATTATGATCACTCATTTTGATTAATAATGGATTATTGTACTGAATGTAAATATAGCTAATGAGAGACAAAGAGAAACTAGATGAGCCAAACACTTCAGTTCCTATTCTCCGTGAACCTTCCTCAGCCTTCAATGCAGTCAATCATAAGGGTCTCTTGTTCATCCTCATAAGTATTGGAATTTGTGACAAAGCATGGCAAAGATTTGGATCTTACCGAGAGGCACAATCATGTCAGGTGAGATGAGGGGATCCACTTCTGCGCCATGCATATTTTTCTTGCTAGTTTTCTACAGGGCACAGTGATGGGTCTTCTTCTGTTCTCCATCTGAGCCCACTCTCTCATTGATGTCATATTCTTAAATGTGTTTTGAATACAATTGCTATGCTGATGACACAACTCATCCTCTTCTTTCCTCCCTCAGACACATCTCAGCATGTATCTTGTCATGGATGGCAGCCCACCAACTGAAAATCCCAGCAAAACTGAAGGTGCTGTACATCCCTGGAGCTGTACGCTCACATCAAGATCTTGAAATGTCCAACTGTCTGATCTGACTGCCTGTCACTGCATTACCCTTGGGGTAAACATGGGCGACCAACTACCGACTGTCCTTCTCACTTCTTCTTGCTAAAGTGACTCACTTTCACCAGCACTTTAGTAACTACAAAGAACCCTTGAAGAATTTTTTTCTCGGATGTATCCAATATTTTGAAATTTAGAATCAAGTAGGATGATTTTCAGTTGATTATTTGCCTCCCATTCATAGGCAGGAAGAGACTTATTTCTCTCATCTTCTGTCCCAAGATTTTTTGCTAGGACAGATGGAAGAATGCATCGAACCCTTACAGCAAAAGGGAATAGATAAAAACAATGAATAAAAGTACAGTATTACTTGGCTTGGACATCATATGCATCAGCTGTACACTTCATTTACAGTATTGATATAAGGAGGTACACAGGAAATAAATCATCTACTAAGAACTCACACAGCACTGCATTTATAAGGGTAAAAATTCAGGCCTGGAATAAAATTATTGGCCTCTTGAGCATTAATGATAAAGAGTGCAAAACAATGTAGCACATCATACTAATTATTCTGTCCAGTCCTGGAACATCAAATAATTAAACAGCAGTAAATGTGTTGGCAGCATTCAGGAAAATTATGGATCTTCCTTTCTTACATCTCTCATTTGACCTCACTCATGGGCCTTCAACCACAACATGACTCCATCAACATCTCACCTCCAACAAACTCTCAACACTAAGCTTAATGTTACACATTTTCATGCTTGTTAAAATCAAATGCCATACTGATTTGACACAGGATCTGCACACATTTCTTGAGGGAAGACAGGTTGCATATACTGGTTTTTCTTTCTTTTAGCAGTTTAGGCATGTAGACAAGGTCAACACGAAGTTGACAATGAACAAAGTTCATGTTGAGGATCAGCATGGGGGAAGAAAGGTCATTTTAGTGACTTTGAATGTGGCATGGTTGTTGGTTCTAGACAGGCTGGTCAGAGTATTTGCAAACCTGCTGATCTATTGTGATTTTCACACACAACCTTCTCTAGGGTTTACAGAGAATGGTCTAAAAAAGGGGAAAAAAATCATTGAGTGGCTATTCTCTGGGTGAGAAAATCCTTGTTGATGCCAGAGGTCAGAGGAGAATGGCCAGACTGGTTTGAGCTGCTACTCAGTACAGTAACTCAGATAACATCTTGTTACAACCAAGGTATGCTTAAAAGCGTGCCATTCTTGTCAGCAAAGAACAGAAAAACTGATTCTACAATTCACATGTGCTCACCAAAATTGGACAATATAAGATTTTTAAATCTGTTGCCTGGCCTGTTGAGCCTCGATTTCTGCTGTCACATGCAGATGTCACATGTTCCTTCTTGCCCCTTATATCAAGAGTTTAAGCTGGTGTATGCCATGTTGCAAAGTTAAAATAATCTCAAACTGTACTTAAATGGCCTGCACATGGGACATGGTGAAATTCGTACCATTGAGGCGCAGCCGACAAATCTGCAGCAACTATGTGATGCTATCATGTCAAGTGGGTTAGACACCCCCCCGTTTGCCTTTAGAACTGCCTTAATTCTTCATAGCTGTTTCTACAAGGTGCTGAAAACATCCAGCACCTTGTCCATGGTTTGGTCCATGTTGACATGATAGCCCTTTGGATAGGCCCCAGGCCCCCAGCAATCCTGTACAGGTTAAGTAAATCCTGTATATAGAGAATGAGTGAGTGAGTAGTTAGTTATTTATTTTAATAGAGAACAGAAAATAAAGGCACACAGTAATAAGTGCTTCTGGAGACTTTAGTGTGCTAAAGATTAAAGATATGTGCTGTTTCACTGATTTAGTAAAATTAAAAAACAATACATCTGTATCAAATGCCAGACTGTCTACAATAATTGTGCGATTGTAATTTATACCACATAAATTCAGGGTAGGTGGCATGATGGCATAATGCTTAGCACTGTCACCTTGCATCTCTACGGTTGAGGGTTTGAATCTCACTGCTGGTCTGTGTAACTGGAGTTTGTAGTTTTCTATGCTTTGTGGCTTCCCTCAAGGTAGACATACGAATGCCATGCATTGTAGGCTGATATTTCCAAATGTATGTGTGCTTGTGCCCTGTAGTGTGTTGCCACCCCTTCCAGGGTGTCCCTTACCTTGTGTTCTGCGTTCCCATCTTTTCCCATGACCCTTCATCGTACTCAAAAGTTCAGGACTGGAATTTCCTTCAGTTTTGTACCTAAGCCCCCGATAACAAAACTGGACTCAATATTAACTTAAACACATTTACTGCTATATTGAACTTACAGCCGCCACAGAATGACTGCAGAACAACTGAGTCTGGTTCCTCTCAATGTTTTCTTCCTAGTGCCATCTCAGGGAATTTTTCATTGCCACCGTTGCCCTCGGCTTGCTCATCAGGAACAATCTAATTATTTTGATTCATACATATTTTCTCATCCATTTCATACTTGTTTCCCTAATTTTCTTTTGATTCTATAAAGCTGCTTTGCGACAATGACAATTGTTAAAAGTGCCATACAAATAAAACTGGGTTGAATTGAATTGAATAAGTAATATGAAATTCATGGTGTCTGGGTAGAGATGCAAGAAAACTTTAGCAAAAATTCAAAAGTTACTGAAATAATTAGTTACAATCAAGTTCTATCACTAATTTTTGACTTACTACGCCACTATTTTTGTATGATGCTCTACACAGTGCACTTACTATACTATACTTCTATACATTAATGGCCCAACACTCTGAGAGAGAGAGAGAGAGAGAGAGAGAGAGAGATGTGGAAATTAATATGGACATTTCTCAGAATTTTGTGCTATACTTATGATGAGTACCGAAATACCTGTAAATACCTAAGAGTTCTCAAAATTTTCAACTATACTTATCATGAATACTGATATACCTGGAAAAGCATTAGAAAAGGCAGTTTGAATGTGGTAAGACCACCATTTTTGCAATTACTTGCTCACAACATGCTTTCAGCCAAAACATTGTATGCTAAAAAGTCTCACCTAGGTGAAAAAGTGAATTTTCAGATAGGATTATATAACACCATTTTTATAATACTTAATGATTTGCTTTTTGTAAATATGCATACCCATTTGTATTTTTATCAGATAAAAAGAAACACATTTGCTAAATACAATTTATGCCATTTTATGTAGTATCCATAACTTTTTAAAATTCAAATCTTTCAATGATCTTAACTGTCAGATGAAACTTGGCCAAGTTAGATTTCACATGAAAAGACATAAACCTGAAAAAGTATATTATTTTAAAATGCAGCACTGTTAAGGTATTGCAACATGGTTATGGACACTACGGCTTTTTTATTTATTTATTTTTGCTTTTTTTTTTTTTTTTTTAAAGCTTTTATTTAAAAAAAAAAATTTAAGCAACAGTTTTATGCTACAAGAAGCTTACACCATGTTTAGTATCAATGCTCATAAAGAAATATGAATACTTTTCATTACAAATGATTATTGTGAGACAGTACAACTTTTTGGGGCACATATCAAATCATCACTCCAAAAGTTAGCAACTTGAAATTTTTTAGGGAAGCTAGATTGATCATTCCATAAACTTCAGAAGTAACCTCTTTGGCACACACATTTTTCTGTATTAAATTTCAATAACAAAAAAATAATAATAAAAAACTGGTAAGAGAACGTATGGGAGAGTTTAGGTCGGACTGATTCTTTATTCGGACGCCGTGCTGACGACGGACGCGGTGCGTTGATTTATTTCGCATTCAGTTCAAAATGGCGCTTTATGCCCCCAAATATCTGAGCTGTATTCTTGTGTCGTGTATAACCGCCGTGAAAAATAGGTGTTAAATGCGATTTGAATACTGTGCACGAAGTGGGCGTGTGTGTGTGTGTGTGTATATGCTCTTTTATTTTTGTTCGGCTCTCTATCGTGTGAGCAGACGAAGATATATCGTTCGGGGAAACTCCGCGTGGCTGTGGTTGGCGCAGGGGCAGCGCGACTGTGTGCAGCTCGTCACATCTTGTCTCGCGCTCCATCGTTCGAGCCACCCGTGGTGTTCGGGCGGAGCGCGCGCCTGGGAGGCACGTGGTCCTACGAGGGGCGCGTGGGCATTTTTTGACAATGACCTCCCGATCTACGGCAGCATGTACAGAGACCTCAGGTGGCGTATCGCTCACGAGCGTGTATACACAGTGTGTAGGACTTGGACACACACACAGGTTTAAAATTACTTTGTAGGGGAAAAGGGGGGGGGGCAGGTTGGCACAGGGGAAGGTTGGCAGACCCCTCGTGGTGAGAATATGGGGAGGTCCACTTTTTGTGCACATGACTTGTTGATTCCAGGAAGGCAGCTATTTTGCATGTCTGCATAATTTCTGCTGCAGTGGGCCAAATGCCTGATTTTCAAGACTGAAAGTTGTTTCAGTGCAGCAAGGAAAAAAGGTTTATGCTTACAATTTACAGCCAAATCCAGTTCATTCATGTGTTACAAGAAAAGGAAATATATGGAGTTTAAGGGTGCTATGTGTGAAAACACATGCCTTGTGTTGGCGTACTGCAATTTGGAAAATATGGGCTAAAGGTAGGCTGGGGCAGGTTGGCACATTTGTGGGTCTGGTTGTCACACTGTGCCAACCTGCCCCATCACTGCCCCAGATCATAGAAATGCACTGTTTCATGACATGTTATCACATATTCAGCTCAAATGTAGAATGCTTAATAAACATGCCCAGTATAAGTATTGACATTTAACACAATTATACTGCACGATACACATACCAGATGATATGAACACCTTTTTTTCAAACGGTTCGTAATTACATGCTTAAAAGTGACCAAAGTTCTTAACCAAAGGAGGCTTTTGAGAAAATGGCTTTCCGTATCGGGCCTTAGCACGTTACATCCCAGTTATGGAAAAAAAAAATAATGGTGACACAACAGTTGCAGTTGCAGACTGCTTAGACTTCTGACCATGTTGTCTATTTTGCATGGTAGAAGTGTGAAATAAATGCAGTTCCAGTTTTACATTATTGTTTTAACTACATTTTGTCACTTGTGCCAACCTGCCCCATAGTGGGATAGGTTGGCACAAAGAGGTTTTCCTTGAATATCTCCAGAGCATATTACACAGCAAGATCATTTTGTAACTGATATTGTAGGTTATTCATGAGTCTTGTTTGAAAGACGTGTAAAAAAATCTGATCTACAGCCTCAGTGCAGGACTCCAAAATGTTGCGTTTGGGCCAACCTGCCCTCTTTCCCCTACTGTAATGGGGAGTGGCACTTGGAGTGGCACTTCACTATTCATTAATCCAATTTGGACAAGTTGGTAGAACATCTTTGCCAGATATTTTAATTCACTTATTGTCCTTATAAGTAGACAAAGGTATCAAAAGGTTTCGTGCTTAGCTCAGTTTTTTGCCGTAATCCTCCCTCAGATGCCCTAAAACCTGGCACTAGAATTCGCTTTTGACAATCTATCAATGAACAATGCCCCAAATATAAAAGAAAGACGATGAGCATGCACTTGGTCGAGCTGCAGTCCTGCCTCACGTTTTTCGTCGTGGAGATGGTGGGAGACTGTTGCTTTGTCTCAGGGTTGTACCGATACGCACAAATTTTGTCCCCGGTAATTATATTTGACATGAAGGACTGGTCATCCACAGCACGCTGACGGAGTTCTTGGCAGACTTCACACAGTTTGACACATCGACAAGTGGCAGCAGTGTTGTGAATCGTTCTCAGATGATCATCATTAACAAGTTGCTGAAAGGTTTTAAATTTTTTTTTAGGGGGGTGGGGATTGGGGTGAACTTGTTTTGAAGGTCTTCCTGATTTCTCGTCGTTTTCCAGTGATGTTCTTCTACTCTTGAAAAAACACCTTGAACGACTCATTGCAGCATCCCCGTAAACATTCTGAATCATGGCAAATGTCTCTGTGGCAGATTTGCCCGGTTTCACACAGAATTTTACGTTCGCTTGTTCTTCTAACTTGCTGTCCAGGATGAAATTGCAGACGTGGTAACGCACGTGGTCAGAATAGCACCAGAATAGCATCTTGCACAGCTCCCTATGTAGACAAGATGTCTTTGGCACACTGACGTATAAAGGTTGGGGCACTGTGTGTGCAGCCTTGTGCGCCATCTGTTGGCGTGTTACAAAACTAATCTTGAAACTTTTTGATATCACCTCGAACAATCGTGGGGCATCTTCAGGAGAATACAAACTATAAAACGTCTTCAGAACCTGTTAAACCATAATAATTTTATGACCCCTAGACCACCTCAGGACAATTTTATCAAAGTCCTCATACTAAAGTCATCTTTAGGGTATCGTAATGGAGTAATTAGTAATATCTTATTTTTGTGAGGACAATCATTATAGTAATAGGCCTATATATAATATAATATAATATAATATAATATAATATAATATAATATAATATAATATAATATAATATAATATAATATAATAAGAAGAAGCTTTTCTTTCTACCAGCTGCCAAAATGTGGTCTTCTAGCTTGGCCAAGTGAGAGTTTTGCTAGCTTGGTCAGAATATGCATGATTTTTCAGCATGGCTTATTGTTCAACATTTTCTTTATTTTACTATAGCCCCTCTGAACAAATCTTAGGGTGTTGGACCATTTTTTTTTAAATTGCCAGTGACATTGTAGCAACTGTTTTGTTCGTATGAAACTATTACAAAGTATATGAAATAAAGCAAACCTCAAATATGCTGCTTTGCCAATGCATAGCAAGGCAGAACTAAATAAGTTGTGACTGCCATATGAATGTTAGTGCCCAAATAATAACAGCTGTGTCCTACAGTGGTGACTTCCCACTGATGGAGGGAGAAGAGTAAGGCTGATAAATTGAGCACAGCAACAGATGGGCTACAGTCATTAATTATATTCTGCAAAGTGTACCTATATGGTGAATATATGAGACCACATAAAAGCGTAATCAGTCCAGATATATAGTAGGCATGCCTAATAAAGTCACTACTGAACATTTTGGAATGTCATATAGTACTAAGTGAAGTTGGCTGGTCATAAAATAATCTCAGAGACATTTCACCTCTCATCCAAAGGTCTGATGAAAAATATCATTCACCTTGGCTTACTACAGCTGGACAGTAGTGATCATGGCGATCAATGATGTATGCCCCTTTGTGTAAATCCTTCATTTACTGCTGAGAGCATGATGTTGTGTCTTTCAACATGTTCTGTGTTTTTTAGAACCAACCTGCCTAAAGAGATTATGATGTTTCCTGATTTTCCCTTTGACTCCCACTTGCCCTCTTTTCTGATGTACAGCAGTATTTAGAGGCATACTGCAAGAGGCATGACATCACGCCACACATTAAGGTTTTCAAACCAAGATCATTATGTCATTCTTATTTCCAAGCACATTTTACAAATTGTAAAATACTGTATACAAAATAGTCAAACATATTGTCTAAAGTGTCTAATTGTCTGTGTTCAGAACTCGTGTCGATCGTGGCAATGTTTATTAGATTTTAAAACAGTGTCAACTTCATTGACCGCTGGCTGAAAACACTGCCATAGAGACAGTAGCAGAAAACACAGCCAATCAGATGTGCACGTAGGCCAATGAGGAGTGGCTTGTAAATGTCCTTTGGTATTAGTGAGTAACGGTTTTGTGTTGGAGGCTAAAGTAATGCTTGTGATGGCCCTGTCTTCCTCTTCCCGACAGTTCAACACTGTGGTGGAAGAGGTGAAACCCATCTCCATGGAGACAGATGAAGGGGGGGGGGGGGGGGGGGGCGGTGGGAGGTAATTTCGCGGGGCACGCGCGGAGGAC
>JAQQZT010000009.1:15103633-15118068 GCA_030068275.1 Clarias platycephalus | reverse complement strand
CCCCCCCCCCCCCCCCCCCCCCCCCCCCCCCCCCCCCCCCCCCCCCCCCGCGCGGGGGGCGGTAATGGCGCGTGGCACGCGCGGAGGACATAGCCCCGACATTCGACTCCGTGTTCATCTGCAGTGGGTGAGGAATGTCATTTCTGATCAAGAGACACACGAAAAAACAACTTGCAGTCAGTGTGAAGTTGATCCCTTGGTCTCATATTGTTTTGATGCATTTTATTTTCCTAAAAGAGTTTTTTTGGGGGTTTAAAATCCAAACATTCAGCTGATTTCACCCTTGCTGTTAGAATATGAATGAGCACTGTTTAAACCATTCATAAAGAATATGTGTGAAAGAAGCTGCAAGGAGAAAAGAGCAACAGACCTCTACGCATGAGTCATGTGTTACTTCCTTTTCTACAGTCATTTCTCTGAGCCCCATTTGCCCTCCATTCCTGGAATAGAGCATTTTAAAGGTACAGCAAATATTCAGTGGTAACAACAAACATGACCCTGAAAGTGCAAACCATTATGCTTGTACTATCTTACCATATTGCTCTCTGCCATCTCTTATTGCCATCTCTTTTTTTCCCTTGTCCTTTCTCAGGAAAGGTGATGCACAGTCACTCTTGTCGCTACCCAGAGCCTTTTGCCCATCAGTCTGTTGTGGTCTTTGGTGATGGACCATCTAGGGTTGACATCTCGTTTGAACTGGCTTAAGTTGAAGCCCAGGTGAAATGAGCATTCAATACACAGTCATAATGTTTGCCTGCGTCCTTACTTTATATTTATATATGCCTATATTTATTTAATAATTAGATACATATAATTTGCTTCCATTTCATGTAGGAGCCTCTAATCTATAGCCTAGTGACAAAATAAAGACTGAAAACACCTACTGAGGCAATGACTTTGGAAAGAATGACATTTATCACTCCAGTACAACACAGATACTTGTACAACTGATGCCAAAGTACAGTGAAGTAGTTCTAAAGGCAGCCCAAAACCTTACTGAGACACTTCTTTTTGTCACCTGCATGTAGTTAGAATATGTAATTGACTGGTCAGTGTCTAATGGTTATTCAATACTCACTAATATTGCACACGAGTGCCCTCTGAAATCGAGCTGTGTGTGGCTGTCATCAATATTAATGGTAAGCATTAAGTCTTTCTCGCTCACTGTTTCTATATCTCCATCTCTAGGTGATTTTGAGCCATAATAAGGCAGCTTGCCCCCGGAAATCCAGCAGGAACCTCCTGTAGTGAAGGTGCTGGATGATGGCTCTCTCCTCTTCCAGAATGGTTCAGTGGCCCACGCTCAAGTTCTTCTGCTTTGCACTGGATACAGTTACCATTTTCCATTCCTTTGCCTGGAAGAGCTTGGCCTGGAGGTGCAGCACCACCTAGTGGCTCCTCTTTACAAGTATCTGATGCTTCCAGCCTTTTCCTGACTATTTTTTATAGGTAGTGTGCAAAGGCATCTGCCCTTTTCTTAACTTCTATTATCAGGTAAGCATCTCGTAAATGTGGGTTTAATCATATAAGGAAAAAGTTTTCATGCTTTTTGTCTAATTGTCTCTTGGATTTATCTTT
This sequence comes from Clarias platycephalus, assembly GCA_030068275.1. Taxonomy (NCBI): domain Eukaryota; kingdom Metazoa; phylum Chordata; class Actinopteri; order Siluriformes; family Clariidae; genus Clarias; species Clarias platycephalus. The sequence goes on along the minus strand of JAQQZT010000009.1, from coordinate 15,116,490 downwards.
CCCTCAGATCCAGTTTGCACTGGCAGTGCTTGATGGCAATGTGCAGTTGCCCTCATGTGAGTTGATGGAAAAGGATGTAGAGAGAGAGAGAAGCAAAGAAAGACAAAGATGGGTATTCAGGTGAAACAGTTCCTAAAAATGTACTCTGATCAGTGGGATTACTATGTAAGTCTGGCAAAAGCAGCAGGGTTACCACCTCCAAATCCAGCTATACAGAGTCTACTGTATATGAGGAAGTATGGAGACAACGGCAGGCAAACATAAAAACCTAGAGAGACATCAACTACAGTCTGGTTAATGACAATGAGTGTCAGGTTCTCAATCCACCAGCTGAATAAACATATAAAATTTTGTTAAAGATGTTACATAAATCAATGAAAATGCAGTTCTCACCATCCATGTGAAACACTCAATCACTTGCAATCAAATCAATTCTTTTTCTGATTCTTCTGAACTCATTCAAGAAATGAGAACTGTGCATTAAACTGTTTTCTCAGTACATATGAATTGTAGAATTAATACCCTTTCACGGATGCAAATAAAATAAACTTGCCTTGGTCTCCTAAATATTCACACAAGACTGAATGCTTTCAGAAAGATGCCGAAATATTTCACTGTAAGTTCACTGGCCTTTATTTAATATCTCTTAATATTCAAAACAAGAGTTACTAAAATCTTAGTAGACATAAAAGGACTGAAGGAATGGGATAACAGTTGTCTCATACATGTGACCTTTTCACTACTCACCAGATTAATCTATTAGATGGCCTGTATGTATGAACAAGATTTTGTAACTCTTAACTTGTCCGTAGCATTCTGACTTTAATCTGAAGATATAAACTTTCAGATTAAAGGAAATCATGAATCAAATTATATTAAGATATAAGATATAACGTTGTTGCAGTAGACGTTCTATAACAGTAATGATAGTATGCCAATTATAAAATATTTACTTACATAAATGAGCAGGATTTTATGAATATTCAAATATATTCATAAAATCAGGTTAACTGGCATAGTATAAAATTGCAGTATATTTCTGGGGTCATAAATTAATGTGAATTTGTGTTACTAAGCCCTTTTTTGGTACAGCTTGATAGAAGTAACATCTTTTGACGTCATATAAAAGTGGGTGGTCAGCATCAAACTAGTTAACCTCAAAAAGCTTAAGATAGGAAGATATGCCAGAATATATGCTTTGCCTAGATTTTAATGATAAAGTTATTAAACATAAATATATTAGTCATATAATTCATATAAATAAAGAAAAGTTAGAAATCATGTATTGTACATATGTTTATAACTGAATCATTTTCAAGCTGACTAATTGAATGACCAAGCACAGATAATTGGTAGAGGTTTTTTACTTTAGGACAGAGTAAGTTCAATTTTAGAGAATGTCAACCTTACTTTTTTATGCTTCAAGAAATTGATTATTAAATGTCACTTGCCTTAAAGTGGTTTGCCATTGTGATTTTTTTTTTTTTTCAACTTTATGATCTCAGAATTTTAGAAAGGGTTTCCAATGTGTTGAAAATAAATTTGAATCCCCATTTTTCCCCCAAATCATATTAGTAAACTTTTATTGAGCCTACTGATGTCATGAAGAATGCTAGAAGCAAATTAATGCTGTCCCAAATAAACAAATTAAAATACTTTTCAAATACTCTTGTCAGTATGACAAGAATTTAAAATATGACATAAGCTTTCTCCTTGATGTTGAGATTAACATCTTCAGGATTTATGAAAGGCTTTATATGTCAGGGTGTTTTGTTTTATTAATGGCTTAGATAAGTTGAATACATTTTAATATTACACTACTGTGCAAATGTCGTCTTAGGCACGATGTGACTTTTACTACAAACTTTATTATAGACTTTAGTATTGAGTAAGTACAAATATATATATATATATATATTACATTTCATAATATTTTTTATGCCAGAAAACAAAGTAGTATAACATATAGGGGATAAGTGTTTGTCCATGTGCCACCCATCCCGGCACATCAAGCAATGGATACGTCCCACCCTGGATCTGTGGCAGTTACTTACAGGGTAAAGTTGCCAGTTTTGACGCCCTATTGTATATGAGCACTTTGGGGGTGAAGGACCTTGCTCAATGATCCAACAGCTGCAGCCCAGCAGCATTAGGGCTCGAACCGGGGACCTTCTAACTAGTAGTCCAACACCTTAACCACCGAGCCACCCCTGTCCCACTGTGATGTGGAAAAAAAAACAACAGAAACAGTAACAATCCAGGTTTTGCATGCAAAAAAGAAGTTGGCAACTAAGGTCCCCAAAGGATCCGTGGGTGGTTCTGCAGGAAGCTGAATAAAACTTGGTACAAATTGTACCTGACACTAAATGGTAAAGCGTTGTCACAGTAAGTACTGACTCTGTTTCATTCATTTCTGTTTATTAGTATTTATTTATTTATTTATTTATTAAGAAGTCATCCCTGCTCTACTGAATTTCTTTGCATGGACATGTATGTGAATTCAGCCTAAACAAAGTATAATCTTGCATGTGTTTCTTGTTTTTTTTAATTTTTATTATATTTGTAATAGATTTTTATTGCACTCTAATAAGTAACACAAACTAAATTCATGTGCGTATGAATCACTTTAGAAATTCAAGCCAAGCATTATAACCCCGTACATATTTAGACTAAAATCAACTATATGTCACTGCAAACTGAGCCTTTGTTTAGACAGATGATAAACTCTCTCTCTCCGCCTTTATCAGCTATGTGAAATACGCCAGCACTTTCTGAGTTTTTTCCATCTGCTTTCAGTCGTCATCTCCGAACATTGTGAAATTGGACACCTAAGTTTCTCCTCAGACTTCCCAATCCGGCCGCCCCTTCCACTTTTCACTCCAAAAGTAGCCAAAGCTTATGTGCGGAACGTAGACTGAAGCTTTTAACTTATGTAATTGGTTTATTTTTAAGGGAACGGGGGGCTAGAAATCAAAACCGAAAAGTCGTCAGAGACGCAACTTAACGTAAAGTCACGGTTTAAACAAACAGGGCGACGGAAGGATCTCGCGAGCGGCCGAGCGGGCGGGGCGGCGGGAAGTGTGAGATGTGGAGGAGGGGGGTGCGTTTCCTCACACAGCAGGAATGATTAACTAACAAGACACAATTAATTAAACTCCGTGAATTTGTCCTCTTGGATGTACGTTGACTTTTGGACTTTTGGTAATGGCAGTTTATGTGTCACGTTCATCGCCGCGATAAGTAAAGGTAAGGAACTGACTTCATGTCATCCGCCCCCCTTAGACAAACAGACTGTGGCATGTGTGGTTCGTCCTCAGAAACCTTCCCTATCTGCATACTGATTAGTTCAGAAAACTGTTTGCCCTAAGCGACTCGCACCTTTTTTCTTTCTTTCTTTTTTAAAGTGAAACTAACAACTTTTAAACTTTTAAGCACTGTAAGTTTGAGTGAGACCACAGTCTGTGGCAACGTCTTAGAAAGATAGCCAACCCTCTGTGTTTACATTTGTGCCTCATTTTAACATTTTAAGATGCATCTTTATTAAAGATAAATAAATAAATAAAAACACATTTATTTACTGCATTTGCCCTTATTTATTTATTTATTTTATTTTTATCATCATTTTACATCTGAGCTGTTGAGGGCCTTGCTCAAGAACCCAGTAGTGGCAACTTGACACATTGGAGACAGTGAGGGACAACAGATTACTGAACAAACTCCTGTCAATCATGGAAAATCCATCCCACTCACTACATTATCCTATACAGAGGCAGCGGCGTTTATTCTCTAACAGACTGATCCAGCTTCGCTGTCACAAAGAACGCTTCAGGAAATCATTCCTCCTGTTCGCCATTGCACTGTACAACGACTCACCTCTATGTAACAGGAGACAATAGTAATGTATATACATGTCCCATTACTCACTGTCACTTTACGCACACTTTATGCACATTGACAATTTGCACATTCATCTATTTTTCTTATTTTTAATTCCCAGTTTTTATTCAGTTTTTTCCCCCCTATATAACATCTGCAATACTGTATTAATTTATATACAGTATGTTACTCCTCCACCTTACTACTGTTTGTCTAACCTGCTGCTGTAACACAATCATTTCCCTCATGGGATCAATAAGTATATCTATCTACTGTATCTATCTATAAACTTGGTGGTTAAACCTAGGACCTTCTGAGCCATAGTCCCGTGCCTTAACCACTGAGCTACCCCTAACCCCTTAAAAGTTTAAGATTGAATGGTTTGATTAAATTTGTTTTCCTCACTGATCAGCACATGGAAGAGGAGGTGGGCAGTGACTATGGACAGGAAGCACAAAATGCTGATGACCCAGCTCTTCCTGGTGCCAGCCTTGTGGCACATCAGGAGCCCCGCACACAAGACCAGGACCTTCCCATCATGCACTGGGAGGCCCTGAGTTTGCGAATAGCTGAGCTTGAGAAACAGGAGGAGGAACGGAGGAAAAAAGCTGAGGTTTGTCAACAATCATTCAGCTGTCAAAAGTTTTGTAAAGGCTCCACTCTCAGGCGTTATCATCTTCTCTTATTCTGTCAGTAATTGTGTTTGTGTGAAACATTACCACAGCTCAAAGGCTACTGTAAAAAAAAATATGATTAATGTTTGTGTTTAATGTTTTTATCCCAGTCTATGGCCTTAACAGAACAGGAACCAGTGACGGGACCGTGGCCCCATGTTAAGTACCAGTCACTTAACCGAAAGCAGTGGGAAGATGCAGGTGATCTTGGAGGACACCGTTTTCCATGCATGACATCTCGGTATGTCATGACTGCTTTTAAGCTGCAACACAATACAGAAACTCGGAGTACTCGCATAATTCTTGGAGTTCATATTGATGTTTAAGGAACTTGTTAGATTGTGATAGACTATGACCTTGTAGTTAAAAAAACTGACATAGCTGACTAAAATAATAGTAAACACATTTTAATGTGCTAAATATTGTTTTCAGATCACTGCGTAAATTCAATAAATAGCAGAAGATTGTCTAAGGGACAATCTTATCGTTTTGATTCATACACATTCACATTTCATACAAACTTAAATAATTCTTTTAAATGAAAATTGAATTGAATAGTTTTGTTTTAAAAAAACAAATCTGGCTACAAAATAGGTCAAATACTTTTTACATTAATTCATTCACTCATCTTCTATACCGCTTATTCCGTACAGGGCTGCCGGGGCCTGGAACCTATCCCAGGAGACTTTGGGCACGAGGCGGGGTACCCCTTTGACAGGGTGCCAATCCATCGCAGGGTGCACACACACACACACACACACACACACACACACACACACACACACACACACACACACACAGAGACAGACAGACTCTACAGGCAATTTGGGATTTGGGAACACCAATTTGCCTAATCTGTGGGACTGTGGGAGGAAAAGTGAAGTACTGGGAAGAAAAAAAATTATCCACGTGGAGAACATACAAACAACGAACACAGACCCGAGGCAGGAATCAAACTCTCGACCCTGGAGGCCACAGTGCTAACCATTATGCCACCGTGCCGCCCAGTAAAATACTTTTGGGCAAAAATTACATATTTAAAATAGTCATTTCAGGGAGTTCATTATTGTCACCGTCGCCCCTGACTTGCTTATCAGGGACAAACTGTTATTATAATTTATGCATATTTCCTCAAATCATTTTTGGATTCTGTAAATCTGCTTTGTGACAATGACCATCGTTAAAAGTGCTAGATAAATAAAATGTAATTGCTTTTTTTTTACTTGCACATGTCATAATAAGAATACAGAGATTATTACAAGTATTGTACAAATTTAATACAACTAGAATAAATAAGTACACAGGCTAAAACTTGGCATTTATTATATTTTGTAAAAAGGTAATCAAAATCTTAAAGGATACTTGACACAATTTAGGCAATCCTGCTTCGAAATGCAGCATATTTTGCAGACATAATTTTAACAGGCTTCATCAATGCATTTGATCCGTGTTCATAGGTTTAACAGTCCGAAGAACCTACAGCTGTGTTTTATCAACGACAGTGAGAGTGATCAAGAGGGTGATGAAGGGGCATCCTTCCAAGAGGTGAACACAACTCCTATTTAAAATGAACTTCTTTTCCTTTACTCTAAGGTATGTAATTTACAGGATGCTATTATGCTAATAGAATGGTTCTTTGCTTTCTCATGGCCAGAAGCCACAGGAGTCACAGTCACAGAGGCGACATTCTGCCGGCCTGAAGGAGGAAGTGAGAGCAGCTCTGAGTGAGCTCCGAGATAAGCTTTGGGCTGAGCAGCGGCAGCAACAGGTGCATTAAACGCATTCCAGCACTGCACAATATAATACACTGTGATGTCATGTCTGTGACTCATTCACTCTTTTGTGCTAGACTCTGTTTTGTTCCTACATTGTTCTGGTGTGTTTTGATGATGCAGCAGCTGAGCCACAAGGACGTGAGTTTTAGGAGAAGAAAACTCAGCCGGAGCGACCTGCAAACCTGCTCCGTCCTCCAGCTAAATGCCCTCAGGCGTTCCCTCCAGGAAGAGATTCAAGGTTAGGACATCCTTTTCTTTGTTTCTTGGTTGTAATGATCCATTTTATTTGTAAATACATAATAAACATAACCAGACATGTTTGTGTGTAACTTACAGACCTTAGCTCGGAATTAGTGAAGCACCTGGTGGTGAGAGACAATCTACGGACAAAGCAAGATGCCATGCTCCTGGACGTACAGGATATGACATCACTCTGACTCACATCAAGCAATAATAAGCCTATATTATAAAATAGGCAACTAATTGATAAACCTTTTTAAAATAATGGACCTATATTACACCAGCAACTTTATGTCTGATATGTTTTTTTTTTTTCTACTTTACGCTAACAAAGCCATATGATCCTGTTTGTCTTGATTTTTTTTGTGCTTACACAAATATTGCTTACTATGTGAAGGTAATTATTTTAGTCACAAGTTTTATTGTGATAAACTGTATGTGTTAAAGAGTAGCTAAACAAGCATGCTCTTCATATTTTCAAGGTTTTTTTTATTTTATTTCACCATGCATATGAACTGTGAAAGCTGCTATGAAATGCATGTGTGTCATCAGTAACCACTTTATGGAAATATCAACTGCATGTAATGTACTATAGCGTCTGCTGAATATCGAGCTTTTAATTGTAAAAACTAACACTGAGGATATTTTTCTTTTAAATAATTATAAGAATTATATATGCAGTATAAATATTTCTTAAATAATATAACTGAATAAATTTGTAATGTTTTATGGAAGTGCTTAAGGTAACTAACTGTACAAAGATATTGTTTCTAGATACTATGGTGTTATTCACTATTAATGAGGGAATGAAATTCATTTTCATTAGTCCATTTGTACATTTTGCAAAAGCAAAACAAAGGACCAATGAGCAGGGAGGAGTTTAGTGTCACAAGCAGTCGAGTGTCCGTGTTATGCATTTAGGGTTAATATTTAAAGCGCAGGGGATATTGTTGTTTATAATGTTTTACTGCAATGCCCGTGTATCTGCAGGATATGTGATATGGAGGGAATAATGTAAGACGATGAAAGGTATGATTTACATTTTGTATCCCAGACCTTTTGTTAATCTTATTGCCCATGCAATGACCCAAAGTGTAATAGCAGTTAACTTTTCTTTTTTTGGTAATACCCTTTATCTTCCTTTTAAATCATGAGCCTTTAAACAAGAAGGAGCCATAAACCTTGTATTCTTGGCAGGTGTCTTGCTGAAGCTTCGCGCTTGAAAACCCGGCATGGAGAAATATGCTCTAACCTCCTGTAGATCCGCTTTCTACCTCATAGCATGTCTAGTGGAGTGAATGTCAGTGTCTAATAAACATGATCTCTCAGCCTTACACAGCTCAGCTGCTCAGCCAAGCAAAGTAAGACATGATCTGAGAGAGTGAGAGCAGATCAGAATAACAATCAGCACCTATGGATATTGTAACTGTTTACCATGAAAAAAATTATTATGAAAGTATATGCTGTTTTTCTTTTATCAGTATGTTATGGGTGGATAAATGGACAGTTTCTTTGCAGCTAATCTGTTCTAAAGTCATTTTGGTTTACATAAACAAACCAAAGTATTTCTTGCTTCTCTTGCTGTTTCTAAAAGGCCACACTGTACTGTATCCCATATTGAGTTTCCTTTCAGCATTTCTGTCTCAATGAATAGATATTAATTATTTACCAAAGTGTACCTGTGAGCCCACATGCTGCTGCAGTGTAAGAACAGTCTCCGTGTGACAAACACTTGATATTTAGACGTTGGTGTGTCTCTTTGGTGCAACGGTGGCATTTAAGCGTAGCTCCAAAAATAGATTGAATGAATTGCTCATTTTCCAGACATGTAAGTATGTCCTGTTCGTTTTTCTATGGCAGATTAGGTCAGAAATTGAAGATCTTTCAGATTGCAGAGTTTTTTTTATGCAAGTAATAAGAAACTAGAACTATGAATGGGAGGTTTAAGTAAAAACTTGTTACTGATTGAAAGGTTAATAGATCACGTAAAGGCTGATTCAGCATAATAATTTGGTTAACAGGAATTGCCTTTAGGGGTACATGACAAGACAAATTCTTAACACTTAAGTCTTGGTATTGGAAATGAATCTTCATCTCATTTAAAAGGTTAATTATTTAAATACAATGTGTTTTTTTTTTTTTAAGATTTTGTTTAGCACTGGGAAAGGTCTGAGGATTTTCTATCAAGTTACTCAAACATAGGAATGTAATTAGGACTAATCATTAGCAGCGACGAGGAAATGTAGGATGAAACTCTGTATTTATGACACAAACAGCTGATCACTACTGTTTTCTCCAGCGCCATGGCAGATGCTTTATTGGAGTCAGACACGAACTCTAATTCCTCGAGTAACCACACAGGTTTAATCCTGACAGCACCACTCAGCTGCAGCAACGATGAGTCATACAAGTACATCATCTTACCCCTGTGCTACTCTGTAACATTCTTACTCAGCGTCGTCCTAAACTCCACTGTTCTCTTGCGCTCATACCGTTGTTCCCGCCGATGGAATACCTCACTAATTTATATGGTCAACCTGGCATCCACAGACTTAATGTACAGTTTGTCTCTGCCGCTTCTGATTGCAAGTTACGTCATGCATGACCTCTGGATGTTTGGGGATTTTATGTGCAGACTGGTCCGCTTCCTCTTTTATTTTAACCTCTACTGCAGCATCTTTTTCCTCACCTGCATCTCTGTGCACCGCTACTTGGGTATCTGCCACCCCATCAGAACCATCACGCTGGAGAGCAAGCGTGCTGCCAAAAGCACCTGCGCTATGGTGTGGGTCGTGGTGTTCCTGCTCACCTGTCCAATCTTTCGTTTCGCTCAAACTGGTGACATGCCCAGGGTGGATGGAAATGGAAGGAACGCATCCGTGGGAAGTGAGTCAAAAAAGGAAGGCCCTGAGATGTTTAAGAACTGTTTTGATGTTGCAACAGACACTGAGTTCTTAGAGTACATTCCATATGGAATAGTTCTTCACCTTTTAGGCTTTTTTGTTCCTTTTACTGTCATAGCATGGTGTTACTCGCAGGTGGTTCGAACCATCTTTCAGACCTTGCACTCACAACCCTATATGCAGGAGAGTGGTGAAAATGAAAGAGGCCCTACCAATCGGACCTCAATCTCGATCTCTGGCTCTCAGCATGCACCATATATCAGCAGGCGCCGCAAGTCCATCAAAACAATCGTTTCCATCACCTTCTTGTTCGCCCTGTGCTTCCTGCCATTCCATATCACCCGTACGCTGTACCTCATCCTTAAACAGAGAAATGCACAGTGCCAGACCATGCACGCTATCTCTGTCTGCTATAAAGTCACTCGACCCCTGGCGTCATTCAATTCGTGGTTCAACGCTCTGCTTTACTTTCTCACTGGGGACAATGCCATCTCTTGCTGTGGACTGACAGAAACCAGTCATCACATGCACCACGTCTGGCCATCAAGAGCTCCTGGAGGACTGAGAAAGGAGTCGGTGGCTGAAAAGGGAGAACAAGGGGAAAAACATACAAACGATACTCAAAAGAGAGACCTCAAACCATCAGAACTCACACAAAGAACTGCGAACATAACCAAACCTTGTGCATGGTGGATTTGAACTGATATGAACTGTCTGTATCTGAATTGCATTTCATTATGTATTTATTTTCTATATACAAGTTCTCTATCAAAAAAGCAATAAGAATATTTGTTATTCAGATTCCTTGTGCGGATGTTGTCATATATTAGCACCTTATTGCTCAGTATATGGTTATTTCCCATTCTGGAACAAAACATAGATATATATGCAGCCTTCATTGAGCCATTCTAATCTTGTGACAATGTACTATTTTTACTGTTGTAATGCTGACATGACTTCAACTTGGGAAAAAGAAAACTGCATTAATTCGCTTTTTATTAATTATTTATTAAATGATTGTTCGCAACTAGGACATTAAAATGATTGATTTGTTTACACTGCTCCATTAATTAATACAAGACCTACAACGGCTGTTAGCAAATGGAGTGTAATGAGATTGATTAATATATAAGAACAAGTCAATAAATTAAAAGAAAACAGGAAACGGTGTTAATAATCCACAGCCTGTGACCATGTATGGTATTAATAGTTAAACGCTTTCCTGTCCTGATTAAGCAGAAATTAAAATGAAGCACAATCCCACTGGTATCACCTTGACCCTTATGCAAGAGCTTCCTGCATGTCAGTGAAGTGCAAGTCTCAAGGCGTAAATTATAATAATGAACAAGATAAGAGATGCTTTTTTTCATCAAAATGAAAAACGTTTTGTAAATCGTATCCATTATTTTGTTGTTTTCGCTCGCATGTGCATGGAACATATGCAGGGGAAAGAACATAAAATGTCATATTTCCAATTTAGAGCCTGTCTAAGTAAGGTTTTTACACAGTTTTTTTTGTACAGTTTTACACAGAAGGCCCGTTGTTACAGGCCCTGACACCATTATTGTATGTGTTTACTCGGAATACGCTGTCTAATGCATGTTGACATTAAATATTTCTACTTCCTTTTAAAAATTTCTGAATTGTATTATGGTCTATTTGCATCCCCGTTAACCAACTTGTCTGTGAGATGTAAGGTGATGGGAATGAAGCAGTGTGAGTTTGAGGGCATTAATCAGGGGAGCTGGCAGAGAGATCAGACGTGTCTATTATCGAGGCTGCAGTTTCTCTCATGGCCAGAGCGAGGTGGTGTTGCTGAAGAAGAAGACCATCACTATTTGGTTGCGGGTAATATATATACATACATATTTTTTTAAATGTACTAAATTAGTGCAAGCCAGACTAATGTCCCGACTAATTTGCATTGTGTGTTAGCTGTAATTAGGAAATCTTCGCACTCGTTATTGCATCAGTATGATCAACTTGTTTTTCCAGCATTATTCGGCTGCTTTACAAACTAGCACATAAACTTCAATAGCTTGCGTGGCTAGCCCACTAGCCTTCTTTCCTACTCGTAAATGATTTGTATTTAAGAATTTCAAGTTTTTAAAAAGTAAATAACGCGTTGTAAAGAGTTAACTGAAAGTTTCGCCAAGTGACAAAACTACTTCTGACTGGTGTAAGTTATGCGAGTGGCTGCTGAACCTGTCGGAGCTAGTCCTGAACTTACTTGAGCAATAACCCGACAAACTAGTTAGGGGAGTTTCGTGCACCGTGTGCTGGGTCCACACCGTACAACTTCTAAACAGAATGCGACTGATAAGGGACCGCTTGAAATAATCCCCGCTCCGTTATCAGCCGGGCTTTAAATTGGACCGAGCGTTTCTAGCGTGCGGCCTGCTGGTCAGGCTTTCGCCGCGTTAAATTTTGAGCTCACGCCGCTGTGGAGTGCGCTCAGTCCGGCTGCCTGCTTCAATCACACTCCGGCCCGCCGCCGAGCCATGGAGAGAATGGAAGTGGACCAGTGCGCAGGCGCAGCTGGAGGGAACGGGGGCGGGGCTTTACGGAGGTCCAACAGCGCCCCCATGATCACCAACGTCAGGTAAGAGAAACACACACAGTACATCTTATTCTAAATAAAGTGTTTTATACAAACTGTTAAGTTATAATAACTTCATTAGACATCGTGATGGTAGAATGAAGAAAACCAGTGTTTCTAAAGAGTCTGTGAATTTATGATTACATCTCTCTCAAGACAACAGAAGGGCCAAAAAAAAAAAAAAAAGGTCACCATTTCAGAAGGGTCAAATTATTGGCCTGCATTAAGCACCGTAAATATTTAAGGAGATCTGAAATTACTGCAAATGGGTTAAGAACCCCACAGCACATTATTGAAACATGTAATGACTATGCTGAGCCGTCAACTATGTGGAAGAAATGTAGTCAGTGAAACCAAATCATGAACGGACATCACGGTAGATGTATGGTAAAAATTGACAGTAATACACAGACACAATATGTTGAGAACGTACAGTATTGGGACTAAACTTCTTTTTAGCCATAATAAAACCACTTGCTAATGAGGTGTGTGTAATCAAAGCTGTAGATGGTGAAATATACACAGAATAGACCAGACTTTCTACACAAAATGTGCAGACTGCTTAAAATGTTTTATACAGTATCCTGATTTCAAATAATATCTTTAGCTGGCATAGGTTGTGTTTGAATGTTGGATATTTTTGTTAATTTTTTGCCTGGGTCACATAACAATAAAATCACAGAGCCTTTAATATTGAATTTTGACATACATTTTAGTGGAAGCTAGGTTAAGGGCAGAGGTGAGCATTTGTGAGCAGCAATATGGTTTCATGCCTAGAAAGAGTACATCA
>JAQQZT010000009.1:15060328-15070909 GCA_030068275.1 Clarias platycephalus | reverse complement strand
TGTGTATGCTGATGTTTCTGTATTTTTGTTAAAAATTAATATTTTATCAGGCAGTACTAGTCTGGCATTTCTAGTTTTTAGTGCGGCAACAAAGTTGCTTTTTGATCCTTCAGGCTCTGAACAGAAAGGAAGATCAATATCGGTCTACGCTTTTTGTTGGTGTGCAGCATTTGCGATGATCCCTAAATCATTGTTGCTCTGTAGAGAATAACAATGTTTAAGCTTTCAAACATGTATAATTTAGGTGCTTAATCGAGAAAAAAGGCGGAAGTAGCTTAAAGACAACGTAGTGAGGAAATGTATGTATGTATCTTATTTGCGGGTTTATTCACGTAGCTATTGAAGCCGGAGATGCGAATGCGTGAATATAAAACTAACTTTACCACGGACACAAACTGGGTCAGTAGCGTACTGTAAGTATTGGGCATAATAACGTCACTGGATACATTTCTTACATGAACCACAAAAAAAAGCAGGCGATTCAGCACGATCAGCGTAATCAACCAAAAAGCCAGCCGAAAAGACAATATGATGAAGCCTATCTTGAGCTTGGATTCATGGTGGGGATGGTGGGGGCAGAGGACAGCATGAGACCCAACAAATTAGGAAGACACTTAGAGACAACTGTAAGAAAGCTGGCAGGAGAATCGCATGGTAACATCTGAATCAGTGGACAGCAAAGCACAAATGGCTTCATTCAAAGTTGCATACAGAATTGGCCAGTGCAAAAAAACTATGATTGCTGAGCAGCTAATAAACATGGGGTCAATTTTACAAAGATACAGTAAGTTACAAAGTAAGTCTTTTATAACAATTGCATGTGTATTTGATCTTATTGGTTTAGAAATTTATATTTCAATAAATAGTAAACTTGGCAGATTTCGTTATCATTTTGTTGACAAGTGGGGCTTGAAAATTCGCTCACCCCCTTAAGTGGGAAATGACAGAAAATGTTTGAGAACCACTGGGTTAGCCTAAAGTTAAACACTATGACCCTGTGTAGCATGAAAACATCATCATTAATTATGGACATACAACCTTTTTACTCTTATGAGCACAAGTGTACATGGAATGTGCTGATAAGTTTACACACCCTGCCAATTCCATGATATTGGAATTTTTTATTTTATTTGCCTGATTTATTGGTTTTATGTTAGTGCTGCACAATTACTCACACACACAAAAAAGCAAAAATAAATAAATAATAATAATTCACAATATGGATTTGTGCAATTATTTCATTGCAAAAGGCTGCAATTTACTGCAGGTAACATGCATATTCATGAATTTAAATTAAATTGTCAATTTTTTATATTCATTATTTTTAAGCGATAAATAAATATTGGTAAATATCCTTTTAATAAGCTCATTAGTTCATTGTTTTTTTTTCTTTTTTGAAAATATGTATCATTCAGTGTACACACACACGTGCGCACCCAAACGGCCCTGATCAAAAGTTTACATACCCTTCAAAGTCTGGCCTGATAATGCACACTCCAGTTTTTATTGCTATTAAGGGTTTCTACTACTAGTCTGACTGTAGTTTGTGTGTGTATGTGTATAAATAGTCAATGAGTTTCTTATGATCTCTTGAAAGACCCTGCACATCTCACTCACGGCTCCACTGACACTGCCCGGAAAAGGTATGTTATAAAATATGCAAAAAAATTGTAAAAGACAAAGCAAATACATATAAAATATGTTTTATAAATGCAAAAAAAAAAAGTAAGTAAATTCCCATCAGCCATCAACTTGTGTGTACATTATCAGGTAGACCTACTAAATTTAGCAAAAAAGATCACCGTTATTTTGCTTAATATTGAGATCACTTCTATAAAGCAAATACAAGCACTGGTTTAATAACACTAAACAAGAACATTGCAGGGAAGCGGAATACAGCATGATAATCTTTCAGTCTCAATTATCTTGTTTTCCAAAGTAATTGAAAGTAAAATTAAATTTACCGCAAAGCCTTATTAGCTGTGCAGTGACCACTGTTTGGATGATTTCGGTTATCATTGTGATAACACGTGAAGGGCTCAAACAATTACATGATGATAAACAACGTCTCCTCAATGCTATTCGCGATAAAACAATTGCTTTCTAAATGATTGTTCATATTTTCAAAAAATAAATAAAATAAACTAATAATAAAGGGCCACACATTCAGACAAAGAGTTCGGGACACAGAACAAGTCAGGACACGATCAAAGAAGGATGCATTAAAAGTTTTAAGAACCTGGTCTGAAAAATCGGCTTTAAGAAGCCGGGAAGATGAGGGCGAATGAGATCTACAGTTAGCGGTAATGTAGCCAACCTACTGGGTTCTAACCGCCGATAAAACAACAAAGAAGTAGTACAACACAGCATGGAATACTCCATAAAAAGGAAAGTAAACTATGAAGACCGAACCTTTAAATATGAATGGACAGATCAATACATTTATACGTTTATTCTTCCTGTGAGATACTAGTTTGTCTCATATGTTCAGAAACCGTTTTGATAATAAAGAGCAGTAATATGAAGCACCACTATGAGATAAAACGCAGGTCGTTTGAGTAAACATATTCGCAGCGATCCAAGGTGAGAGCGTGTAAAATATTATATCTCACTCCTTTACTCACTCATCATCTATACTGCTATATCCTCTATTCAGGGTTGCAGGGGGGCCTGGAGCCAATCACAGGAGACGTGGTATGAGGCGTGGTACACCATGGACAGGGTGCCAATCCATCGCAGGGCGCACACACACACTCATTCATTCATTCATTCAGGCAATTTGGGAACACCAATAAGCCTAATCTGCAGGTCTTTGGACTGTGGGTGGAAACCAGAGTACCCGGAGGAAACCCACCAAGCACGGGGAGAACATGCCTGGAATCGAACCCGGACCCTGGAGGTGTAAGGTGACAGTGCTAACCACTACACGACCATGTCGTCTAAAATATTAATATCTATTTAATATTATCTAATTAATATCTAAAATAAATATTAGACGTATACTATATATTTCATTAAACAAAAAAAACTGCCAGGCCATCAAGGTTTAAATTGTCCCTATGTTTAATGCCGTTATTAAAAATTGACAGTACATATTACTGAAATGCTATGGATATTTTAAATTGCATTTTTTTTTGTTTTTGTTTTTTGTAAATAGACTTATAATCTGAATCCTAACGCAAACAAGTAATTCGGAAATCGTCTCGAAGGAAATTTTATTGATTGACAGGACACTTTTTACATTTTAACTCAGTACCCCTGGTATAAAGCTTGGGTTATACGTACCTTGCAGTTTGGACTGGACTTCTTGAATACCCTAGAGAAAGAAAACAAATCTGGATTGAAGACATTTTAGGGATACACCAGGGTAGAGAGACAGACAGTCTGGGTGATGAACAGTGAGGACGTGCTGCAGGGGTAATTAATAAATCTTCAGGGGTAAACAAAGTGTCAGAGAGCAGGAGAGATGCTCAGTAACATGTCTAACAGCTAAAATCTGAGCTTATAGCACATAAACAGGCTGTATATTGCTCACTATCGGCTTTAACATCCAGGATGCTGTGACGAGACTCAATGAATTACCGCTTCGACTGTTGTTGTTCAGTGTTTAGCAAACAAACACATCTTCAATGTAACAAATACAATATTCACTATTACACGTTATATATGAACATCTCAGAGCAGGTATCTAGACTGGCATTATGATTAACATTCATGAGTTAGCTCTGTGTGTGTGTGTGTGTGTGTGTGTGTGTTTATCCGCCACTGTCCGTGTTATTGTAGCTGCTGCCGAGATGAAGAAGAGGAAGAGGAAGAAAGCCTGTTTGGAATAAAAGCGGGTTAAAATCTCACCGGGTGCCCGCTTTGTCCCCCATAATCCCGGGAGAATGTGACCTTCACAAACCGGACGAATGAATAAAGGTTAAGTGTTATTTCGTTTAATCAAACACATCGAACGGTACGGTTATTTCAGCTGCGCTACATCACAGCAGGAAGAGCAGCGACACCGAGCCAGCGCTCCGACCGGAAGTGGCGTCATACTCAGCGCTGCCACCCTCCCCGCTCTCTTTCAGAATAAAACGTTCAACGTTTTAACACATGAACAGGATCTAAATCCACTGTGAAAAGAATCCCGCAGCATACAAACACTCAACCTTCCCATGTGGAAATAATGCAGACATAATTTATACAATTCATACCAAACTATAGTAATACATTAACATTACTACATATACTTATATTGACATTACTTTTACTTAGAATTTAAAAAGTCCAAAAATCACAAAGAAGCGCAATAAGTATATATTTTTAAATATATTATATATTATTAAAAGTAAGAAAGAGAGAGAGACAGCAGGGATTTTTTTTTGAGGATTTAATCATTTCATTGGTACTTTTGTTTTCATGATTACTATATAAAATTACTCATATTAAGATGAACTACTCAATATAAATATAATATTATATATATAAAAACATGCTTGAATAGTTCATCTTAACATGAGTAATTTGAAATAGTAATACTCATGTTAAGATAAACTATTCAAGAATGTTTATGGGCAAAGGTTTGTGCTCATATAAGGTTCTTCCTTTGAAATTCAAGCCCCTTAGAAGTCATGGTGTACCAAATGGGTCCTGGAAAACCCCCATCCCAATGAACATCTTTGGAACCAACTGAAGCACTGACTGCATCCTAGGCCTCCTTGTGAAAATTTGTGCCTATATAAAGCCTAAAGCTTTTATGGCTTTATATACTCAAATTCCACATCCATGGACCACGGGACATGGGGGCTTAATGGATATGGGTTACTAGTACCACCAACCTGCTTCTAGTGGGTATTTCACTCCGTCTCCTCTGGCTGGCACTATATCATGGCTGATCCTGAACCCTGCTTTTTAACAAGCTGGGATATACAAAGCCATGAATTTTACTGTGGAGAAATGTTATGTGCCTCTATGTTCAATATACATCTCATGTCTGCTGGAATTGTTTTGATTAGCCAAAAAATGAAAATAAAATTTTATTTACCTATTGTCGGTCTGTCTTTATGACTCATATGTTAATGACTGGCTCTTTTGATGTACAGTACGTGACACAGGCTACCTGGCTAAAAGCTTAAAATCGCTCTTTGCTCATTATGAAGAGATCTTCAGACATCATGTGTCCATGTGTGTTTGTGAATCTCTCCCGGTTAGGGCTCAATCGCTAAGTGAGACACTTCTCCTTTTAAACCTTACACTACAATAATGCAATTGACAACCTATAATTATTAAAGTTGTATTTATTTTAAGTTTCAGTGCTTAAGCATCGATTCGACGAGACACTTGAAGTTCATTTTTTAAAATCCTATAAATAATGACAACTTTGACTTGGTTAGAAAAGTTCATAAACCAGTGTTTCAATTATTTTCTTGATTGTAATCAAACACATTTGAAGAATGAACCTAATATTGGAAGAGTTCTTAAAGTAAATCTGTGCTCAGAGTGTGTGTGGACATTTTAAAAATTTTTTATTTAAACTTGAAATACATTTTGCACCACAAATTGCTTCTTTGGCTTGTATTGCCTACTCAGTTTTAAAAGCTTTAACACATCTTCTACATTTATTTTGAACATAGAGATGAACCAACCTGTTCTCTCTATATAAGGTACATGTTGTGACTAGGATATAACAAGAAACTGTTATATGTTATTATATGCTAAATGTAATTAAAATATTACATTTCCAACTTTATTAAAACTGTACATCAAGTCAGGCAAAATAACACTCGGTGGTCAGGCAGCCTCAGTTACAGCAGTATTTTGAAAAGTCATATTTCCGGGTTTAAAGCCTTACGTACATGGTGTGTCCAGCTTCACATGGCCCCGCCCCCGTACTTCTGATTGGCTGATTGATTTCGTCTGATCTGAGATCAGATTTTTCTCTGTATCACTGGGCGCTCTTTGCTCCATTGGGCCTGATGTGCCTCTATATATATGTGTGTGTGTGTGTGTGTGTTTGGAGTTGCAGGGCAGGTTTATTATAAGAAGCATTTTTTCCTCCATGACTAACGGATTACTGTACATCTGCTCTACCAGGAGCTCCAGGAATTCTTCAGCAGTACATGTTTAACTCTCAACCTTTTTTCTTTTTCCTTTCTTTTATTGAGTTTGCAGGATTGGAGCCAAGAGTTGATCAGAGGTAAACTTTCTCTCATTTACTCTGTTTACTACAAATACCTTCTTAAGTACATCAGCAAAGCAGTGGATTAGGGCTCATTTCTGCTGAAGCTGTTCATGAACTCTGTTGTCTTTATAGTTGTAAAAATATGCAGCATGCTGTAACAAGAACAGCACCTCGTGTTTTAACAGGTATATGGGACACAATGCAACCTGGGTCACTCTTATTAGTGCTGGTGAGACTTGGAGACTTAAATAGTTCGAGATCTTTAATAGGATCATTTAACTTCCACAGCTTAGCACAGTGACTTATGTTAAAAGACATGAGATGATTTCAAGCAGCATCTTTAAAAAGTGGGGGAAAAAGTTTTTGAGACATCACCAGGTTGTTAAAGATTTGTTTATCTGTAATATTTGCGAGACACAGACAGACGGACAGACAGACAGACACAGTTTTTGCTTTTGTTGTCGTCGACTTGAGATCGATGGTCTCCTGTCATAACATGTTCTTCCAAATGGTCCAGATTCCTGAAGTTTGCTCCACAGTTATGAAAACGGTTCATATCGATCATTTTGTAAAGAACGGAGGTTGGGTTTGTTCGTTGTGCATTGCCGAATTTTCCTCTAAAAAGAAAAATTGAATACGACAGAATTCATGACTTTAAACATTTTACTAAAGTCGGTACGGTGTGTAATGATTGCACAGCTTCCCCTTTTCCTTAGGGTCGTCTTACACCCTGTAATTAAACTAACATGGTGTGGTGAGGTCTAATTACTGACAATCTCTTTTATTATTCAGTTTTATTAAGCAATTGTTGTCTGCATCACAACGCTTTTATAGCATTAAAAAAATCTATGGAAATGAGTTAAAAAGTGTGAGTAAGAATACATAAATCATAATGATCAGATTGTCCCTTGATCAGCAAGCCGAGTGGCATGTAAACTCCCTGACAATTGGAAGAAACCTTAAGAAGAACCAGACTTGACAACAGGGAACCCATCCTCATTTGGGTGATATCAGATACAGTAGCAGGGATTAATCCGCAATCATAACGGGTCTTATGAGGCTGGAAGTTCAGTATGATAGGAGAGGTCTTTAAGTCCACTCTTGTTATTAGAGGCTCAGGTACAAAATCAGTTAGTGGGAATTTCTGTTCTGAACTATTGAGAGACTGCAGTCATGATCTATCGTAGAATAGCTGTCTGCAAGAACATCTCCATGGTCAAGTGGAATCCTGGCCAGTCACAACACGCATCCCAAGCAGACCACATGGGTCCTCCGTGTGAGGAGATCTCATACCACAATCGGGGCACCTGGATGAGTCAGAGGGCAGAGGGGGTCTGGATCACTGATAGATCAGGAGTGGTATATGTAGCTGGACAGAGAGAGAGAGATAGGGAGAGAAGATTGAGAGAGTTGAGAGACATTTTTATTAGAAGACCTCAGATATAAAAAATGTAATTTTATACTTTATTCCGCATCCTAGCACAACCCTGAACTACTCACGTGCAAAAGTGATAACGAGCCATTAAACTGTGTATTTTTGTACCTTATGATTATTTTATTGCATTGCAGTGGAAGTGATCACATACTAGTCTTAAATTTGATTCGAAATGTCTAATCATTACTACTTTCTCAAAGTTTGCTGCTGGGACTTGTATAAGTACGTCAGGCAGGATCTTATCGCAGGAAATGGTCATTAGTGCCGGGATTTCCTTTGAACATAATTGCAGGACTGCAGCTTATGTCCCTTTTAAACTGGAAGAGAAAACAAAAGCTACATTTTCCCGATTTGCCCGTGTTCAATTTCTAAGCAGGACTCGGAGCATCAAACGCAAAACTAAGTCTAAGAGTTTGTCTCGGTGGCGCTCAAGTAAACATGACTCTTAGGATGGAATGTTGGCTCAGCCATTTGTATAATGTCTGGCCATTTATATGCTTCTGAGGCTGACCTTTTAAAGTGTTGAATACAGAATGCAAGAGGAAAGACTTTGGGGCAAGCCGGAGTGGTAAGCATTTTTCCTCTAAAGGTCAGCTGATAATGCCAGATCACACGCTCTATGTAAGATGTTTTGCTATAATGTGGCAGACATGCACTAACTTTTTTTTTTTTTTTTCTTTTCTTTTTTTGGGATTTGGAATATGAGCATCAGTTGGCTCATTATAAGCTCATTATATCCGAGTTCGTGATGCTGGGAATGAGATTGCATGATTTCTTGTCAGGCTTGTATTGATGTTTGTGCCACAGCTCTTGTTGTGTGGTTTGTTTTGCAGCTGCTGAATTACCCTCCTGATTTTTCAAATTAGCCAGACGCGCCTGGCCGACAGAACCCGATTTGTTCCTCAGGCCTTTGTTTCATTTCAGTGATGCTGCCGTGTCTGTCGGGACTTCAAACCGAAAATATCTGATCATCGACAGTGTCTGAAGCAGTCTCGGCTTACGGGCAGAACAAGCGCCAGTGGCTGTCTCTGTGATTGAAAATCTTTTCCTGTAACCATCATGATTGACTTGAGCTACCTGACCGAGGAGGAACAGGAGATGATTCTGTCAGTTCTGAAGAGAGATGCTGACCTGAAACATAAAGAAGAGCAGCGCATCAAGTGAGTGAGACACCTTAAATTTGTATATTTTAACAGGTCAGGTGAACGTTTAGTTTTTAGATGGAGTGTATAACAGGAATGCAGGCTATATGTGTATAGGAGGGAATAAAACATAAGGCAATTGTGATGGGGGTGACATGTTATTGATTATATTAAAATGATTTCACTCTCATTACTTTGAAGTTAGCCAAAAACAAAATGCAGCTTGTTAAGTCGCGAAGCATTTCTGTAGCTGAAACCTGAAGGAACAGCTTTAGGCGTGACTGTTACTTAGTGTATACACCGGAGATTCTTCCATAAATAAACATGTGCATAAATAAACTTGTCCTTCCTGAAAGTAGATTTTACAATAGCAATGATTATACTTAACACCTTTTTTTATGAAGAAAAACAATATCATATTAGAGCAAGTACATTTAATCTGTTTTGAATTTCAGCCAGATCTGCTATCAGAGTCCTCCACCCCTGAAGTCATGCATGACAAACTGGTTAGCGGAAACAGATTATGCAGTTTTACATTATTATATCTCAAACATGAACATTTAACGAATGTTCAATTAAAATCTCTCGAATGGGACTGGCACTGCATGCAGTGGCTGGGGTGTTGCAACCCACTGATGGTGGGGCTCGAATACAGATCCTCAGATCCAACAACCTAGAGCCTTAGAGTTCCCCTTGAAGGTATTAATTTATAACGCAAATTATTATAAAGTTAAAATGATTAAGAGATTTACAGGTATATCAGTTGTTCTTCAAATATATCTTTTTTGGTGATTTATTATTATTATTTCCAATACAAAGGTTTTGTAGGTGATATCGTACCAATCATCAGCGGTAGAGGTATCGGGCTAACACCATTTCTTTGTCAAAGCCTTTCTAGCAGCTACACACAGCTTTCCAGGGAGATGTTTCGATTTTATATTTAAAAATGTTGATTGTGGAAATATGATCTTGTGATTGTCCTAATATATATTTAATTTGCAGGACCATTTGTTCGAGTATGAAGAAATACCACCACGACACGTGGCTGTGTAATTCAATCCTCATGCTGTTTAAATATAACGTTCCTCCAGCTGTTCCACAGAAAAATGCCCAAAACAATAATAAAGTGTCCCATGTCTCTGTCGAAACATGCCCGTCTCAGTTCTAACATGCCTCTCAATTTCCTCTACGCAGAAAGCTGCAGAAGACGGAGCGAGACAAGCAGAGACTGAAGTACCTGACAGGAGAATGGTTTTACGAGACCAAGTCGAACAGACACCGAGACAAGATACACGGCTCCGACATCGTCCGAGCCTCCATGACGCGCAGGAAACCTGTGACTATAAGTGAGTGTGCGAGGCAAGCAGACACACCGACTCGACTCTCGCGTTACATCATGATTTAATTCCCTTTCTAGTGTCAGTGAATTAGTCCTGGGAAATGATCGCATGCCTTTGTCTCTCCACAAGAGAAATGCGCTTTGATTAAAAGGGCTACAGGGCCTTCATTTACACAGAGCATGACATCTCGAGTCGTAAGGGTGTGACACAATGTCACTATCTGTTTAATCTGTTTCACTTCATATATTTGTTGCCTGCATGAAGTAAAAACCCTCCCACTCACTTTTTTTTGTGCTCCGAGATTCTGTTCCCAGCAGGAACCAGTTTCCCCCCCAAAAATTAAAAAGTGTGACTCCTTTCCAGTTTCCCGGAACAGGACGGGTGGTGCGGTGTTTGACATTACCACCTCCAACATTTTTCATCACTTACAGTGGCTTGCAAAAGTATTCGGCCCCCTTGAACTTTTCCACATTTTGTCACATTACAGCCACAAACATG
>JAQQZT010000009.1:15035634-15049097 GCA_030068275.1 Clarias platycephalus | reverse complement strand
ACATGTCCGCCCATCCTTACTGCCTGTGGTCTGCCAGTCAGAAAATTGGAGATCTACTGACACATAGATGAGTTGAGTCCCAGGTGTTCCAGCTTGGTGGTGAGTGTGGAGGGAATTATGGTATTAAATGCAGAGCTATAGTCGATGAAGAGCATTTTAACATAATTCCCTTTCCTAGTGGACACTGGACAGGTTTCCAATCCATCACAGGGCATGCACAAATTTGGGGACCCCAAATAGCTTAATCTGCATGTATTTGGACTGTGGGAGAAAACTGGACAAAAAATCCACTAAGAACAGGAAGATCATGCAAACTCCAGCCACACAAACCCCATTCCTCAGAAATCACTAAGCCACCATGCCGTCTATATGAGCAGAACAGATTTTTCTTATTTTTCGGTTTCATTTTAGAGCTCATAGGGTAAAGTCTATGCAGTAAAGACAGTAATGCTGAAGATTTTCAACATTTTAAAAAACGTTAAAAAAAAAAAAAAATAGAATACAAGAGAAAACAGCGACATATAGTGGAGAACTTGAAATCTTACACCAACTGAACCATCTTTTAATGTAAACAAAAATGACCCGAAGCTGAGATTTGATGCGAAACTTCTGTACAGCATTATAAATTTAGAATAGTTTAATTTTTTTTAATGTAAGATGATTAATAGAGCACATCAAGAATGTATTAGTTTGTGTGTAAACGCATCACAAAAAACTACTGAACGAATTTTAATGGGGTTTTCACAAGTGTCGAACATATGCTACTTTGAAATTTAAATAGAAAAAAAAACCTTATATCATAAAAAAATCAACCTTGAAAAAATCTCAGTTAATCTCAAAACTCAACAGATGGCGTTGTACATTTTTTATACAGGTTTATTAGTTTGCACTTAAAATGTACTGTGTACATCCGCGCACTACACGGTTAAACGTAAAAACGCGCTGTTATATATTAGTTTATTTAAAACTTACTCTATTTGTCTTTGTGGAAAGCCGGCGAGAATCTCGCGTTCTATCGCGGTTACTATTGCGTCTCGCGAGATCTCGTGACGCAGCCATTTTGGAACCACGCGCACACATTGCGTTGTTCCTGTGACGCCAAAGCTGCGGTTGCGGAGCTAAGAGTGTCCTTTTTCTTCTCTCACACGAAGGGCATCGTGTTTCGAGAATCCGGTTTTCATTCTACGTATTGAGTAAAGTGTGATATATTGTTGTTGCGGGTGAGTAAATGAGATTTGTGTTTTAAATAATTTGTTGATGAATTCTCGGTTTTAAAATGCTGCATCATCTCGGTAATGGCGGCGGCGACGCGCGCGGCCTGCAGGAACAATGCTAGCGTATACAACTAGCCAGGATTTTGCATAATTAATTAGTCAAATGTCTGTATAAATTCCTTATACATTTTGATATAAATGAATAGTTAAAGTGTAAAGGTTAAAATAAAACCGACTTAAAGTTCTTAGGGGTTTAAGAAAGGCCTAGCTAGCTACAAGCTAATTGCGTTTGCCTCAGGATTAAGCGGTAGCTTACTGTTGCGCAGGTTATGCGTGTGAGTAGTAAACTCGAATTAAAGTGCGCACGTTTATATCGTTATTTTTTAGTCTTTTGTCGTTTTTCTTTAAAGTCGTGTTGGAAAGACAACGTAAGATAGTTAAGCATTGATGAGGCATTGTTGGTACAATAGCTTAAAGCTGTACTAAAACTATACCATAAGCTACCATTTCCTTCTATAAACCATAGCCATGTTATTTTAAGTAATTTTAATAAGTGGTTGTTGATTAACTTATTGTATTTTTGTCTTTTCAGACATATATAATTCTGCAGAAGACTGGAATTCCCTGGACCAATCAGGAGTCCCCAATGGTAACCAGGAAAAGAGGAAGAGCTGCAAATAAAGGCACAGACGCCATGTGTTCAGGTCCTTCTGAGGAATGTGACCGTACCCTAAACATCGATTCTGAAAGTTCAATCAAGCACTCATCACCAGAAAGTGATTCAAACGACTGGGGGCTAGATGAGCTCTTTACCTCTGATTTCAACTGGGCTTTAGATGATGTACTCTCTCCTTTCCAGGACATCAGCATGCAAGATCTAGGTTTAAGTTCAGAAGATAAGACAAATCAGGAATCAGATTTGAGCATATCCCACAGCAGAGGTTCGGCTCGGAGGCAGAAACTACAAGGCCTTTCCGGGCACATCAACAATAAGAATGCCCTGGCGGCGAGATTAAACCGGTTGAAGAAGAAGGAGTATTTGAATGGCTTAGAGCAGCGCGTTGGATCGCTGACGTCTGAAAATCGGCTTCTCAAGCAGGAAAATGGCAGCCTGAACAAACAAGTTGAAGAACTTGAAAATGAAACTAGGTACTTGCGAGCTGTGTTGGCCAATGAGAGCATGTTGGCGCAGCTGTTGTCTAGATTGAGCGGTGTGAACGGCATGAAATTTTCTACCTCGCTTTTCCAGGAGCCCAGTGAGAACGACCATGATTATGCCATGCCGAGGAAGAGGGTGAAGGTGGAGGATAAGGAAGCAGCAGGTGGTGTGTGTCTGCACGTGGACAAAGACCACGTCTCTGTGGAGTTCTGCACTAAATGTGCCGAGAGTGCAAGCGCATCGCTCAAAATGTAGGGTCAAGTATTTTGCCTTTTCAGCGTTTTCCTGAGACTGAACTAATGTAATGAGCAGCGTGTTGGACACCACAGTTGTCAGTTGACAGTTTAACTGTACAAATAGAGACATGGCATGTATATAGAAACTGATTTCAATACAAGTTACTGCTAAACTTGTTGACAGTTTTCTTCTAGGTGCTTGGTCTTCCATGTGGGGTGACTGGATCTCAGAGCATCCATGACTACCAGAACCAATGGTAAGGATCAAGATGTTGAAGACTGCACAGAAATGAGTTTCTCCTGAGATGTGCTGCAGTGTTCTGACAGTTCACGGCACAATATGAACTTTTTAATAAACTTTCCCGTAATTGAAGCTAACTGAAAGTTGTTTAAATCAACACTTTGGAACATGCTTATGCTGCATTCAGTAGTTAGCTCTTGTCAACATTATAGAGGGCTGATTAGTACTGATGTGTAAATTGAATTAAAATGATGTAAATAGGTGATGCTTCACAAAGGGTGTTTGTTGGTGTAAGGTATAAATAATGTAATTGAAATGCCTGAAAAGCTACTTGCACAGCTTCAGCAATTCTTATTTTGTTAAAATTAAAACCCTTTGTGAAATGTCACTGCTTTCTTGAAGAACTTTTTTCATGGAGCCCCTTATTTTCTTTTATGCTAAAGTGGATTTGCTGTGGGGGAAAGCTGAAGAAACGGGACCAGCTGCTTGCAACATGGCCTGGTAAATTAAAAAAGGTAGTACAAGAAGCAGTGTAAGTTAAAGCTTTTACTGGTACTCCATCATGTTGCATTTTGTTTGATATAAAAATGCACTTGTCAGTAAAAATGCTATTAAAAGTGTATGAAGAGTTAAAGCTCTTGGCCTTTTATGCCTACCAGCAAACCATTGCTGCAAACACTGTATGTGTTCAAGAAGCTTTCTGCTTCGTCGTCACAGTCAGAAATAAAAACGCATTTGTTTTGTGAAACTAATTGTTTTTGTTAAGATGTGTATTGTATACAAGTATGTGTT
Source organism: Clarias platycephalus (assembly GCA_030068275.1). Classification (NCBI taxonomy): domain Eukaryota; kingdom Metazoa; phylum Chordata; class Actinopteri; order Siluriformes; family Clariidae; genus Clarias; species Clarias platycephalus. Next base: position 15,045,455 of record JAQQZT010000009.1, on the reverse strand, counting down.
GGAAATCCAAAGACTGTTTAGGATTTTGAATCAGTATCTGCAAATAAATCTTATTTTTGTCAACACTTGTGTAATGTACACTGCTTTATTTTGAACTATAATTAACCATTCTCCTTTTCTCTCTTTCAAACAGCAGTTTCTTCATTCTCCTCAAGTGTTATCCTTCTTCTTTTCTAAGTGGATAAAGAGTGGTAATCGTGAAATTTAAGGGACTGCAAAGCACATCATTTCCATGACAACATGCTATGTGCCCTTTGTCCTGTGAGTTATGGAGGGGGAACCTTGCTTACAAAGAGCTTGTGATGGTCAAGGCTTAGGGAGGGGATTTCACTCGGCATGCAAAGAATGAATCAGCAGTACTTACTTGATTTAATTCTGCATTTAGTTAAACAAAAAGGCGGAAATCAGCCAAGAAGGGTAAAACAAATTGTTGGTCAAACATAGAAACAGGAAGGCAAATTTAGAAGAACAAGAGGGCCTTTCACACGCTATGATGACATAGGGATGATGTCATAGTGCTTGGGCCATAATTGTATAAATTATGGTTTACCATTGTGAATTGGATCCAGTATGTTTTTCCTTGTTTCCTCTTCTGTGTCTGTATATCCAGAATGTATCTCATTCTGCAGCGCTGTCCTAAGGTTTTTTTCACATACAAATGAGTCAGTTTGTCTCATCAAAGAAACTCAAGCATGATCCACCTGCTTAAGCGAAGAAATCAGATTAAACATGTATATGTGCATGTGCTACTAAACCAAGAAACTGTTAACTCTCCACTTTTTCCCATTTAGTGGCAGTGGTTCCCTCTTTATTCTCAACAGTTCAAAATGGCCTTAAAGCTGTAGGTAAAACTCGCAGAAGCAAGAATAATAGATAAATTTCATATAGTTTAAGAAGACTTGCCTGTTAATTGACCGATTAATTGTATCATTTTTAGTGTTTCTTTGAATATGAGATCATCCCTTAAATCTAAGATGTGCGATTTTTTTTGATCATGCAATTAAAAAAATTTTTTTTTTGATTGATTAAATTAATGGAATCTATTCACACATTTTTAACTATTTAGGCAAACCATCAAATGTTAAATTGTCTAAAATTGACCAAGTTCTTATAAAATATAACTTGGTTTCTCAAGACAATGCAAACCGTTTCCATCTTGTGTTGCGAGAGAGATTATTGCTTCTTCTACAGTACTTTGATTTTATGGATGACTGGTGCATTACCGCCACCTACTGGACTGAAAAGTGGTGCAGAAGCTCGGCAGGCCACTTTTGCGAGAAATGACACAATAGTTACACAAAGTTACAAAACAGTCAAATGCCAATTAGATACGATTTGCAGTTTTTAATACTCTAAAACCTGTACGGAATATAGCTGCTTGAGACAAATCTGACATTAAACATAAGTGCTTTTGAATTGGACATGTCCAAATACATAAGTAAACTGAATTGATGGTCAACCTCCAATTCGCAGCTCTATTACCTTGGCCGCTAAAATTAACTATGTAATGGATATTTTTTTATAGCCTGCATTTTAAATTGATGCACCATAGAATGTCTGAACCTGACGCGTCTGTCGCATGGTTAGTAAGTTAAAACACACCAGTTTGCACAAGAGTTGTAATGCTTGATGGGAGTTTCTCAGTGACTTTGATAGTCCTTTCTGTTTAAAAAAAAAAAAATCACCTTTAGGAAATATTCTAATAACCAGAAATATAAACATCTCTGCTATAAGGGGCATAAGATGGTATAACTAAATATCTGACATTTTGATGTGAAACTGGGCACACAAATGAATAAAGTAAATATAGGTTATAAGTAAGTTTATGATAAACCTTAATTTTATTTCGTTAGACTTCATGGCAAATTGGGACTATGTTGTTGAATTCAGGTTTTTAATACAAAAGATTCATTCACAAATATGATGCACTTTAAACAAACAGCATGCCAGTGTAGAGATTACATAGAGATTCATAAACATAAAAAAAACCTATATTTTCAAATCATGTCTTCCAGCTCTTCATCTATACCTGTAGCTCTCAAGTTCCAGCTATAAGAAATTTGCATTATAAAGTACCAGTCTACAATTAAGAGCTATTTGTGGACTTGCTGTTAATTTATAGATATACTCTGCATTATTTCTGTATATAGAGTTCAAATAATGGGACTGGACTTTCAACCGGGTGCATTAGCCTTTAATAGCGTGTCTCAAAGGCAAAAATGAGACTAACAATGTAGTTTGACATTTGGTTTCCAAATTCAGTGTAAGCCTGGAAATTCAAAGTCTTTTGTGAGAGGCAAAAAAAGCATGAATATTGCATTTTTTTTTTTTTTTTAAAAATAAGTAAAGCACTAGCTTAGTCATGCAGCTCCTCAATCTCTGAATCTGAGAGTTTAAGCATCTTCAGATAGATCTCAGAGTGCTTGGAGCCTAAATATGTACCAAACAGTGTCTGTAGTAAAAATACAGCATACATTCTCCTCACAATGGGCTTGCTCAGTGTCGTCCAGAAGCGGAGTATGTTCCCCTTCTCTGGCATCGGAGTGCTGTTATATCTGCAAGTCAAATAAGGATATATTTATTTACATGAGCTAAGCCCATTTATTAACACACATTCAGTATGCCTTGCTCTTGAGTGTTCAGGGGAACCTGAAGCATATCCTGGAAGCACTGGGGAACATACACATTTACACTCATTCACAACTAAGGTACAGTTTAGTTCAAGTAAATCTACAGTGTTGTTTTTTTTTTAACAGTGGGAGGAATCTATGCAGTCACGTTTAGAAACTCCACACAGAGCTCATGATCGAACCAGGGACCCTGGTGCTATGTGGCAAGAATGCTACTCCTTGAATCACCAGGTCACCCAGCTTGTGTAAAATGGAATCAAAATGAATGAATCATTCACTAATATAATCACTCTCAGAAATAAAAACACAAACCATCTCCTTGTTTCCGCATAACACTAGTCTTTAAAAGTGGAATTCAAGAAGCATTACTCTGAAAGCTACACTACTTTGTTATGTAAAAGATGCATCCATGTTAATACCTTTACATCTGAGAGTTAATAAACCTAGTGTGTCTTTGGGAGGTGGGAGGAAACCAAAGGCTCACACGTGATGTACAGCATACATTGCTATAACAGTGTTGTGTGATGATCATGGTCAAAAGTGTAGTGTTAAAGACGAGTGTTTGTGTTTGAGATGTTGGAATGCCAGAGGACCACAGGTGGACCATGAGTTGTTAGTCTTTCAGGGGTTGTCAGATGCCCTTACTGAAGCAACCCTCCCATTTGATTTGGTCTTAGGACTGGCACTGCATCCAGTGGTTGGGGTTTGGGCATTTGGTGGGAACTGAACTTGGGACCTTCTGCATGGCAGGTGAGAAACCTACCAATGAGCCTTTTATTTGGACCCATGAGTGAAATCTTCATATGATAAATATGTAAGAAAGTCTTGACAGAAGTGTCTGCAAGATTAATTAAATACACACCTCGCTGCAAGCCCAGCGTTGACTGGCAAGGCTAACAAAACGGGGTATATTCCACCACCAACTACACCTATTAAAGCACTCCTTATCAGGACACAGGTTGGACAGTTAAGGTCACCTAAAAAAGAAAAAAAATCAATCAGCGAACATGTATTTATTATTTTTACATCTAATTTTAACATTACGCTCTTACCTGCCAATAAAGGGTTGCTGACAGTTGCATTATATAATGCCACAGTTGTAAGGAAAGGAAGTACGGCCATCGGAAGACCGGAAGTAAACCGTCCTTGAGTGACATTGAGCGCGCGCCGATACAAACTGTTTGCGATCAGACCCGCCAGTCCTGCATTAGCACCTAAATAAACCGGGCCGTATGCGAAGATCTTCCTGTTGAGACACACCTGGCTCAGAAAAAACAACAACAGTGATATTTCAAATTCACAAGCAGCCCGAGGGCTGGTTTAAGCTTCCTACCTGTCAATGTCTGGGAGCTTTTCAAATCTCTTGGAGAGCATTTCTATGATCATGGCTCTGGACATTGGCTGCCCTTGACCGCTGTCTTTCAGCGACATCTTTTCCCCCAGTTTCTACAGGACATAATCAAAAGCGTTATAATGGACATGATGCGTGCTATATAACAGATGCACTTATTACGAGCTAACGAAGAATACATTCATGAAAACAAACATGATAAACACATGCAGAACGGATACAGTCCCCTGACCGCACGTATTATATATATGCTAGATATTTTTAATAACTCGTGTTGTACTGGCGCTTCATTTCATCACCACCTACCTTACAGTTATTTATTCAGTTATAAACATCCAGTCGTGTTAATAACATTCCTTTTCCCCCATTCCGCTCCCTCACACAGCACAGGGCGCCGCCATAACTAACCACATGTTCTTGTGAACTTTCACGTCGAGACTGAAACAGGTTTTCCGATTGGTTGAGTTTTACGCAAGCTGGTAAAAACGTAGCGCCCTATTGGCTGCTGAGATCTGTCAATCACTGTTGCTTAGTAGTGACCCGCCCTCGGTTGCTAAGGGCGAAATCAGTGATGCTGCTGCTGAAATTGCTGCACTCACCGGAGAGAGAGAGAGAGAGAGAGAGAGTCAATCCTAACAACCCCAGCCTGACAGAGACGGAGCGGAAAGACAAGACGGGAAGAATGTAAAGTAAATTCTCTTCACACGACAGGGCGTTTCGGAGATGAGATTTGCGAGTTGAACGGTGTAGGGGTTTAAATGTGCTAGCTTGAAAGTTGCAGGTGTCTCCCGACAGGCGTCGCACCGACATGCTGCTGTTTTCTGGCTGAAATTGACTAGCGCTGACTAGCAGGATGCTTCAGTAATCCATCCATCTGGATGTTGTTTGTTTGTTTGTTTGCTTGCTTGCTTGTTTGTTTGCATACACGCAATGATGTATGCAGCTGTCTGTTGTGTCTGTTGTGCATTCTGTTACTTTAGGTGATTGACATTAGCTTCCCCTGTCTGAGCATCATTATGAGTGAATGTCAGTTAAGAGGATCTGCTGCAGATGCTGCAAAGAAAGTCCACTCTCACACTTCTCTCTTCTCTTCTGAGAAATGTCCTGAGTCCTAGTTATTATTGTTATTATTATTATTAATAGTACTATTATTATTATTATTTTTTAGAAATGTTTATCAATTATACTGTAAGCCATAAGTACTGACAGTTCTGGTGTTTGCCTGCCTCAGGACATCAAGTTGCTCAAACTTGAACTTGGCATAAAGCTGATCTGAATGGAACAAGCCATTTTAAAGAGTTTACATACAGTAACTACTGATTGGGAGGGAGTAAAAAAAAGAAAAAAGAGTCAGAGTTTTACGATTTCCTCTAGCCGAACTGATTTACACAGGACTGCACTAGTGTCCGTCCCGTCCGCCCAGCACTGACCAGCACCACTGCGCCTTTAATACTCCCTCGAGCTGTGATTGGTTTCCACTTTAAATCCCCTCTTATCAACTTGTGACCCAGGAGGAGGCTTCCCTCGTCTGGACACTTACTGCTGAAAGGAGGAAACGCCTTGTGGACGTACTTATCGTGAGCACCGAGGGAGAACTAAGGTCCTTTCCACCAAAGTCACTTTTTTTTTTCTTCCTTTCCTTTAAACAAACCAGGATGGACTTGATGCAGGTCGTGATGTTGTTCTTTATCGAATGCTAGAGACGAGATGGACTGCTCTCTCTAAAATGCTTCACTTGAAATCCCTCCTGGCTGGATACTCCCGCATGTCGGTGTACAGATTCATCGCAGTCGAAGCGGACACGCATGGAGTCACTTTGTGCTGATGGAGCTTAAGTCGTCTTTTACGTGATGTTGTGACGACGACCGTCTCAGACTATTGGATTTCAAATGTGCAAGCTGAGCTAAATGCCATCTAACGTGGCTGCACAACTGCAGCTGCGAAACTGGCCAATAACTCGGTACTTTAAGGCTTTCCAACTGGCCCGAGACTTCCAAAGCCATCAAACCAATGAAGGGGAAACGTATTTGTCGCAGTTTCAACGGGATATAAAGAAGAAAGCATGCCTTTAAGAAAAAGAGGTGAGAAAACAAAAACAAGATCACGTTTATGTTTTGTACAGGGGAAAAAAAGCAAACATTGCTAGTATTTAAGTCATGATGATCAAACTTCCCTTATGATTTAATAACGTACGTTTCCAGCAATGGGTGTCATGATGTAATTATAGTCTATAGGTGCACATGCACTGTCTGTGCAGACTGAAGACTATAAATAGACTCCAGAATGGACCGCAAGTGTCATAAGATTCATGTCTCATATATCACGTCTGTTTAATAGCCTAGGCCGAGGGGAAGTAAAGTTTTTACAAAGCTTTTCTGCCAGACTAAAAGACATTAGAACCCATAAAGTGGCATCCAGCGAGCAAGAGAAGGGAATTGGATTTGCAGGATAGTAATGACTTCTGCTAAAAGATTAAATAACTTTGTTTATGCACAGATTCCGGCCTTCATAGCGGCCCAGTGCTGTCTGAAAGTAGTACTGAACATAAGTCCACCAGAACTTGGCTTCTCTGAATGCCAAAAGGTTAAATGACTTATAAACCTCTGATAAAAACAGCTTCACAGACAGACTTATCAGCTCTCTCAGGCTGATTTCCAGAAGTGAAGTCAGATTTCACAGTCACACAAATTCATATCACTGCTACTGCTAGTGTGAATTTTCTTAGCAGATGCTTTTATTTCAAGCTAATGAGAAATATAAACAAAGCTCACAGCTTATTATTTATTCATTAACTACTACTGATTATTTGGTGTCTGTAGTAAGTGGGTAAGGTGATCAGTCAGCCATGTGATATAACAGCATTGATGTGCTCCAGGTCCTGGGAGTTTGTCTTGATGGTTTAAAGTAGTATCTGATAAAGGTGCATTAGAATAGATTAGATTCAACTTAATTGTCATTGTGCAATGTACACGTACAGAGCCAATGAAATGCATTTAGCATCTAACCAGATGTGCGTAAGTGGCCTGTTTACAATAAATAACACATATGGACGTCTGTATGATGCAGCATATACAGTATGGAATGAATATGGGTAGAATATACAGCAGTGCAATGAAAAACATAAATTATGGATGGCACATGACATATTTAAAAAAGTTACAAACAAAAAGCACAACTTCTGAATAATGAACTATGGAATAAAATACTAGGTGGCATGCTGTTGTAGAAAAATAATCAATAGGTGTGTTTACAAGGTCTCTAATGTAGACCTGAATAATAGCTGAGTCATATTAAAAAAGCAACATGTAAACACCTCAGTCTGACCCGATCTGGCCCGGTCGGAATGAATTTTAATTCGGAATATGGGAGGTGGTGTAAACCTTTAAAAATATCTTCAGTAGGTAAATATTATCCATGGAAACGCTCGGTCCGATTGTTTCTCTCTTGTTGGAATAAATATAATCATCCTGTGTATGTTTGCCCCATGTTGTGGTAGGTTTGGACAATTAATGAAAAATTTATCATAATGAAATTCAGAACCTCTGATCAACGTAATCCTGCCCATGGCAGTTATATATTTTTAATAATTACTGTATATATTTTGTAACTCTGTGAATTAAAATTTTTTAAGATTTTGTTAGTTCTTTCCCCGTTGTGTGTGCACAGGTGACAAACAAACCCTTTAAATGTTCTGCAAAGCTCCTTATTCAGTTTTATCCTTGACTTTAACCTATGATGTTCCTAAGTGGCATCTAATGAACGTCCTGGTGCAGTCATGTGACAATCTGTGTACCAATGACATCATATCCAGAAATGGTGATGTGGCTGGGTAGCACATGTGACAGAACTAGACAATTTCCAAACAAAAAAAAAAAGTGTTTTAATTGTGTTTGTTAATTAAAGTACTGTAAGTTTCATTCTTTTTAATAATTCTAATGATTTTATAACATCATTTTATTTTATATTTAACCTGTTCTGACTATATTTCTTGAAGATATAAAACAAATTATGAACATATTTTATATTTGTGACACAATAGAGCTTTTAACCCTAAAATTTTCATTAAAAAACATCCCAGCTTTAATAGTTTTAGAGGTATAATAGCATATTTACAATCCATTCTTGTCGATAACGATACGGGCAAAAATACAATAAAATTATTAAAATTGTGGCAAATTTTTTATTACTCGTGGTATTGATTGGGGGTCAGATGGCCCAGCACTACTTGGTACTATATGAGTAGCATCAGGTGATGTGACAAGTAGAGATGGGAAGTTTGATTCATTTTAGTGACTCTGGTCTATGAATCTTGTTCATCAAAATAAATGAATGTTTTTTTTTGAGTCATTTCTTTCATTTCGTTCTTTGGTTCAGAAATAAAATAAAATGTTACATTTTCAATAAACGGACACACAACAAATTTTGGCTATAGTTCCTGTTTATCAAAATATTACACTACAGCTAAGGACATATTATGATAAACAGAATGAGCAGCTCACCTCTCATACCTTCTGGTTCGAGTCGTTCGTTGTTTTGAATCTATTGCACTACATAGCGTCTATGGGAGTCACATGACAAAAGAACGAACCAAAAGACTCAAAGGTAACTACTCATTTCTGTTTCCTGTACATAACCTACAGTGGTTTTGCGATGATTTACGCACGTGCGCCCAGTAGAAAATGAATGAAACAAATCCTGTCATTTAATTGGAATCTTTAATCGAAATAATTTCAGTTAGATTGAAGAAATATTGTCCATGTAAACAAAGCTACTGATGGCCTTCCTGACACAAAGTGGATTATTTTCAGCGTGTAATGAAGGGTGTTATTCTGCTTATACCATTGTATGACACTGTAGTTGTGTGTGTGTGTGTGTGTGTGTGTGTGTGTGTGTGTGTGTGAGAGAGAGAGACGAGGAGGAGACAGGTGACGTTTTGCAATGAGTCTTGCTTCCTTTTATATCTGTGAGCTTCTTTCACTATGCATCTTTAAGGTAAAATCAAGCACTACCCCATTCATGGATTATTACAGTGTGTTCATGCTCAAGTGTCTCGTGTGTCTTGTGTCGGCTCGGGCAGCTTTGTCTCTATGTCTTCGGATCATGTCCTTCTCTAAAAGGACAAAAAACGCACACTTACGCACACAACGTTAACTGCTTGTGATCACACACAGGTTTCCTGCAGGTTCACACCGCCTCGACCTCTGACCTGTTTTGTCGTTAGACTTAATGTATGATGTGGAACATCCCAAGATCACTTACATTATAGGAGCCGTAAACGCTTGCTCCATCACCTCACCTGTTTATATTCCTGTGTAGATATTAAGAAGTCAAAGGGCAGCTCGTTAAGTGCCTCTGTCACTAACAGCAGTGAATACAAGCCAATGAGTTCTTTCTATATGAAGTGACGGTGTATTAGAACTTCTGACTAATCAGATTCATGAATTTAACAGCACTGACAATATTTATCAAGTACAGAAATAACAATCCCACTAGATCTCAGTGACGTTAATGCTTTGCGGCTGTTTTGGCAGATACGGCCCGAGCGTTAGGGCTGCTGGAGGATTACTGTTCCAAACTGAGGAAGCCGGAGGAGCAGCAGCTAAAAGCTGCCATTCTGCGTGTGATGGGTATCTTCAGAAGCAGCCTCTTCCAGGCGCTCATAGGTGAGTATTCAGACTTGTTCGATGAAAGCACACACACACACACACGCTGAAACAGGAAACGTGGAGCCAGGGTTGTATGTAATGGGTAAGAACCATTTACTGCAGTGGTTCCCAAACTGGGGGTCGGGACCCCTCTTGGGGTCGCGGAATAATTTCAAGGGGTCGCGAGAGGGATTA
>JAQQZT010000009.1:15024235-15034380 GCA_030068275.1 Clarias platycephalus | reverse complement strand
CCCTTCATTTCTTTGTAAGTGGGCAAACTTAGAAAATCTGTAGGGGATCAAATACTTATTTCCCCCACTGTATGTTTTGTTAAGCAATACTGCTGGAGGTTATTTTAATTATGATTGCTTTACACAGGAGAAGTACGTTGGGAGATGGGAGATAAGATTGGGTTTTACAATGTACTGTACACACACTACTATCCAAAATCTTTTCTCCATATTTTGATGCCAACTTTCTTGTATTTTTTATGTAGTCTGGAGAAATAGTTCTCATTTTTTGGCAGGTTATTGGCTTGTATTTTCAGTCCAGTCACTGTACCTGACCAATTTTAGCCACACTGTGCTTCAAATTCAGCCACACGGTGTTCCATATTCAAGCATTAAAAACATCTAACTTAAGTCATGAACCAGTGGGAAACAGGTGCAGATGATCAGTCCCGTGATTAGTGTACTAGTGATACTGAATGCTGAGTGGTTGGAACAGGCGAGAGGGGAAATGAGGTTGCTGCTGAGGTTGTTACATATACAACCAAATGTACAAGGAATTGATTCGATCCAACCAAGACATTCAGCACGTTACAATTAACAAATTCAGCAAGACATTTGATTGTCTCTTTATGCACTTTGAGTCAAGACTTTTGCATAGTACTGTACATATATTGCAATCATGTTAAAGGTTTTTACAAACTGCTTACACCTTTATTTTAATAGAAGGAACATATTAACTTTTATTTAACTGCTACTCGTAGGGTTTGTGTTTGTACAAGCTTTGCTTGATCATTAGTAAGTTGCATGATTGCAACGCGGTTCTAGGCCAGAGCTGTGCTTGAAACTCAACATCTTACCTAAAAACCCTGAGTGTCATTTCCCTGACATGTCCTTTAATATATAACCTCTATTTTATTGATCTGCGCTTTAAAATGTGTGGTTTTGATATGATGCGATAGGAAAGAACACTTCCTTTAGTGTCTTTATCCTGAAGTGAAAATCATCTTTTTCCCACAGGAGATTACGAGATATTTATCAACATGTAGGAATGAAGGTCAAACGTGGCATAATTTTTCCATACGTGTCGAGAGGCAAAAATCCTCACATAACCGATTCAAAGACGATTAAATTCCCAAAGAAACTGAGCCACCTCTCCTTGTGAAGTCCAAACGTGGTGTATGGACTTTTTTCTAGTTGCAATATTTTAAGATGAGCTGGTTTCCAAGCCACATACAGTATCACACAGATGGGATACTATAGTTACATAACTTTGTTTATTCCTAGTAACCTGTCGCCCAATAAAACTAACCTTTAGACCAATCTACAGTGTTCCTGGAATTAAAGTTTAGACATACAGTATGGACTGATGAGAGAATTTGGGAGTGTCATTCATAAATCGGGAAGTGTATAAACTAAAGTAACAAAATAAAGTTTAGATATTTAAAGCAAGTGCTTAAGAGCCTTTAAATAGATATTTACTGCATGCTCAAAGTGTTTCAACGTATTAACCAAGGATGACTCTGCATCAATTGTCCTGTATTAAACAAAGAAATCAACTAAGGAAATAGCTGAAATGACTGGAATTGGGTTCCGAACTGTCTAACTCTTTGTTAAAACCTGTGTGGATAGCGCTGAACCTTCAACTTCATGAATGATCATAATATGAGATTATTTGAACACTGGGTGATGCTGCATCAAATAAAAGTGAAGTTGCGTAAGCTTGTTGAAAGAACGGCATGAGGAATGCATGCTGTAATTAAAGCTAAAGGAAACAAGTAACATTTATTATTATTATTAGAATATTTGTCCGATAATTGAAAATCGAAATTTGAAAATAATTTTTTTATTATACTTGTAGGCATCCATGTATGTTGACAGCAGAGACACTACAATAGAAATGTTACCAAAACTGTAGTTTTTAGTGCTTATTTTCCAAAGCAGAGATTAAAATGCCTCAGTAGAAAGATGGCTTTTGTGATTTCAGTGACCAGACTCGTGTAAGTGCTTCTAACTGAATAGGACTGAGATATTCTGATCTCTGGCTCATGTTTCATTTGAACACTTTCAAGTTAATTCAGCTTTACTGTCATATTTATAAAGGATGCAGAGCACAGGGAAACCGTGACATTCTCATGCTACTGTAACATGCTCATGACAGAAAATATGGTATGTAAGGAATCATTTTTGCACAAGTTTAGATGCTAACTATGTGTATAATGTTAGTTAAGTGGAACATTCATGGATAGATTTTGTACATTACATAGTTCCGACCGAGTAATCTGATTGGACGAGAGGCATTCCACGTTAATGAACGGTTACAGCACTGGTGTGTACATATGTATCACTCTGTGTCTCTGGTTTTCTGATAACCGTTAATTATACTGTCTGATAAGTGTCAGTTGTAGCATGGGTGAGAATCGGTCGATACGGTCTGCAGTACTGAGGAGAGAGCAGGTGCCTGCCAAAATCCCCATTCAAAACCAGTCATGTAAGCACTTTCAGAAAAAAAAACACATGCACCTGATAACATTGTCATCTTAAACAACACTTTGTCTACTTAATAACTGCTTAAAATATTATTTTATTTAGGCTGAATCCCTATTCCCTAATGTTTCAAATCCTTCACTGCATTTACTGCGTATATACAGTAGTAGTTTGTATAGTATATACTGTGTATATGTACATTTCATACAAGCAATGCGCCATAATTGTTTAATAAGCCTTGTAATCAATTACTAAAATGGCCTTTTCAGTATACAGTGGAACCTTGGATTGCGAGCATAATTCGTTCCAGAAGCGGGCTCATATTTCAAAACACTCGTAAACCAAATCGTATTTTCCTATAAGAAATAATGGAAATTCTAACTATTCGTTCCACAGCCCAAAAAAATAAATACATAAAAATACTTAACACAAAATAAGTAGAAAGTAGGAGGGGTCTGTGTGTGTGTGTGTGTGTGTGTGTTCTTGTGTGTGTGTGTGTGTGTGTGTGTTGGGGGCACGGGCATGGTGTCCAATGACGCGCGCGCACATGGACACAAAGAGCAGGCTGATACAGAGAGAGAAAATGGATTTTTTTTATTTTTTGGGTTTTATTGAGAAACCAAAATTTTGAAGATTAATTTACAATCTCACATCCTTTGTTTCTATTACACATACAAAGAATACAATTAAAATAGAAAATAAAGATAGTAAAAACAAAACTGAATAAAACAAAGACCCACATCACAAACCATCCCTTACCCAACCTGTTGACATTAGTTTGTAAGGTATGATGAGAAAAATATTAATATATGAAATCATGCATTAATCCGTAGGATTTAAGTCAAGATAACAGAGAAAAGGATGCCAGATTTTGTCAAACTGCTCAAAGTTGCCCTTCAAACAGTACCTAATTCGTTCCAAATGTAAAGTAGAAATCATCTCTCCAAGCCATAGCTTACACGTAGGAGCCTCTTTTTTCCCCCCAAAATAACAGTATTAACTTCTTGGCAGTAATTAAACTGTATGTAAGCAGTTTGTGTTGTGCTCCTGATAATGATAATTTCCTTCGGAAAATCCCAGAATCAAAAGTGCCAGAAAATGGACTTTTAACCTCTCTAAAGAAACTTGCTTTTGCTCTACACGCGTGCTGTACGCACATGCATACAGACACAAAATAAAATATGTTTTACACACACACACACACACACACACACACACACACACACACACACACACACACACAGACTTGTTCACAGTGTTATAGTAAACAGTACACGCGTGCACAGATATTGATTACACCAGTAAGAGACGCGCAAGACCCAGCAGGGGAGACGATCACCCACAATTCCGCAGCACAAGAGAGAGAAACCCGAAAAAACAAGAAGCATATGTGTGATGCATGATACTCGGTACTTGTAAACCAAGACTTGTTCGTTTTTCAAGTCAAAATTTATTAAAAATCTTTGCTCAGTCGCGGTTTGCGAGTGTTACGCAAGATGAGCAAAGATTTTTAAATAAATTTTGACTTGAAAAACGAACAAGTCTTGGTTTACTCGCAATCCAAGGTTTCACAGAATATTAAAATTTTTATCCTGAAATAAAATGTTGCACTATATATTGTATATAATTTTTTTACAGGAAGGCATGCATTAGAATAATGCATTAACGCATGCACTAGAATATAACATATTACAATAAACATGATCGAATATTTAAATATTTCTTGTATGATATTGAACTTGACGTGAACATAATTTCTTGCATATAATTAATAGCCCAATTTCTTCTAGTCATACTCCATGTTGAGCAAATAAGTCAGTCTCAAATCTTCCAGTAATATATCAGATGAAAAAGAATTTAGGCACATTTTGTTGAAGTACTGAGGGGATTGTATGTAATTAATTTCTCATTTTGTCAGTGTTTTTTTTTTTTTTTGTGCAACAAAGACCTTAGACAGTAAATTATAAGCTATTGCTAACACATGACCCGGGAATATTTCTCATCCTTTACGTACAGTGGCAGATTTAGATGTGCCAGGAGTAGCACAGAGCACATGTGGGGGGGAGAAAAGAAAAAAAGAAATAGAATGATGATACCATCAGTGTCCTGTCACTCATTTGGATGTCATATTTTTTTCATGTCATTGTGTGGATCAATTAACCTTGGCGTGCCGATTCTAGTTTGTAAGCGATATGGAGTATTGCAATAGAAAAGTCTCTCACTCAGGAATACGAGTTGGGGAGGGAGGTGGATGAGCAGACATCACCTCAGGTTTCCCTGCTGGAACCCCGACTGCAAGGCGAGCAGGGAAAAACCTTATACAGTAAGTAACGTTGTGCACTAGGTAAAACCAATTACACAGTGAAATGCTGCCAAAGAAAAAACACTGTGAATATACAGTGTACTGTATGCTTTCACAGGCATATCATTTCGTGTGGATTTGTTCTGATTAATATATTTAACCAGCCGACAGCCGGTGAAATGGTTTCGTCTTGTCGTACACACTGGAACCGCCACTGTTTAGGTATTTAAGTCATTGCGACTCCTTAAGCATGTCTGCTTCGTGTCTACCTTAAAGGTTGTATCTTTAAATCCATTCAGGACACTCAAGAACCTGTCTGCCTGTGAGCCCTTACTTATTGATAATCAATAAAGCACCATTAAACCATAACGGGTGAGTAGTGCTTCCTGAAATAGCAATAATCATCTTACGAGGCATTAGAGTGTGTGTAATCTGGTCAGCATGTGCAGACTGAAGGTCCATAATGACTAGTGAAGCTGTTGTACTCCAGTGCAGTGGATTTAAAATGGAAAAACTGTTTGAAGTTCAAATCTACAAATCTATTAAGGGAACTAGAGTCTTTTGTTTTTATGGTTAAAAATGGTTAAAAAAACTCATATTTTCTGTAGATAATAAAAAAAAAAATTCTTTGCTTTTATTTTAATTTTAGACTTTGTGCTGCATGTCTTCTGTTCATATATACAGTACATTTATGTTTGTGCATTTGAAATATCAAATTTGCTATAAAGTCAAAATCAGTGTCAAGCTCTTTTTATGAAGGGACCTTGGCCGTTCTGTCCATCATCACAGCTTGCTTTTTTTTTAAAGACTCATTTGCTAAGTATCCATTATCATGGCTATTCGTCTGGATCAGTTTGACGCTCTGCCCATTCGGGAACCCGACTGCAGTCTGCCAATTTGTTGCACAGAGATCTTTAATGGGCTCCATTTGTCACTGTCAGGTGAACAAGGCTGGATGCTGCTCCCTGTAATAGTGCGGCTATGCCTCCGTGCTCGGGTTTCAACGGAGCCACCGTCCCACAAGGAGGCCTTTTTTTTTTTTTCATGCTGCTAAGTCATAATTAAATAATTTCTCTCCTGGGATGACTTTCCCTGACAGGACTAGTGCGAGAGCAAAAGAGAGAGAGAGGACGAGAGAGACTGAAATAGTGAGAAGGGAGATCCCTGTTGACCACAAGATAATAAGAATGTGGGTTTCTAGAATTACAAGCCAGCCTGTAGTACTCCTCTCTAAGAGAACGGTACTGTTTATGTTCTGTCATTTTTTTTTTGTGACATGATTTGAACAACCTAGTGGCTTATTTGAAATAAACATGTTTTAGGTGATAATCATATCTTCCATTAAGGCTGTTAAAATCTCCAGTTTTTCTTTACAGGTTTCATGGCCACAAACTTATGTAACTTGAGCTCACGAGTTAATATGGTGTGGGAGCATCTTACTCAATACGTGGCCTCCAGTCAATTATTTGGCAGGAACGGGTGTAAACTTCTTTTCATTTTGAGAATTAGAGAATAAGGTGGTGTGGGCGATGGCGATGGGGGTGGTGTTGCTGCCTCACAGCTCTAGGGAACCCAAGTTCAAGCCTGACCTCATGTTACTGTCTCTGTGGAGTTGCACATGTTCTCCTAGTGTCTGTGTGGGTTTTCTCTCGGTTCTCTGGGTTCCTCCCACCTTCCAAAAGTCACTAGTTGGTGAACTGGCTGTGCAACAATACCATTAAGTGTGTGTGTGTGTGTGTGTTTGTGTGTGGTGGCCTGTTTTCTAATGGCTCCATACAAAATATATTTGCTATATACTTAACTCTGACCTGGATAAAGTGGTTAGTGAAGATGGAATGAATGAATGAATGAATGAAAGAATTACATGTGCTGCTGTAATTAACTCCAGGATTCCTTTGTACTTCATTGCAATATTATCGTCTCCATCATTTCAATTATGTTTCATGGCCACAAAATACAGTAGTAGATCTTAGTAGATCTGTGTGGCCATTATGTTTTTAATTAAGCTTCATGTGGCTGTGAGCTAAATTTCTCATGGCTACATTAAGCTTAACTCATAGCCTTAATATATTTATTCGTGACCATGCTTTATTAAAACCTAACCACCAGCAGTTTTATCCTGTCGTATGCCAGTGTTTGAATATTATTGTAAGCAATTACTGTGATACAATAACTCACAAAGAGCTTATAAATTGCTTGCGTGCATGACCATGGTGCTAAAACCTTTTCTTTTTCAGTGACCATGTTCTTAGGTGTCAGGTTAGTAGATCTAAGGGAAGTGGTCTAAAACCACATGAACGATGGTATAGTATGACAGGTCAGTGGGCTTGTATCTTTGATTTTAGATGTCACGTACTGTAGGTGTTCTTAGTTGCC
Source organism: Clarias platycephalus (assembly GCA_030068275.1). NCBI lineage: Eukaryota > Metazoa > Chordata > Actinopteri > Siluriformes > Clariidae > Clarias > Clarias platycephalus. The sequence continues at coordinate 15,027,239 of JAQQZT010000009.1, read as the reverse complement.
ATGAGATCACGTCAGTAGACTGCTCTTGGATCTCAGGTCTGTGGCCAAAGATCAAAAGACAATGGCCTTAAATCTCAACTATGTAGACTTACATCTCAGCTGATGGTTTTCTTTTGAGTCTGGTTCCTTGAAAAGTGATGAGCAGACATCATATTACAGAACAGTTATTTAAGAGATGGAATTTGGAAGTAATATTTGCAAAAGAAAATGAAACAGAAAGGTAACATTACAACATGCATGACATGAGATACATGCTCATGAGAATGCTACTTTAACATGTAATTATTTAACATAATAATTATTTATTTTAATAATGAAATAAAGTCATTTAATCACAATATTCCACTGTATTTCTTAATATAATTTATTTACAAAAAAAAAAAAAAAAATCTAAACTGTATTACGTTCAATTGTGTTCGTGTCCCCGGTTGCCGCACAAACGAGTGTCTATGTAGGCACGTACATTTTTGAAAAGCATCTGATTTGAGGCTGAGCTCTAATTGGATTTTATCAAATCATCCTTGGGGTGCAGCACCGTGCTCCCCGAACCGTCCCACTTTTGTTCTTAGCGAATCAATATTGTTTTTAAGTATTTGTGCTCATGTGATTGGAACTTTCTCAACGAGTTTTATTAACCATCAGCAGACTGTTAGTTAATGTATTGAATAGTGATTGACGTGGAAGCCAGATAAAGCACAGAGCGAAAATTATGTGATTTTTTTTTGCTACCACAGATGAGTGGTCTTAAGTCACAGACCCACTGGAGTTGGATGTACCTTTCCCTCCTGTATAAATGTTTCGACACTATGCTCAGTGACTCGGTGCTTCAGGTTTACCATCTCGCCTGTTCTGCTGTAGGAGGTACTGTACATGCTGACCTGCAAATAGAAATGTGCTGCACTGTTTCCTCTTCAAAGCCTTTGACTCCAGAGCATTAACACGTGCAAAATGCTGACCTCCTCTGGGTTTATCATTAATTAATTGAGTCACGATCTACTTTGTGGTTACTTTAGATAGGAAAATGTTGCCACCTTGTGGCAATGAAACGGAATACAGTCATGTAACTTCCCTCTTCTGAACGTTTCCTGGTAATTAAGTAAGCAAACATCACATATACTGTCATATAGCTAGAATGTCATACCTTTTTAAAATATTGTATATGATGCGGCAGGCATGGTGGCTTAGTGATATTCTGTCGAGGGTCCGATTCCCACCTCGTGCTCTGTGCGCATGGAATTTACTTGTGTTTGGTGGGTTTCCTCTGGGTACTCTGGTTTCCTCCCACAGTCCAAAGACGTGCAGATTAGGCTACGTGGCGTTCCCAAATTATCCGTAGGGTGTGAGTGGGCCCTAAGCCTCCAGCCTCCAGGCCCCTTGTGACCCTGTACACAGGATAAAGTGGTGACTGTTGCTATATTTTAATATTTGATATTTTATTTTGTGGGAAAATATATTCTGTTTCAAACAAAATGAATGAATTTTTATAGTAATGCATTTACAATCTAGTCTCCCCCTATTTGTGCTTGCTTATAAATCCTTCTCCCATACTTTTGTTGCCATGAGCTTGCTGTTAACCCACATACTGTAAGAGATGATCCCCCCCCCCCGGTTGTTTTAATTCACAGTTACTTTTGGAATTGTTGAGTAGTAATCCTCAAAGACACAGATTACACTACATTAGTAATAGTAGCTGGTGATATTTCGGCTAACCTTCCACCACCTGTGGTACTGAGTGGTCTCACTTTGTACAGAGTGGTCAGACTGTACAGCGTGCACCACCAGAGGGCACTATAGTGTTTTGTGGATTTATAAAGTGGGTTCAGTCAAAGTAAAAAAAAAAAAAAAAATTATTGTTCCTTCTTTAAAGCTCTTTTCCAGAGGTCTAAATAAGTCCTGACCCATATTATGATGAACTTTTGATGGAGCCGGTGGCCTGCCATTACACTGCCTTTTTTTTTTTCTTCTTCTGTTTTTCTTCTCATCTCCCGACTTAAGGTATCATCAGAAATCCAGACGGTCTGCCCTCCTTCTGTTTTATGATTCAGTGTTTTGGCCTTGATGAATATCCGTTCCTACAGCAGCGCTCAACATGCATACCTGCCGCAAGGCTTAAAGCTAATTCTCGGCTAGTCGCCATGGAAACGTGGCCTTTTTTTTTTTTTCAGATTTAGATTTGTAGTGAATGTGTAAAGTTTGTCAACCTGCAATTGTTTTCAGTAACAAAGTCACTTTCTGTCTTTATGTCTATTTGAAATGTATAGATTTATTCATGATAAGACTTGTCCAGTTTAGGTTGACTATTGCAATCATACAGTTGAATCCAAAACTATCGTCACCCTAGAAATGAGGAGTACTTTTTCGCTATTAATCATTCATTTTATCCTGGTCACACTGGGCATCAGGTGGAAATACTCCATACATGGGGTGCCGGTACATTGCAGGGCATCACACACATCCGTATTCCCACACTTGTTTTAAATGTAGAGACTATTTCAGTGTCACCAGTCTATCTGCTGGCATGTTTTTTGTGAAATGGTTTGAAAACAAAGAACTAAATAAAGTCCTCAGTCATTAAGGGTAAACATGCAGAACACAATGGTGAGGCTCACTCATGGCGAGCTCTACCCACTTCTCAGAATAAAAGATTTTCCTAATAAATAACATCACATCAATGCATTTTTGTTCTTCCCACATGCATATTCTGGGCTTTTAATTTGTGGTTCTGGGATTCTGAGGGATCATTTTCACACGCAGGTCATGTCACCCTCAATGCATGCCATAAGTGCATGGTTGTCACATAAGAGTGACAACCATGGTGGAAACTGATCCTGATGATGCTCTGAAAATGTGGAAGTCTGAGGGACTGAACCCCAGCAACGTTGTCATCAGGACGCATGTGCATGTCGTTGATGCTCAGTGAGCAATGTTTAAAGCAGTGGTTCTCAAAGTGTGGGGCGCGCCCCACTAGTGGGGAATACAGACATGACAGGTGGGGCGCAATGAA
>JAQQZT010000009.1:14984663-15006367 GCA_030068275.1 Clarias platycephalus | reverse complement strand
ATATAGTATAAATACACATGCATTAACAGGTGAGTGTATAAAATGCATGGCACCCTCTTATTTAGTGCAGAAAGCAGCAGATTGTCAAATGTTTACAGTGGGGAAGTATCTGTACTGCAGCCAGAAATATTCTCCCAAATGCTGTATTTTTTTTCATTGCCTTTGCCATTAATGATGAGGCGTTAAACATTGCGTTTTCGTCTCGACATCAGACTAGCAACACACACACACACACACACACACACACCATTTGGTGATAATGGCTAGGTGTTGTCTGGGTCTGTTATAGTCCAAATTGAACTCATTTACGTGAAACTTCAAGGAAAGTTAGTAAGGTGTAAAGTGTATGGCATATCTAATAACATTTGCCTACAGTATAATGTTATGGCAAATTATAATAGCAGTAAGAGAGTACAGTCCACGACCAGGATTTAAGATTCAAGATTCTGTCATGTTTTGCGGGTGTAAGGAGCGGACACAGATGCAGGAGTTCACTTTGCACGTTTCTTTTCTTTATTCGATTTATCTCTTCTTTTTTTTTTCTTTTTCTTTTCAAACTTAATGTCTTTGGTAGTACATAAAACAAACAAACTCAAGAATCAGCCAACTGCAACAAGGAGCAAAAAAAAAGACACGGATACACGACTTGGTCTCCTCAGATCAGTCCAGCCGGCCGGCACACGTGATTAACGGACATATCCCTTGTTCTCCCCAAAAAGTCCCGAACTGGTTCGGTGTTTTCCACTTGAACTTGGACGAAATGGCACTCGGTCAGAGTCTCCGCCCTTGCTCCAGCCTTGCTGTTGTTTATTTCTGCAGATGGAATATGACATGTAATCCAAACGGTGAAAGGGACAGACACACAAAACGAACGAGAAGAATGATAGTGAACGGACGAGATGCTACGGGTTCGGCTGGCTTAAATAGAGACACACAGGGGTGAGACACAGGTGTACAAGATTTATGATTATGTAGACATACCAACACTGACACACTAGGTGGTCCCCAGTGGTGGCTTAGTAGTCCGGAGACCCAGATCTTATTCCCCCGGACCGTGGTGGTACAGATGTTACAGATTCAAGATTCAAGATTCAAAGATTCAAAGAACTTTATTAATCCCAGAGGGAAACTGCTTATGCTCGGTTACAGGTGCTCACAGTTGTTATCTAAGGAAAGGTAATAAAGGTAATAAATAATAATAATAATCTCCAAAAAAAACAAAACAAAAAAAAAGTAAGTACCAAAAAAATATGACCCAAGAGCACTTGTAAGTATTGCACAGTAATCTAGTATATGTATGTAATATTGTATTATTATATGTAATCTTGTATTACATATTTTATTAGGAAGTAGTATTGCAGTTATCATATTATTAATATGGGTAAGTATTAATGTCCTATTGTGTAACAGTCAGTGAAAATCCACATATATGTGTGTAAGAGTTACCGAGAAAAAGGGACTTTGTCCCTTTTTTTTTTTTTCAATCGTTTGTTTGCACTATGATTTGGTAAGGCTGAGAACACGATCCTGGTAGTGATGGGAGTAACATGTCGTGAGGATGATCAGAACGGACTGGGCAGCTAGTTTGAGCTGAGGGCAAAATGACTGGAGACGTATACAGGCCACTCCTAGAAGAAAAACCTGTTCAACTCTGCATGAAACTTAACACTTGACCCCAAAGTCTGTTTCATTTTGATCAATGACAGGAAAAGCATTCTGAGCTTGATCGGGAAAGTGGTTTCGAGAACAATACAGCGTACTCTGGCATGGATGGAATCAGATATGGAAGCTAAGTGTACCTGAGAACGGAAGTAGATCTCTGTTTAGATGCAACGTCATCAGTGCCATCTGTCTCCTTCGAATACTTTTGTAAAGTAGGTGCATACTGCCACCTGCTGTACCGGAGAGTGGAAATACGCAAGCGTACCCGAGCATGGAGGGCAAAGGAAAAAAAAAACGTGAACGCTGGACAGAAGGGGAGGGGGGGGGGCAGTGATATGATGCTGGTGTGAAAACATCCTAAGACTAGTTTAGATTAGCTTCCAACATTCCAATAGGACAGCAACTCCTAAGGGTACTGTCATACTGAAGTGGTTTAAATCTAAAATACTGATTGTCTTAAAATAACTCAGTCACAGCTCAGATTTCAGACTTGAAATTACACCAAACAAGCAAACAGCAAAGTGGCATCACTAAGGGTGTATAGTGATGCAGGGGTATAAGAGGCATTACACTACAGTTACTGTCTGTAACATTTTTACCCAGTGCTCCCAGAGGGATGTGGTATTATATATAAAAATATCCCTAACCGATCAGAGGCTCCTGCTCCACAAACTAATTGTCGACAATCTTTTCAACCGGGGTGACACCACAATGGGTGACACCAGCACTGGCGATGCTACTGGGAGAGAGATCAAAGTTATTTCGGATGGCGGCACAGACGCTGTTTGACTGGCTGTGCTTCAGCTGGAACGCCGACTGAAGCAGGATTTGCATTTACAACCATGGGATCTTTCCCAGTTAATAGGGTTGGAAATTATAGATGAAAGAGCACAGTTTTAGACTGTGATGTTCGTGCACATATTGTACAATATGCGAAGAAAAATGGAAAAGCAAATGTTCTTTAGCTGAATGCAACTGCCAATGCATGATGTGATCAGACTAGCAACATGAACAGTATGTTGAGATGAACGTAAGGAGGACGTGCAAAACTCGTGGGAGAAAGAGGCTTTCTCCAACTTCCCCAAAGCATGATGGTCGGTAAATTTTACTATCATAAATTGCCCCTGTGTGTCAATGAGTGTGTGTGTGTGTGTGTGTGTGGCCAGTGTTCTCACAAACAGTAATCCTAGGATATGCTACAAATCCTCTGTGAACCCGGCCAGAATGAAAATGCATGTAATTTTTAATAATTGTATTATTATACAGTGTATATAAGCAGGTAGACTGCAAAACTTGATAAATGCCATTTTCTGCCTTTCACTCCTTCTGCCAAGTTATAGAAATACAAGGTTGTCTAAGAAATTTTTTTTTTTTTTTTTAAATCCCTATTCTTTTTTTAGAAACATTTAACTAATCATTAATACTGTTTTTTCTGCACTTGGGAGCCATTATGCATTTCACTGTGAAATTTCTCAGAAGAAAAATTAGGCAGATAGATAACCCTACAACACTCAAGAGGTGCGTTATTGTTTATTTTATGAGATGCACTGTAAGAATTTCCAAACTCTGTTATGACCTTATGGAACAGCAGATGTACTGTATATGCGACCAATGATGCGCAAACAGATAGTAAACAGTGCATGTCTGTGCTATGAAGTCAATTACTGAATTAGAACTGAAACTGGTTAAGGACGAGCCTCATGATGCTTTCTAAATTGAGGTGGTTGTATCGTTTTTGGTGTTTCTCATGATCGAAAATTTTATGTGCAACAAAACTCAACCTTTTTTCCCCTTGGTTCAATGAAAAAAAAAAAAAAAAAAGAAAACACAATCAAATAATTATTTTTTAAATTTACATTGCCACAAACACAAGTACAGGCTCCATTGTGACAAAACCGTGGGAGGTGGATTTATAGCATTTTGCAGAATCATAGAAAATTCACAGTGATATAACCAAAACAATGGTGACATAATATTTTGGCATTTCTGCTTTTTTAACACTCTTCTGACTCAAAGAAAACATGCACAAAATATTTTCTCTATATCGGGTTGCAATACTTCCTTCTTCTCTTTTACTTTCTCTCAAATGCCAAAAAAATCGATTTATCTCATTTTGCCACGAAACTGCTCATATATGCGGTATACATATTATAAAATCATATGAAAATAATTATACGCTCAATAATGATGGAATTAAAACAACTTGTAACAGATGGGAGACTTTTGGACTATATTATTGATTTCTCTCTTTCTTTGTCCTTTTTCATTTCTTTTCTTCCTTCCCACATGTGCACATGTTCATAGAGCTCTGTTAATTATTGCACTTTAAACCAGCATGTCATCAGCAGCAGGTCTGTGGAGTGTGCAGAGGCACGGATAAGTACTCCAGATTCAGAGGTGGCTTTGTCTCATTTATACATTTGCCTCTGCGTTAACAGCAAGTTGTTTGTCTCCTGTCCTACAGGTGTGGGCGGAAGATGTTTTGCGCTAATGAGCGGGAGCGCTTTAATAGCCGATTTGTCACGATTTGTCTGTTACATTATGGCTGATATGAACCTTTGTTTTTTTTTTGTTTGTTTGTTTTTTTTTTGCGGGAAAAAAAAGGTGTGATTGAAGGTCATAGACCCAGACGATAATGAATGCAGCGGTTATTGAATTATGACATAATGCAACATAATAATGTGGAAATCTGCTGGGTAATAGATGGACTCTTTTGTTTTTTTTTAGGAAAAAAAAAAACGTTAAATGTGCAGACAGAGAGCGAGATGGAGAGAATGGCTAATAATTAGTCGTCTGATTCTCTGCATGGTTCGGAAGAGACTGTCTCTTATAGCTGAGCCTTACGACTGATCCCTCTGCTTAGGTCGCTGTTGTCTGTGCTGTCAGGAATCTGCTAATGATTGAAAATTAGTACGTGCGTGTTCGCATTTATGTACGTTTACATGCGCCTGTTTTGTGTGGGCGTGTATGTGTGCGAGTACAGGCTTGGCATTTGGATTCTTTTCTGCAGTTTGACTCCTGCCTGGGAGGCGTGAGGATCTGCAGTAATTGCCACCTTTTGCCCACACAGACAGCTCTGATGCTTACACTGCTCACACACTGCAGCAAACACATCCACACACACACACACACACACATACTGTAGACACACAATCACACGGCAACTCCTTATGAAGCCACTGCAGAGGGCAGCTGCATTAAAATGCAGCAGCACTATGCGCTACCTGCAGCTGTGAGATTTCAGACAGCCCTGCTTCATGCTTTTATAACTGTGGAAGCGTATCACGCTGGTGGTGAAGCAATTCCCAAGAGCACTGATGCACGTGTGTGCAGATTTTAAAAACAGTAGTTTCTCATTTTATTTCTAAGGTCATCTATATTTAATTGGTGTAAATGTTTTCTGTATTAGCCAGTGCTAATGGCAAATACAAGTCTTATTAACACAATATATTAATAATTTTTTTCCTTTGTCGACAGATTAAATGCCAGTTGACACCGGATGTGTCCTGGAGCATCTTTTTTTCCCATCACGCATAAGCCGTACAAGCTCAAGTCTTGCTGTGCACATCTGTGCCCATGAGAAGCATAAACATGCATTCAAATCAATTAGAAACATTAATACTCCTCACCCACTGTTAACATTATTTTAGATAAAAATCAACGATAATATAGGGGGTGTCAAAAATTATCCGCACTCCAGTTATATTAAAGAATGTTGGTCTCAACGCTTAAGGCTACTGTCTCCCTAGACACTGCTGTGCAGGTGTTAACGTGTTACATTAGTTCCTTCGTTCATTTGTAACTGTGGTGCGAGCAAAAAAAAATGGACGCCCCACTTGTGATTTGCACGAAAGAAGAGCAGCGTGCAGCAATTTGTTTTCGGGTGTACCAAACAACTTACCAAAGAGCATGAACAGAAGCGTTTGGATAACTATTGCAGGACTAATTTGGACCAATACTCTAAGGAAAGTGAAAGTTTCTTAAAGAGAATCATTACTAGTAATGAGACATGGAGTATGGGACAGAAACATCCTCAATCACCGACCAAGAAAAAGTTCAAAACTCAAGTCATCAGCTGGAAAATTGACGCTTACGGTTTTCTGGGATTCTCAAGGGCCAGTATTGGAGCATTATCAGAAAAAGGTTCAACACTCAACAGTGCTCGTTACAGTGAAATGATTATTAAGGGGCTGAAGCCTAAATCTTGCATTACAATGCATGTCCGCACACTTCTACCCGCACTGTCGAGGTGTTAAAGAATCCTCTCTACAGTCCTGATCTTACTCCATCATAACAGTTTGATCCCCTGAAAGCAGCCCTACCAGGACGAAGATTCACTTCTGCTGAAGAAATGAAGAAAGCGGTGCATTGAGCCTGGCTCACGGCTCAGCCTGAAACATTTTTTAATGAGGGAATAAAAAAGCTTGTTGACAATTGTACGAAGTGTATTGAAAAGCATGAAGATTATGTCAAGAATAATTATGTTTTTGTTTTTTCTAAATTGTACAGCCAGAGTGTGGATAATTTTTGACTCAATTTCGTATCATTGTTGTGCAAACTTCGAGTTCCACTTGAAAGTGTTTGTATGGCAAGCCAGAAAAAAAAAATCACTTGGGCTGTTTAGTTATGATTCCTCTCATGTTTTTTTCTTTCTTTTTCTACCATTCATCTATGTTGTTGTAACAATCAGCCCAGCTTCAGATGTCTCCATCCCAACTACTGTACCAGGAGCATTTTTATGCAATGATGCAAAATGGATCAGATGGACATTCGCTAATCCAATACACAATCAACTCTACTCATTCATTGTGATGTATCTGGAAAAGCCAGAAAAAGCCCTTTGGTTCTGTTCCTGAATAAGTCATTTAGATTGGCAAGTGTGACCTACAGTACCAGAGCCAAAAATATTACGATTCTAACGGAAATGATTTCATCATTCACTATTTACTACACAGATTGTTCGACATAGTGAGAGAGGCTGAGGGAGACACCAGCCATGATACCAAATTTAAACACTTGTGATTAGTCAGTATTACGTAAAACACAATATCAAGACTTGCTTGTGTGATGCAATCTACTGTACCTAGTGACCCTTAACACACAAAAGTGCATACCTAAAATAGTTTCCCTTAACTTTTTGCCTTTAGTTACTATTAAACAAGGTCTGGGGTGATGGTGCTAACATAACGTCTAAATGAATTTGCTATACCTTGTATAGTTCATTGGTATGTTGCGATGTGCATGAAGAGTATTAATATAGTGAACTATGCAAGGAATGTAACGGTTTCTTGAGAACTCACACAGCACAACAAAATCCCAATTAATGCATTATACTGAACAGACATAACATTACGACCATTGACAAGTGAAGTGAATAGCATTGATTATCTTTCCACAGTGGCAACAAGAAGTGGGTGGGTTATATTAGGCAGCAAGGAAATGTTTTATCCCTGAAGTTGATGTGTTGAAAGCAGAAAAAATGGGCAAGCAGAAAGATTTGAGCCACTCTGACAAGCACTAAATTGTGAGGCTTGACAACTGGGTTAAAAAAACCTGCAGCTCTTGTGGTATGTTATTGGTCAGAGCCTACCAAAAATGGTCCAAGGAAAGAAAACCAGTGAACCAGTGACCGGATCATGGGTGGCCAAGGCTCACTGATGCAGGCAGGGACTTTCAAATTGCTGAAAAGGTTTGAGAACATGAGAGGCATGAGAACACATAGTGCATTGCATTTTTTTTTACACATGGAGCTGCATAGCTGCACACAATCCGGTAGCCTATGCTGACCCGAATCCAACACCAAAAGTGTTCATAATGGGCATCATATCTGGACCATGGAGCAGTGGAAGAAGGTGGTTTGGTCTGATGAATCACTTTTTTTTTTTTTTTAAGTCTAGAATGGGTTGAGGAACACAGCACCGTGTTGGCTCAGCCTCCAAATGCTCCAGGTCTCATTCCAACTGAGCATCTGTGGGTTGTGCTGGAAAAACAAGTTCTATCCATGGGGACTTCACCTTGAAACTTACAGGACTTAAAGGATCTGCTACTGGCGGCGTGTTGCCAGATACCACAGCATATCTTGGTGCTATAAACGGCCCTTACGCTGCCTTGATGCGTCAGGGCTGTTTGGTGCAAAAAGGAGACTTGCTCAGTATTAGGTGGGTGATCATGAAACAGCATATGATGGTATATGAAATCGTATAATGAGAAACTATTTTATACAAAACAGTGAGTGAAGAGTTTTTCACTTTTTTTTCTCACAAAGAAATGGTAGTTGTCAGATGAAAAAAGATGAACATTGACACACACACACACACACACACACAAACGAGGTCTTCCTATTTAGCTCAATGTCTCCACAGGAAAAGTGCCATCTATTACGAATAGTGTTAGTGTTAAATCATAAGATTATTACACAAAATGGTATGAAAAACTGATTTTCTTTTGAATGAAGACTAAAGTTAGATGTCACATGATTTCACAAGGTGAAACATCTAAATTAGATCTTTGTTGTTTTTCAATTCAGCTCGATTGCTGCACAACTGCAAGTTTAGTGCTTTTTGGTGATATCTTTCTCTTCATATTCAACAGAACAAATGACTTGAAGCCAGAAGAGAATTCCTGACTTGAAATAATGAATGCAGCCACCTGTATGGCTTTGATGAGAGCTTGCGATATAATACGTCGCTCGACCCCAATAGCTATTGATACGTTTTTGATTTTAGTTGTATCGTTGAATATCACTAACCACCACTGATTAAATAGAATCTCAATGAATTGTAGCAAGTTTAATTCCCATATCTAGGTGTATATGTGCAGAGTTGCCAACTTTTACATAGAAAAAAAACAGCTTTTACTTGACAGCCTTAACTTAGGAGCATCTCGTTTTAACATCTGAGTATGCCGCACTTAAAACTATGCGAAAGGCGTCTTCTGTGTCTTCCTCATAAAAATGTCAGACGATGCTTTCTCTGTCATTAGCTAATGATTTCACTGAGGTTATGGGAAAGTGTCTGTTGAAAGAAGTTTAAATCGCTCTATCTAGCAACTCTATCTCTATAATGCATTCGCTGAAAGCGGCTCAGAGCCTGTGGGCTGATCGGCTTAGTGTGCGCGCGCGTACCTGTGGGACTTGTGTGTATGCAGTGGTTCTACAGGAATGAAAGTTGACTGGCTAAACACACTGGATCCAAACTGCAAGATACCGGAAATGTGTACAGAAGAAACTCTAGGAAAGGTTTCCCCTGGGTATTCCGGTTTCATCCAAAGACATGCAGGTTAGGTTAATTGGCATTCCCAAATTGTCCATAGTGATGATTAGCACCCTGTCCAGGGTGAACCCTGCCTCATGGCCTAAGTCTCCTGGGATAGGCTTCACAAGATGAATGAATGAATGAATGAATGAATGAAATGCATAATGTGTACTTTGAAAGAATAGGAAATAATAATTTTTAAAACATGACCGGGAATGCGTGCAGAATTGTCTTGACCCAGAACCAAATTAATATTTGAATTGCCTGGTGATTCATACCCCTAAATAGCTTACTACAGGATACATCAGCTTTTTTTCTGGCTGATGATCCTTTCATCTCCTTTCCGTTTCACTCTTTAGTGCCTTCCTCATCGTCGAAATCAAATCTAGAGCAGATGTGATCTCTTGAGATGTCAGGAACCCGGACGGGGGATCCTGTAGCCTACAGCGGAATTTCCGTCTCCGTCCTCTTGTCGCTGCTTGTCCGCTGTGTTGTGGTTGGTGTTAGTGGTTAGCATGTCGCAGTCCCTCGGTGAATAAGCACTGTTGACTCTGCACCTTTCGCTCGCTCGCTCGCTTCTTCGTGTTATCATGATGAGATTAACGGCGTTTTAGAGTTCTTAATTTAACTCGAGCGTGCGGCAGAGAGCTCGTCTTGCCTGACAATGAGCAGAGAGAGAATTGGATGCGGAACGAGCCCACATCTGTATGATTCATGATGCCTGAATCCTTAGAGAATTTCAAAAAATTGTGTGACTGTGTAAATCTGTGTGCCATCTCTCTCTCTCTCTTTTTCTTTTACTCGCTCTCTCTCTACTAAAACTTTAAACCACTACTAAACCTTTAACTGCAAAACCATTGCTTACGGCTCATGAAAAAAAAAAAAATCCTTTTGTTCCGCATGTGACTCATTTGTCCTGCTGCACTGGACTTCTTCCTCTCTTGTCTTCGCTTCAGTATACAATTGAAGTGATTGAGATACTTTTTTTTTTTTGTTTGTTCTTAATAAATTTTCTTTTCGGTCTTTTTATATTCAAGATCAGCAAATGGCCATTAAGTCAGTGGAATCTGGTTGACTGACTGCACTTTCCCAGCTTTGGATTTCTCTGCAGAGCTAAAACCGTCTAGCTCAGCATCACTTCAGGAAAAAAAAAGAAAAGAGGGAGACGAATCGTAGCGCACAATGACAGAAAGCTCCAGGGTTAGAGAACATGGCTGATTTGCGAATCGGAGATTGTTTTCTCGTGAGGCAGGCAGTCAGGGCTGTGTGAGAGCTGAGGAGGAGGGATGCTCTGTGCTCTCAGCAACAGCAGCATCCTCTCTCTCTCTCACTCTCTCTCTCACACACTCTCTCTCTCTTTTTCTTTTTTTTTTTTCTCGCTCCCCAACTCTGTGTCTGTGAAAGGCAGCCGTGCCGTGTGGCTGTGGGCAGCCCGCGCTGCGCCGTGCGCTCCTGCTAGCATCATGTGTGCGGCGGCTGCTGTTGCACTTAGCTGTATAGGAAAGAGCTCCATTCTTTTTATCCTCACTCTGCCCGTGCCTTAGGTTTCCTCTCATTTTTTTTCCCCTTTCTTATTCTTCTCTCCATTCTGGCTGAATCAGTGGCGATGAATTGGTGTCTTGGCTGAGCTTTTGAGCTCACAATGGATTGTCTGTGTATAGTCACAACTAAGGTAAGGATCGGCACGAAAAAGTGTGGGGATGAGAGTGAGTGACAGGCATGGAGAGAGAGAGAGAGAGAGAGTGCATCGTGTGATTTAGCGGTGTGTATCTATATGTCAAAGAAATCGCCTGTATGTATGTTTTTTTTTTTATTATTTCTTTGTTTTTTCTTTTGATTGTGGAGTCACCTGTTTACCTCTGCATTTCTTTTCAGTGTGTGTGTTTGCGTGTGCGTGTGTGGATCTCTGGGTTTTGCCTCTGCTCTGTGGAGGCGTGAAAGGAGGAGCTTGTGGAGAACTTCAGTCTTCCTTCTTCTCAGTGCTTCTCTTAATCTTACACTGTATTATTATCGGGAGCTCAGTGCCTTTGTTTTAGTGAAGGAATTTTTATTTTATATGATGTTTTTTAAATGCCGTGCAATGAATAGGTCAAAGCACACTAAGGAGTGGTACTTTCTTGTTAGGTATAATAACTAACTCCATTAAAAAGAAATAAGAAAAAAAAAATTCTTAAGGCATTCTGTGTGTAGTTAATTAAAATGATTTAAATTAGTGTGTGTATGAATTGCATGGAGGAACTAGTTTTTAGATTCTGATGTCTGTTCAGTAACAGTGTGATACTTCTGTTTCGCTGCATTACATTCGATTCGATTCGATGTTTTTCTACTTCCCCCTTCCCCCTGAAAGCTGAAATTCCAACCCTCCTCCGTATAGTGTGTAAGAAGTGTTAGGAATTAGGTGTAATTCCGCCTGTGTAAACCTGCGAAGCTCTGCGCTGCGCGTTCCAAACGTGCTGCTACGATGACTGGAAGATCCCACCAATGCTTTATACTAATTGCTTGCTTTTTTTTTTTTTTTTTGCAACACAGACCCATCAAGGGTGTTCGATTTCCTCCGAGTAAAACCTCAGCCTCGGTGTCAAGCCGATAGCTCCTCAATGGAACCGGCAGTTCTGTGGCATCAGCTGTTAGCGAGCCTGGGTTTGTTTTCGGTTCAGTATTTGAGCCACATCCTCAAGCTTCATGATGGGTTTCTTTGAGTTGGTATGATTTCATGTGTGGGTGCGGTGGAGTGGGTTTACCGTGCTGAGATCTGTAGCACAGTGGTGTGATTACTCTCAGCTGGAGGATCGGTGAAGTTCAGAGCCGACAGCCTCGTCTCAGTCATCGGCGAAACAAAAGCGATTTGCCATTGGAAAAGTTCTGAGTCATAATGTTGGTGAGCATCCAGGAGTGTATGAATTTGCTCTCACTACAGTACGTCAGTGACTTCAGGAAAGAGGTTGAATCCTAACTGTTAGAGCTCGTCCAGAGTGCATCGCGTACGCATCATGAATGAGAGTCCCTCCCATTCAAAGACCGATCGAATCGAAACTGTGCTTAGTGGATGTACTTTAGAAAAAAACTATAAAATACAAAATAAAAAACAGCAACAATATTCTGTCCTACCCCACTCACCGTGAAAACACGAACGGGGAAAAGGAGACAATAAATCCCACAGTGCGTACCGTGTATTCAATATACAAAAGGGAATTATTAATATATACAGTACGATTCTGATCTCTTTGGTCTGGTCAGGTGATGTTTGAATGAGATTGCATGACATCTCTCTTTCTCAGTGTTGATTAGCGGGGACAACTCATGTGCTGCTGCAAACATTGTTGCCTTACAACAAGTGGGTGTAAAAATAATGTTAGTGCGTAGTTGCTAAGAAAAAAAAAAAGGATAGATCGAGAGAAAGACTGCATCGTGCCTCATTATGCAGGTGGCCAATTCCGTGCAAAGGTCAACCTTACCATTGGGGGGAAAAAGTAGGCATGATTCATAGGGTTCTTATGAAATAAGCCGATGTTATACTACTACAGTATACACCAGGGCTACACTCACATTACAAGCCACATTCATTTTCATAATTACAATTGACGTTTATCTGACTCTAATGTGGACGCATCTGTCCTCTGAAACGGCACACATGCGCACAATGATGCGTCTCTGCTCAAGCCATCTGTGTTAAACACGTCATATTTGTGTAACCGCTCATTCATTTCAAACAATCGAATGCGATTTTAGTAAAAAAAAAAAATGCTTGGAGGATGGCGAGCAATTAGTCGGCTGTATTTATTGAGTTCCAGAGGAAGGACGAAAGCCAGAAGCCTTGCTTGAGGTCTTCTATCGGCTGTTGCTGACTGCTGATGTCAGCGCCGTACACATGAGCGGAGGCAAAATGTCACATGGATTCCGATTAGACCGATCTCATTCACATCAAGATCTCATTTTAATGTATCTTCTCAAAGGATGACGATATGGAAATGAAACTTGGATATATTTTAGAGTAGTCAATGTGCCGCTTATATAACAGTATAGACTTACTGTCCTCTGAAAATAACTCGACATACAGCCATTATTGTCAAAATAGCTGGCAACAAAAGTAAGCACAGCCTAAGTGATAGCAGCTGTACATCTTTAACCATGTGCAAAGTCACATGACCTACAGTATTCATCATCTTCATGTGTTTGTCTGTGGCCAGGTATGTCTCCAGACCTTGAGAAGATTTAATAAAGTTGTTGTTGAAATGTGAGGGGTGTACTCACTTTTGTGAGATACTGTATATGTGAAGTCTGACCAAATCTACAGTAAGACCAAAGTGATTCAGATCCAATTTGTTCATTCAGACAAAGTCGGATCCGTGTCACATTGGGGTAAAACAGTCACTTTTGAGTCACTTCAAGTTGGTAATGTGAACATACAGTAGCCTAAAAATATCACATATGCTTTTGTTGTCTAAACTTTCACTTTTTCACTTTCGCCTTTGTAGAAATCCTGTACTCTCTCACAAAAGTTAATTTCAATTAATGTCAAATCCATGACCCCGATAAAACACGGTATATTTGAGGGATGTAAATGTTTGCATGATTTTTTTTGATGATTTGCTTGTTTACAGCTGAAGAGATTAAATGAAGCGTTCTGCAAATGAATCCATTAATACTACGCTTGTCCGTGCTCTGAGGCTTTATGTTTACCGATCCGAGTCCAAATGTCACATCCATAACGCTGGAACTGCCCTGGTTAATTATTCTGTGTCAGGGACGTGGTAGAGGACCCGTCCCTATGATCGCCTATATCCAGGCATTATGGACATTTATTATGCAAACGTTGTATAAGTGAAAGAGGAAGAGATTACTCATGTTTGCTATAAGCATACACTGATGTTCTTTGGTTGCTCAGAAACCTTGTTTCTTAATGCAGTTTTCAGTTACTCATTTATTAGTTTTTTTAAGTGTTTGAAGTTGCTATAAGGTTTTATGTGATAGGTACAGTATCACGAAGAGAATTCATTATGGATAATTAGGAATCGGCACTCGATAACTCAGTGAGTAATTTCTCCTGTAAAACTTACTCATTTTTCACCATCTGAACTGAGAACTTTAGTCACCAGTGTTACCTTATCACACGGCCTATTAACCATGTGGCAGGTTAATAAAAACATGCTCACAACTGTGCAATATAGCACCAGCTATAATATTTACAGTCACTTAGATTCAAAATAATTTACTAAATTGCCACAAACGTTGTACTTTGTAAAGGCCCTACCTTTTTAACGTCCAGTATGCTCATAAATGCATGCATGTACACAAAACCCTGCCTTTGAAAATCAACCATAGATGCTGGATGTATGTGTATCCATGTTAGATTGGTAGCTGTTGAATTTTGCATCATATGACCGTGTATAACAAAGTCATATAACAAAAACACAAAGTAATACTTAAATAATTTTTGTATAGGCGTCATGGTGGCTTACTGTGTAACACTGTCATCTTGTGTTCCGTGTGTCTGTGGGGTTTGTATGTTCTTGGTAGGGGTTCTTTAAAGAAGTCCAAAGACCTGTATTGTAGCCTGACTGATGTTTAAAACTGCAGCTTGGGTATGCGTCTGTGCTTAGGTAATGTGTTGTGTTGGCATGTCATCTGTGGTGTCCCCTGCCTTGTGCATTATGTTTCCTAGGATAGGATCCAAACCTTAGTCAGGATAAGTTAGTCAGTTAATCAGGTATACAGCAGGGTCCAAAAGTCTGGCACTAGTCATAATGCGTCTAACATAAAAAATTTCATTACATATGAAAATGACAACGACGTGAGTAAGAAGTACACACCCTGTACGGAGATGTGGCAATAACTGTACAGTACCCACAGACAGATGCGTCTTTTCTGCAAGTTGGCGGCTATTATGTTATCTGTCAGTTTTCAAAGATCAGGTGTTGCTGAATGTTCATGGGAATGACGGCAATGGTCCTTGAGCCAACTCGGCCAGTCACAGATGTATGGCCACCTTTAGAATGTTTGCACCATCCAAATGTTTTAATGCGGCCAAGAGTCCCTCACCCTTCTGTGCGTATATATACTGTAGATATATAGATATTATTATATAAATATATAAAATACTAAGCATTTTATATATATATATATATATATATATATATAGATATAGATATATATAGATATAGATATAGATATATATATATAGATATAGATATAGAGATACACACACACACACACACACACACACACACACACACACACACACACACACACACATATACATTATGTATTGTATAGTCATATTGTGTGTGTATAGATGCAGATGCATACAGAGTCCAAAAGTCTGAGACTGGGATATCTTTTTTTCTTCTTCTTCTTCTTTTTCTTTTCTTTCATTTAAAATGAGAACTTGCAACAATTCATAACAAATAGTTTCTGTATTAAAATTTCCAATTGAATTCTGTATTACAAATTAATGAGTTGTTATGAATATAAAAGTCTGTTAGTCTGTGAGTTTTTTTTTTTTTAAGGCTGGATTTTCTGTTGCCAGCCAGTCAGCCAGTGCCCTTCATATCTTTTTTTTTTTTTTCTTGCATTGATGTCTCATGGTTCATTTATTAAGCTGACAGAGCTTTTATATTGTGAAACCCAATTCAAAATAAATTATGAATCAATATTTATGTTGCTTCTGACCTATAAAAATAACGGTGTTTTTATCACTTGTACCACTTGCCCAGCCAAAAAAAAAAAAAAAAAGTCGCACACTCTAATATTTAATTGCACCACCTTTTGCCTTGATTGCATGAGCTTATGAAAATGATGCCAGGGGTGTAATGTCACAGCATTTATGTCCATCCAGAGTTGCATTAATCGCTCTCCAATGATGATGAGACAGTCGGATCGCTGCGTAAAGCCTTCTCCAGAGTTACCCTTTTCATTGCTTGATGCAGATGATTTTTTGACCCATCTATAACAGAATAACATCTTTGGTACATCTACAGTCTGCATGTGTCTTCAGACATGGTTGTTTAAGAAATGAGAAGCTACTCACAGCATCAGTTAGGGTTAAAGAAATTGTTGCCTTTAACTATTTGCTAAGTTACCGTACATCCAGATGACTTTTTTGGCCAGGCTGAAGAACAGTCTACAATCAGAGTACTTTGGTAATACTAGTGGATGCGGTCAAGATTAAACGTAGGAAATGAGAGAAACTGGAGAGCAGCAGAAAGTTTAAGACTTTTTCAGTAGAAGAACAGATGTGGGAGCTTTATCGCTTTGTCTTGCTCTTAAGGTTTTTAGATTCGCTGCAGTGTTTGTAAGAAAGTTCTTTGCTCTGTAAACTTTTGAGGCGGAATAATACAAATCAAGATAATTTCTGGATATATCCATGGAGTTTGAGGGTGTTACATTGCTCTATACTCTCTATATCCTCATTTGAGCTGAGGCTGCTGCTAGCTCCTAGTTTGCTCACTGGATTTGCATCTGTTCTGTGCAAATCCAGTGACACACACAAAGAAATCCCATTACTGTAATAAGCCTGAGTTATCTGGGACACACATACTGTACTGTAAGTTAAAAAAGCACAAAGGACCTAGACACGGAATGAGAATAATGATGAGAAAGACAGGCCAGAATGACTGAGAGAGAAAGGAGGATGCAGTTGAGCAAAGAACACAATCTCACGAGTCCCATTTTCTTTGATTCTGCCATGTACTAACCCCCAAGTGGCACACACTTCCACTGTCACAAAATTACAGCCCAAATGGCCAAATATCAGAAAGCAATCCTGAAATTATGCCCATGTAGCAATCAAGCCACCCTTATGAAATATAAAATATGGAATATGGAGGACGAAGTAACACAATGGTGATAATGAGAAAAAAAATTATATAATAATAATTATTATTAAATAATAATAAATTAATAATAAATAAGAAATTGTTACCACATAAAATGTGTAGACCTTTATTTATAATTATATATATATATATTTTTTTTTAAAAACTGCTGTCAATTCTTTTCCATTAAATTGTAAATCATCTCCTGGATGTGTGTTGGCACTAACCGCAGATTCAAATGTGCTTTTCCAAATAAAAAAAAGCATATATGTGTTTTTATATCTATATTAAGCAAGGATGTAGGTGTAGTTTTGAAGAAACTAAGATAGAGCATTAAAGGGGAATTTCAACTAGAATGGATGAGGCCTGCTCTGCTTTTCCTAGGGGGGATTTATGGTTCATTCATTTTCTTCAGAAAATTAACAGTGGTAAAGAAGTTGTAGAACAAATTGACTTGTTAACCTCTATATGCAATGTTACAATTAACATTTTACCAATATTAGGTTATACTCTTAACCTAGAACAATCCATTTTTGCAAGATATACATGTATAATAAATAAGAAAGGAATGCACTTCAAACATTCCAGTGTTCCTATGGAATCCATTCATTTATCTATTTCATTCATTCATCTCCGATGGCTGGTTCACCAGGAGTCAGGGGGAGAACAAAGAAACTGGGGGAAACCCATTCCTCCATAGGAAGAACTAGTGATATTCTGCACATAGCTCTGGACATCTGCCTATGAGCCTGCTGAAGTTGAGCACTGCTGTTTTGTCAGCATACTATAGTAGGTGATTGATGACGAGGCTGATTGGTGTTCCCAAATAGTCCATAGTTTGTGAATATGCTTTTAGTCTAAACTGAGGTGCTGTAAATTGGTGATTTTTGAGGCTGGTAACTCTAAATGAACTTCTTCTCAGCAGGAGAGGTAAGTTTTGGTCTTGCCTCCCTGGGAAGGTCTTCTTGAGAGCCAGTTTCATCGTGGTGCTTGATGGGTTTTGCAAATGCTTTAGACAATACTGTTCTTGCAAGAACTATTCCGGAACAGCTGACCTTCATCTCTTAAAACTGACTGTTTTTGTTGTTGATGCTTAATTAGTTAATTCATTATGTGTTATTTTATACGAGTTTTGAAATCTCCAGTACTGGAGAATTCCGAATGTAGAATCTTGTGTCCACATTTGAATGGTACAGTAAGTATTGATAAGTGTTTATATTTGTCTTTAAAATTTATATTGACACACTGTGGGTTATTATACTACTACATCTGCTATAGTTTTTTATTAACCTCCATAAGTTAACTTCCATGAGTAGTTTAGACCCATGGATACATCATGGTGTTAGCTGGAGGCAGGCTAATAAGGTGCCGAAAATATCATTTTGTTTTGTTTATCCAGTAAATTATGGCTCTAAGTTTTATTGCATACCAACTTAAATAAAAAATAAAAAACTTTGGTTAAACAGATTAAGATGAAAGGCTCTTACTGAGGAGATCATCAAAATCCTTGTGTTTAAAGCGACACTTCAAAGTAAAAAAAAAAAAAAAAAAGGTTATTCTCTTGAAGCTAGTATGACTGTGTCTCAAGTATTGTCATGCCAATTAAAGTCAATCAGAAACCAGGGAACTAGGAGGAATAGCGTTAAGTGGTTTCTCTTGTAGTTCTCCTAGCGCCTGAATAGTGACATGTATTGTAAGGCCATTGCAAAACTTTCTGTTGAGTAATGATAAGAGTTAGCATTACCAACATTACTGTGTAAGCTCAGGTTTAGGCGTTAATCTGGACAATACACGCTAGCTAAAGTAGCCAAAGAAGATGAAAAGTTCTGAAACTGGTGCATCTTGAACGTGCATGTGTGCTTGTCAGTGAAGTATAGCTCCAGCCGTAGGGGTTCCCAGTAGTAAAAAGGAAGTTGTGTTGTACAGTTGTTGTTGGAGATGGGTCTCTCGACAGAGGAAAAAGTATTCATAGTTAAGTATTATTTCCGCTCATACGGAAATGGTCGTGAATGCGGGCCGAATTTGTAAAAGGTGGCAGAACAATTTTGAGAGAGATTTAATAAGACGGCACCAAGTAACACAGTGCAATAGAATGCTGTCTATTGTTACGTGTGAGAATCTGCATGAACGATATGAACCCTGTCTACAGAGAGGCAGTGCACACACACTTCGAACACTTGCATTACGCATACCACGGTAAATCAGCACGCTAATAGTGTATACGTTAGTTTCTTTCAGGAGAAATAAACTCCCAGATGACAACAAGGTAATATTGTTTGTTTTTTCATTTCAGTCCTGTATATTTTGGCGCATACTCCAGTTTGGCTTTACCCATGAAAAATGAACTGACACCACTGTTTACTGACACCAAAAGGTGTCTATGGTAAATGAATATAAAAAAAAAAAACCCTAAGAAAATTAGAAAAGCAAATTTTTTTTGTCACTTTTTTACCGGTTTAACAGAAAAGAAAATTCTCATAATGTACAGTATCAAATATGTACACTCTTTGAATGTGTACAATAATTTTGGAAATGTTTTGTCACACGAGAGCAATATCTTGGTCACAAAACTGACCAGTGTCAGGTGTTGTACAACTACAGACATCATCTAGAGATGTGCTGTACAACAACCCCACCTACAAATACCTGAGGCTGCAGCTGGATGACAAACTGGACTGGACAATGAATACAGACTCTACAAAAAGGGACAGATTTGACTATTCTTCCTAGAAATACTTTAAACATCTATAAAAAGCTCTTGCAGATGGTTCAGGAGTCAGTCGTGAGCAGTGTGCTGTTCTATGTTGTATTGTAGTTTTAGAAGTAGGGGATGCAATGCATCTGGACAAGAGAGCTGGTTTTGTGTTTGGCTTGAAGCTGGACTCTGTGGCGTCAGTATTGCTGATCTTCATGCCCAGCACCAGCCACCCTCTGGACAGAACTTTTGCCAAGCAGAGCACAATGTTCAACGGCAGACTCTCACAGTTGCTGGAAATCATTTGTCGCCAGGGCTTAAAGCCCTCTCTGCTGTGCCTGAGGGTTGGGGATTGGAAGTTTTGGGCTTGAGAGCATCTCTGCAACACATTCACCGCTTCATTCAGCTTGAGTTGCCTGCTTGCACTCATTTTAAACACTCCTATCTGCATGGACCTTGTCGTTACATGAACTCAACCACACTACTCACATCACATCACAGACTCAATGCTGGTCTGATGCTTTCACTTTTTCATTAGTTGAATATTGCATAACACAACCATTTTATTCACTCGAACAGCAATTTCTAAATTTTGTCCCTGTTATTCTCTATATTAAGTATTGTTACCACTGTTAGATTAGTGTGTTATTGTTTCGCATACATAAAATATCTCCCTGTCTAAAAGAAATGTGAATAACTTTGAATTCAATTAAGTTTACATTGAATTTAATTCTCAGTAATGGCAAAGAATACACACAATACCCAAAACAATTTGGGTTCTGGAATATGTCTGTTTCATCAGGGAAGAAAAAAAAATAGATGTGATAACCTGGTTATTCAGTACATTCAGGTAATTACCTGACTTCATTTTATTGCCACATAATGTTGCTAGTCTAGTCTAGACGTCACCAACAGAAACAACCCCAGATCATAACACTGTCTCTAGAAGCCATTGCATCACTTCAAGTCCTCCTGTTCTTACCCTGACATGCCCATCACTCCAGAGTAGAGTCAGTCTGGACTCACTGATAGAACTGTCTCACTGACTCAAGTTGTTTCCTTAATGCCGCCACACAGCTGTTTAGTCCCAATCCCAAGCTCTTACTTTCACTATTAAACATAACTCTGATTTCTTTGTTGTTGCTGTTTTTTTTTTTTCCAAAGCAAATTAAGTGCTCTCCAGTCATGATTGTTTTCCTGATCACATTTCTTTTTTGAAGTTGACGGTTCAGCACTAAGCTTACAGGTATTAATAATGTGTTGCTCTTAACCCAATTCCAGTCATTGCAAATCTCAGTTGTTGTTTTGATGCAGTTTAATACTTTGACCCTTTTTAAAACAGCAGAGAAACAGCGATGATTAAAATGATGGCGACTGAAACGGTGACAGAGTTTGGGTGCGTCGAGCATTGTTGTCCATAGGGGGAGTTGGTGTTTCACAGTGGCCATCTTTACAAGAGCGCTGTGTGTGTTCTGGGGATTCTATTGTGACTCTGATTCACTAAAGCACTGGTTTCAGTACTTAGGGCATCCTTAGTGTCGGTTCCAGCACTAAGGATGTCCTGCATTCATTGGCGGGAAGCAAACCTGGCCAGCCCTATTAAAACTATAGTAATATTTTGTTTAAACGTGTGATCATTAGCATAATGCATATTGCACCATAGTAAAATGTGTTTATGATACATTATATTTATTACTATGTTAGTAGAGGTATGTTTTAGCTTTATTTTTTTTGTTATAGGGAGCGAGGCAAAGAGAGAGAGAGAGAGAGACAGAGGGCTATCGCAGGAAATCACATATTTTGACCATGCAAAGCTGCTTTCATGTGTTACTGTTAGAGACACTGTGTGTCTTCCGTCTATTTTAAGCATGCTTGAAAGTATGCACGTCCACCCAACCCCCTTTACTTCAGTCAACATCTCTCTCGCTCTCCCCCAGATTCTGGGTAGCCTGAGTTATGTAATGGTTTTGGTAGGTTAGTGCTGAACGAAATGCCTCCCACGTGTGTGTGTGTGTGTGTGTGTGTGTGTGTGTTGTAACAGTGCCCTGATGATGCCATTTGATGCCACTTTTTAAAAAAGCTGTATTGTTAATGCTACTTGACCACAATTTCCTCACCTCGCATTTTATCCTCTCTCCACCTCCAGCTTTCTTCTTCCTCTTATGTCTTCTTGTTTTCCGCTACTCTTTCTGGATGGTGTTAGAGCGCATACACACACACACACACACACACACACACACACACACACACACACACACACACACACACACACACACACAC
>JAQQZT010000009.1:14974269-14984563 GCA_030068275.1 Clarias platycephalus | reverse complement strand
CACACACACACACACACACACACACACACACACACACACACACACACACACACACACACACACACACACACCATGCAGTAATAAACCCAATGTCATTGCTAAGGACTAGGTAACAGGCCTATTATGTGTTACTGCAGCTTAAAAAAAACTTATTCTTGATGAAGAGATTGTTCTCAGCAGTGTGCTCTGTTGTTGGTGCATCGATTGTTTTGTTTTTTTGTCGATTGTACGTTCTTTAAATATTAATACAGTAGTGTGCTGACATTAGCTTTTGAAGTAAGATAAGTGGTGCATCTCATCGAACAGGAACCGAAGCAGACGTGATACTTACCCTATCAGCCAATACTAATAATATATCTGCTTTTTATCATCCATCTCTAATGGTATCCAAGCTGTTATTGAGCTGTCATCCTGCTTTTCTCAGAAGCTTCAGATACAAAGGGGTAATGATAAGAGGAATAGGGAGAGGGAGGGTATTTCTGAGGTACTGTAGATAAGACATGCATAATAAACCCCTAATGTATGGTGACCTAAAAAAACAAAAACAAGAACAAGATTTACCAACACCGGGCTATTTGCATTATTGAATATGTGAACGAAATGCAAAGAGGTGTTTTACCATACAATGATTTGCAAATTTTACAGTTTACTGTGCAGCAGACCATCGGCAGGAAAAAAAGTTATTACATTTTGCGTGACATAATGCTTAAACAATCAACAACACAGCTTACACAACATTTTGATGTTAATTAGGTAGTTTTAGTTTATAATACTTCAAAACCTGTAAGGAAGTTATCTGCTCGAGATAAATAAGGCAAAGTGTACACGTAAGAAACAGAAACGAAAGTGTGACACAGCACGACTTACTCAAAGAAAAGGAAAGAAGACTAGACAAACTGAACCTTCAAAGATGAACAGACAGATCAATACATGTTTATTCCTCTTGCTGGTGTTAATAAAACCAGTAATGTGAAACGCCACTATGAGATGAAAACACGTGTGGTTGGTGCAAACATATTCGCAGCAGTCTGAGGTGAGTTCATGTACTGTATAATAACCAAACAGAGCAACCAGAGTCCTTTCACATTCATTTAATGCCTAGCCATATGCAAATGAAGTCTCACTAAAGATTGATTAAAGATTGTTTTTTTTTGTATTCCATACCATTAGAAAAGAAATATACTGTACAAGACCATCAAGATTCTAAATATCCACGTTAAACATAGTTAATGAAAAATACTATGGCAATTTAAATTGTTTATTTTTTGTGTGTGTGTAGAGATCTGAATCCTAATACAAGCATAAAGACAATTTTGTCGAACATACCTTAATAAATCTTAATTCAGGACCCCTGTTCAAATCAAACATTTTCAAACAAGTTCATATGTACAGAAGAGGGAATTTAGTGCGTTTTAGGTGCCCTATGACTATGAACAGCAGTTTGAAGCAATATGTAGTCTTTTTGATTCCACTGTGTTCCTGCACATCCTTTGGTGATTTCAACACCTTCTTGAATGCTTGTCTAGACTTGTCTAGTATAGTTTTTGTACAGAAAAGACGTTTGTCATCCCCTTCCTATATTACAGTTTAGATGACTGTTTACAGCTTGTGCCCTGCCATGGCTTGGCACCCTACCATGTGCCCTGAGTTCCCTGAGATAGACTCCAGGCCCCCCGCAACCCCTACACAGGAGAAGCAGTATAGATAATGGAAGAAAACTTGCATGAGTGGTGAAAACTGTTTTTGTCGAATATTTAGTGAAGATATAGCACCATGAGTCCAAAGAAAGTTTACAAGGATGGTACCATGAAAAAAACGGGAGCCACTTTCAGTGGAAATTAAAAAAGAAATAATCAGTAATGCTGCAATCTGTGTTCTGATTGTCTGGAACTTGTCATAGTTGTAATGGTACTGTTTACAAAATCACAATATTAATTTGAAGGTTAAGTAAGGTTTAATGCCTGTTTTGTATTTTACTTTATTAATATGTCTTTTCTAAATGTTTAGATTTTTTCATATACAAAAACTGCAAAGATTTGTGGTAATATTTTTGGGTGGCTGGAACGGATAGCTTCGCTATATGAAATTTCGCGTTAACAAGTTTATATTGTAACGGGTTTGACGCATGGGCGGCACTACAAAAAAAAAAAAGAGAATTTACTGCATGGGCAGCAGCTCTTGCGTCTCCATGAGCACTCTTCTTCCCTTTGACCTGGCCAACCGGACGCTCCCAGCTCTCCATTGTGCACACCTCAGACGGGAGTCCCTTCTTATACCTGACGGCTGGGCGGCTTTCCCGGAGGCTGGCTCTACACAGGAGTGCAAGTGCCACAGGAGCTCGTGCAGTGTTCATGCGGTTGTCCTTTACGCTAAGATCAAACGACTGCTTTCAGTTTAGGTCCTTTGAAGTCCCTGGGGCGCGTTACATCACCTCACTCACATGCCACTCTACCACGTTTTTATCGTCCGCTGTGCTACTCTCCAGCGCCAGACCAGACCCTGAGCTTCACTCCCCGCCTAGGTATATATATATATATATATTTATTTATTTATTTATTTTTTGCTGCCTATCAGTGTCAGTGTGTGAATAGTTTAGGGTGCACCCAGAGGAACTGCAACATTTTAACGACTAAAATGCAAATATACAGCATGTAATTAATAACGAAATAGAAATTTTGTAGTCTCACAAAAGAATTGCAATACACACTTGAATCGATTTTCTCCCTTGTCTATAAAGTACCTGCACACACCTGTTTATTTTAGAGCATGTATGGGTAATGAACATTTTCATAACACTTATGATCTAAAGTTATGGTGGTTTCATTTACTCA
This sequence comes from Clarias platycephalus, assembly GCA_030068275.1. Lineage (NCBI taxonomy): Eukaryota > Metazoa > Chordata > Actinopteri > Siluriformes > Clariidae > Clarias > Clarias platycephalus. Next base: position 14,981,732 of record JAQQZT010000009.1, on the reverse strand, counting down.
GATTCTCTTACAGTACTCACACACACACACACACACACACACACACACACACACACACACACACACAAACACAGAGCCATGACCGTAACTCTAATCTGTAACCCATGACAATGTGGAGAATTAGATGTCAGCATGAATCAGTGTTAACAGCACTGAAAAGATGCGCCCTTCAGTAGTTATGTACTGAACTTCAATCATAAGTGAAGGTTTTGGGAAATGTCAGTGCACTTAAAACACATGATGGAAATATTAAATATGTAAATACATATTATGTAATGAATTATTGTCCAAATAGTTCCTGAAGTGCCACAATTTTTTTCTTTTACGAGGACTAACAAGCTTGAAGCAAATAGCATCAGAGATAATGCTTTTATCAAGAGCAGAATTTTATGACATGTTGATTCTTAGGGAAAAATTATTAGCTGAAAATCAAAGCAGTGCTTCATCGGCTGATCTGTTAATTCATAATATGATTTTCATGATTTCATATTATCACAATACCAAGGTGCCAATGCGATTTGTAACCCAATTTTATTAATATACTGATTCTACATATATATTTTTCAGATTGAGTTACAATTCTAAACAAACTCAGCACATAATTCCTACAAATTTCCTACCATATAGGATGCTGTGGTGTGTAATACCCCTATCTCACCTATATGCCCACCAGTTTCGCGCGGTGGGTGTAAGTACGGTTCATCATGATTCACCACCAGTTTTGGCACAGTGATTACGTTTCCATCTTTCCACACGAAAAAATTGAACATGCTTTATTTTTTTGCCGGCCCTCGCGGAAGCTCTTGGACCTTACAGAACTTTGCGGAATTTCGGGTGGTCCCTCGCGGCGGCTCATGGTGCCTAACCACATCTCATCGCGAGTCAAACTGCATAGGTGACATCAAGTCAAGTAAAGTCAAGTAGGCTTTTATTGTCATTTCAACCATATACAGGATGAAACGAAACAACGTTCCTTCAGGACCAAGGTGCTACATATGACATAAATTTACAACATAAATTAACAAAAATCTGACTAGCTAACTAACTAAGAAATCTAATTAGCTGGCTAGCTGAAAAACCATATTAACATTAAAAATTAACAGAAACTATCCTATACAGAAAAAGACAACAAAGTGCACGTGCAAATGTGCAAACAGGAGTGACAACACAACATAATATGTTTCAACGCTCTGTGGTAATAGGGGTATTAATAGTTTAGAGTGCAACACCAGTAGGATTATAGAGGAACAGCCACATTTTACTGCTTCAAATACACTCTCACTCACTCACATCGTCTACAGTATACCGCGTTATTCTGTATTCAGGGTTGCGAGGGACCTGGAGCCTATCCCAGGGTTTGGGAACGCCAATTAGCCTAATCTGCATGTCTTTGGGCTGTGGGAGGAAACCGGAGTACCTGGAGGAAACCCACCAAGCACGGGGAGAACATGCAAACTCCATGCACACAGAGACGGGAATCGAACCCGGATTCTTGAGGTGCAAGGCAGCAGTGCTAACCACTACACCACCTTGCCAGTTCAAACTAAAACATGCCTAAATTTGAAATTTATATTAAAACTTACTCGATTTTAGGGTCAGTGTGGGGAAACACGAATTGCCACACAAACGAATTGTGATATTCAACTGAATAATTTTTCCCCCGACACTAATCTGTACTATATAATTACAACATTAAACTGTATACACAAATTATTTTGACACTGCATGAGATACATAAGAAAATTTATGAATCAGCAAATCAGTAAATTCTGCTCTCAACAGCTCATACAGCATTTTCATGCATCATACTTTTTAAAACCTTAAGTACTAAGAATTAGGTCAAGAAAATTTTGAGAAGCGCCATTCCATCGACTGGCAGCGAGGTAATGAGAATGGAATTCAAAACTCTAGTCAATAATAACGTGCTTAATTAACACCAATGATTAATCCATTTTATCTGTCCTCATTTTCTATCCCGAGATCCTCAGTGGAGTGGTGGTTTTATGCCCCGCTAATATTGTCAGGTTATTGTACGCCCTGAACAACGCCTCACGTTTGAAACCAGGTGCGAAGGTGCGAATAGATCATTTGTGAATAAAAACGTTTAGTGTTGTGGTATACAACAGAGCTAGTGGCATGCTGCTTGCCTGATTACAATCCACGGGGGTCATAAAGCGAATAATTTTGAGTGATAGAGATTCTCCTAAGATAGCAATTAACGCATATCACTCCAACCAAGCATCTGTCGCATGAAATGAATGAGACGTCCAAGGCCTGATAATTACTGGCTTTTGTGCCCAGCTGTGTAATGATTGTGCAGGTAAATCCTTTAGAAAGACTTCGGAAAGTAATGATGTACAGTTCCAGCATTAATGATGTAACGATGATATAAATAAGGGGATTTTTCTAAGCATTTATTCCCTGGTCATCTCTCAGTTTTTAAATTGTAGGCAAATATGTATTTAAATTTTTTGTGTTGTGTTGTGGTTGAGAGACCTTATCGCCTGCGGGAAGAAGCTCCTCCTCAGTCTCTCTGTGTTGGCCTTCAGGGAGCGGAATCACGTTCCTGACCTCAACAGAGAAAACAGTCCATTGTTGGGATGGCTGAGGTCCTTCACGATCTTCCTGGCTTTGGTACAGCACCGCTTGCTGTAGATTGAGTGCAGGTCAGGAAGCTCGGTGCGGATGATGCGCTCAACTGATGGCACCACCCTCTGTAGACCATGTCTGTCCTGCATGGTGCTGTTCAAAACCAGGTTGTGATGTTTCCCGTCAGGATGCTCTCTATGGTGCAGGAGTAGAAATTCCTGAGCACCCTGGAAGCCAGTCTGAAGTCTCTCAAGCGCCTGAGGTTGTAGAGACGCTGCCGGGCCTTTTTCACCACGGTGTTGATATGACAGGACCATGATAGGTCCTGCGTAATGTGAACACCGAGGTATCTGAAGCTCTCCACTCTCTCCACTGGGCTCCTGTTGATGACGGGGGTCTGGTAGTTCCTCACCTGCTTTGTACTTAAGTCCACTATCAGCTCCTTTGTCTTGCTGACAAAGGAGGAGATTGTTCCTCTGGCACCAGTTCTCCAGAATCCCAATTTCCTCCAGCTAGGCCGTCTCATCGTTGTTCGTGATCAGGCCCACCACGATGGTGTCGTCAGCAAACTTGATGACGGTGGTGGAGTTCGTAGAGGCTACGCAGTCGTATGTGTACAATGAGTACAGCAGGGGACTCAGAACACAACCCTGGGGGCTCCAGTGCTGAGAGTGAGGGAGGCTGAGACATGTCCTCCCATCCTTACTGCCTGTGGACTACCAGTTAGGAAATTGGAGATCCAGATGAGCTGAGTCCCAGGTGCTCCAGCTTGGTGGTGAGTGTGGAGGGAATTATGGTATTAAATGATGAACTGTAGTCGATGAAAAGCATTTTAACATAATTCCCCCTTCTAGTGTCTAAGGATCATCTTTAGAGCGGTTTGGACAGTAAGCAAACTGTAATGGGTCCAGTGTGTCAGGTAGTGAAGAAATGATGAAGTCTCTGACCAGCCGTTCAAAGCAATTCATCACTACTGAGGTGAGCGCTACAGGGCGATAGTCATTGAGGGAAGCAGGATGGGGTTTCTTTGGAACAAGAAATAACACTTAGTTAATGCACTTAGTAACCCTGACACAATATGACTCATACTTGCACTCAAAAATCTCCATACATTAAGGAAATTAATGTTTGTTTGTTTCTTTTTTGCAAAATATTACTATATTTAATACAATGTTCACTACTTAATTCTCTTAGTTGTCTCTATGTATGGAGACTTTTGCGACACCCTGTAGATAGATATTCCAAGTGAGTAGCTTGAAGCACAGTGTGTTTGGAGGTATCTGTTTAGGTGATTGTGGAAAGGGGCAACCACTTTCATTGGGCTCTCATGGGGTTCTTTATTGTGTTTTAAAGCCACTGAATCAGCACTAATTCCTGTATGTGCTGTGACCAGAAAGGACAGGCTAAATAATTGAGGGCAACTCTGGTTGCCATGTTTTTCAGTGTCATTTCATTTGTCAGTCTTGGGTGAAGTGGGTTTAATAGAAGTTTATTGAGGTTGCTGAGCTGGAAGGACAGTCCGGGTCTGTAGGAATGGTTTTACCGTAACATGTACTGTACTGTACATACCCACCAAAGTGTACTGAATCCAGTATTATTATGTGGTAAACATGTTTGTGTGTATGTGTAGGCATCATAACAGGAGTGATAGATGGACACACAGTCATATTTTATTGTTAGTCATGACAAATGTGTGCAGCTGACCTTTGAAGCCTTTGTGTGTACATGTGTGGATGACTAACCCTCTCAGTAGAAGTTGCCTTCAGGTGGATTTATATTTATACGTGTTAAAGCATTTGGCTTGGTTGCAGCATTGTCCTGTTTGAGGCATTTTTGGACTTATGCTCACTCTCGCTTTCTATTTCTGTCTCTTTCTGAGCCTTGAATGCGTCACAGGCAGGAGAGAACATCAGTGTGGGTAAAAATGCCAGTGACATTTAACTAAGAGTAGTTTGCATGGGATTGTGTGGGAAACAGCTAATGGTAATACAAACTACCTACACACACACACATACACACATATACACACACACTTACCTGATGATTAAAGGAAGTCAATGCCACGCACATCTCCTTGAGTAAATGTGTGCTTTAAAGCATTTTTTTGTTAAATTTTTTCTAATTTTAAGAACTTCAAAAAAATCCTTGGGTAGAAATGTCTACTTTTGCACTTGCATTCACCTAATCCGCTCAATTCCACTTCCTGTGTGCATGCTATCAGTCCACACGCTTTATTTGCGCATTCCCTATCCATACTCCCTATTTGGCATACTACACTTTCACTTTATCTACATGTCTTATCTGCACACTACACTTCCATACTTCCTATCTGCAGACTACTCTTCTGTACTTCCTATCTGCACACTATCTTTTCATACTCCCTATTCACTATTTACATACTATTCAGTATTGCTTTTCTATTCACACTATTTTTCTTTGATTGAATCTATAGATTGTTCATCCACTCCTTATTGCTGCACAATTTTTTTTTCCTGCTCAAACTGACTGTGTGCTCACCAGGGTTGCCAAATCACACTGACAAAATCTAGATAGTTGGGACATAAGTGCTGATTAAAAAAACAGCCTAGATATAAACATCAGTACTGGAACTCATGGTGTAGCTCAAGTCCAGCTGATAATAAAAAGTAGCCCAACTATTATTAGTTTTTGTTAATCAGTACCTCTTACTTTAAACAATAGTGAATAAAATTAGTATGTGTACACATCATTAAAAAAGATGAATCATTATACATTGTATTGAGGTCCAATTGAGTGTTTAATATTTTATTCAACAGCTTAAACATGTTTTCATTAAAGATAGTTGGTAAACGTTTCTTGCTGTAAGTGTTCTTTAGTTGAAGTTGAATTATACCTGTGTCCCTTCTTTCTGGTGCGGAAAATGATCCGATCCGTGCCTCAGAGTTTTTTATGATCTGCTACACCCATAATATCTGTGTAAGGTCTAGTACCAAAACGGTGGCATTATGTGAACTAACAGTGCAATTATTTTGGACTTTTATTACATTTTAACAGTGCACGAAGGCTTTAAATTCACAAGTTTTAACTCCATCTCAAACGGAAAGCTAAATTGCTTTGCCTTACAAACTGATTACAAATTATCCCTGGTTAATCAAATCCTTTCCCTTTGATATCCGTTGACTAAATGAAGGTTCTGCAGCAGCTGAAACCACCTTGACTTTCACTTCAATATACTAAAGCACCTTCATAAATATGTAGATTTATGCTGCATGTACTAGATTAAACAAAATTAATTTTGCTAACATTGGTATCACCGCCTATGCTGCTTCATAAAGAAGTAAATTAATGCTGCGTGCACTTGATTAAACTAAATAAATTACACTGACATTTGCCAGAATGTCATCAGGTATACCAGTTCTATCTAGCTTTATCTATCTGCTTTCTATCCAAATACTTAAAACAATCTTCCTTTTTAGCACACTATTATTTTTACGCTCTTTAGGTGTACAATCCTAATCCATTTTTTTTTGTTATTTGTTTCAGACTTATCTCACTCTATCTCTGCTAATCTATACTGTAAAGCAGGGTCCACAGTAGAACTAGTTACCGTGGTAACAGGGAGACTGGCACCAAAAATATATTCTATAAAGCATGTCTTATTCCACCCGCTCCGTGTCACCTCATGCCAACATCTCTCTCTCTTTCTCTCTCTCACACTCACTCGCACGCAACAGAGATAGAAATAAAGAGAGAGAGCGCTCTGTGTTTCTCTGGTCTAGTAAACTTACACAATCAGGTGACGGGGTCCTTGTCTGGTCAAGTGCAATATTATATTTATATTATTATTAATAATATTAAAAAATGTTCTTCTATTTCTTCTTCCGTATTCTATCGTCCAATTTTGGTGAGCCCATGCAACTTATAGCCTCAATTTCCTGTTCTTAGCTGACAGGAGGAACATCCAGATGCGGTCTTCTGGTGCTGTAGGACATCTGCTTAAAAGTTTAACATGTTATGGATTCGGAGATGTTCTTTGGCATACCACAGTTGTAATGAAACCTTATTTGAGTTACAGTTGCCTTTGTATCAGCTTGAACCAGTCTGGCCATCTTGTCACCGTCACTCACATTTCTCTTTTTTTTTTTTCCCAGACCATTCTCTGTAACCCTAGAGATGGTTGTGCATGAAAATCCCAGTAGACCTGCAGTTTCGGAAAATTTCAGACCAGCCTGTCAGGCAGTAACAATCATGCCATGTTCAAAAGATGGGGCGGGGGGAATCAATTCTTTTGTGTAGTGATTCATGTATCGCCACACTGAAATCGATTTAAAAAAAATATATTTTTACATTTAAAATAGAGATGAACTAGTCACCAGAATTGGCAGGTTTTCAGTTTGATTGCCCATGACCGGTGATCAGCCGATCAGCCGCAGATATAAATGATTCTGTTCCGAGTGCAGAAGCTGCAGAACCGAGTGGCGCAATAGAAATGCATTTTTATGGTGCTACATTATCAAAAATCATTCATTAAACGTCTAAAATTTGCCTTTTTTTCGAACTCTGTCTCAAATTCACTCATTAAACATGATCAAAACACAGCATGTGCAAATTTGTCAAAAATTTGCTTGCACGCTCACTGTCAAGTTGAGTTTTGAGACTTTGGATTGGCACCATGTCCAGGGTATACCCCGCCTTGTGCTCTCAGTCTCCTGGTGTCACAGGGAGAGGCAGAGATGGAAAGAACCCAATAGCAGACACAGGTTTACTTAAAGAAATTTGAGACTAAGGGGTTAAGTAAATAGAGGCTGAAGAAGCGTGGTGTGTGTGTGTGTGTGTGTGTGTGTGTATGTGTGTGTATGTGTGTGTATGTGTGTGTATGTGTGTGTATGTGTGTG
>JAQQZT010000009.1:14955553-14974169 GCA_030068275.1 Clarias platycephalus | reverse complement strand
GTACTGTCACGAGCCAGTTCGATCCACCAAATGCCTCACAATCCTAACTCCACCCCAGAGTTTTCAGCGCACCCAGCGTTCAATCATGGCACACCTGTATTTGTTTAGGATACCATCCCCAGGCCTTAAAAGCATGCTGAGTGCACTAGTCTGTGCCGCAGTGTCTCACTCATGTGCGTCACGTCTTCCTTTGATATTGTTCCCTGAATTTTGACCCGTTGCCGACCCTGCTTTACTTTCCGCCAACTCGGAGGGATTCTCACAACGTGCACCGTGCTCCTACTCCTCCGAAGCCGAAGCTCTCTGCCCTTCTCTCCCTGTTCGCGGAGCAGCATCAGGAAACCATCGCAGCTGGTTAGTTGCGCGACCCGCGGTGCACTTCCACTTCCGGGTTCATGGAGGACTCCCTGGCGTCTTCGCCCTGCCCCCTTATCACGTCACAGGGTATTCCCCAAACCATTCTGTGCGCGCACAGACTTTCTCACACACATACCCACACACCCACACACGCAACCCCACAATACCCCACCCCCCACCCCCCGCAGCGAAAGAAACTGCCGAACTCTTAATTGAGAACTCTTCATGAACTCCTGACAGACATTACATGGATGACCCCAATTTACTCCCCAGTTCTGGTCCACCTTTTGTAAGCTAATTGCCGCCACCCCCAGCTTATCGAAACGAAGAGTTTGCTCCGTGGTGGCTCTGAGGGACCAGGCCGCTGATGGAGAGGGTTCTTGACCCGTGATTCGACATCTAGTAGTGCTGTGCCCACAAGGCATTGAGGGGGCAAGATGGTTGCTTCAGATCGTGGGCTGGGGAGAACTGACGAGAGAGAGCATCTGATTTCGTGTTCTTAGATCCCGGGCGATAGGATAGGGAGAAATTGAAACGGGAGAAGAACAGGGACCACCTTGCTTGACGGGAGTTTGGGCGTTTGGCTGTCCGGAGAGATTCCAGGTTCATTATGATACGTCCAGACCAGGAAGGGGATTTTGGTGCCCTCGAGCCAATGCCTCCACTCTTCTAGGGCAAGTTTGACTGCCAGTAGCTCCCGGTGCCGTAGTTCCTCTCAGCAGGAAAAAGGCGGTGGGAGGGGAAACAGCATGGGTGCAGTTTGTTATCTTTGGGTGACCTTTGGGATAGGACTGCTCCAACCCCCGAGTCGGAGGCGTCCAGTTCGACCACAAACTGAAGGGAAGGGTCCGGCTGAAGTAGAACAGCGGCCGAGGTGAATCGCCTCTTTAGATCTAGAAACTGTGACTGCCCTCAGCTTGGCGGGGTCCATCTGAATCCTAGACGGGGCGACAGTGAAACCCAATAAAAAGACTGTGCTGCTGTGGAACTCGCACTTCTCAGCCTTGACAAAAAGCTGGTTCTCGAGCAGTGAACAATGGGGCTTTCAGGAGAAGAGAAGAAATTCCTTTGACCTTCGTGGCACAGATCATATTCTGGTCAGAGCCGGAGTCGATGAGGGCATGAGCTGCGTGGGGCTGCTCTTGGGGGTGCCCCTCCAGTTTGCCTAGGTTTACTGGGGAGGCTTGGCTTTTAACGGGCACTGCAGGCGCAAGTGTCCGACCTGGCCACAGTAGAGGCATGCCCTTGCCTGGATCTGGCGTTGTCGTTCCTCCGGTGAGATTCGGGTTCGCCCAACCTGCATGGGCTCAGCAGGGGCGGCGACTGGCGTGGGAGAGGTACCTGCCCTGAGCCGGGGCTGGATAGGGGGCGGTGTCTGAGATGCGAATCCACCCGACCTGCGAGGTCCATCAGGTCGTTCAAATCTTCGGGGAGCTGCTGGGAAACCAGTTGCCAGGTTCTCTGGGAGGACGGAGCATACCTACTGAACCTGGGTTGAGAGCTAAGATAAACTCTGGGATATCTGTTGGAGGCTTTGCTACTGAGAGTTAATAAGAGTGATCTGTTTGGCGACAGTCTGGATCCATAACTAGCAGTTGGTGCTTGGTGCTAAGGCCCGGCCTGGGTTGAAAAGTGTCTGCTGTGTCCGTCATGGCCGCAGTGTAGTGTCATGGGGGAGGCAGAGACGGAAAGAACCCAAGAGGAGACACAGGTTTACTTAAAGAAATTTTATTTGAGACTAAGGGGTTAAGTAAATAGAGGCTAAAAGAGCAGTGTGTGTGTGTGTGTGTGTGTGTGAGAAAGTCAGCGCGCAGCAGCCTGGGGTCGCGTATGTGTATGTGTGAGAAAGTCTGTGCGTGCACAGAATGCTTTGGGGAATACCCCTGTGATGTGACAAGGGGGCAGGGCGAAGACGTCAGGGAATGGCCTAGGGATGATATCCTAATCAGATACAGGTGTGCTGTGATTGAACGCTGGGTGCGCAGAAAACTCTGGGGTGGAGTTAGGATCGTGAGCCGCTTGGTGGATCGAGCTGGCTCTTGACACCTGGGATAGGCTCCAGGCCCCCTGTGACCCTGAATACTGGATTAAGTGCGTATGACGATGAGTGAGTGAGTGAATTATAGCGGATGACAGAAATATGTGCTGCTCAGTAAAAATTTAGCTTTTTTTGCTTAATTTAATAAAGTTAAATGTTAAACTCTTGTATTTTAGGTTATTTTGTATTGTTTAAATGCTGCACTTAAATGCTGAAGTGAGAAAACTAATGCTATATGGAAGGGGCTACATTTAATTACTCATGAAATGCTTTTTTTAAAGGTTTTGAATTGTAACAAAATCAGGAAACAATATAATATCGAATAAGGATATTTATAAAATTGATATTCTTATAGAATCGCAATTTTAATCAGATGGTTATCTACTTTAGGTATCATGATAATATAGTTACTGGTGATTCCAATTAATACAGTAGTTCAAAGTCACTAAAATTAGCTTCCATCCTCATTCTGATGATCATTTTGAACTTGTCTTTAATTGCATTGAGTTGCTACCATGCAAGAGAGAGACACTGGGATGCTGGTTTTTTTTCATCTAAATACTTTAAAACTGTCTGCACTCCAATATTCACAAGAAATGTAAAATATACACAGAGAGAGTAATATCTTCAGCTTTATATGCATACAGAAATGGCTAACAGTCATACAGGCTGGTCAAGGCTGGACAGTGCAAAGGAGCAGATGCTGAGTGATCTAATAAGCCAAAATTATGCCCCCTAGTGGCCATCCTTCTTGGGTACAACTAGACTCTGTAAATCATCTGCTAACTCTTACACTGACAGCAGGTGGAATTAAATGCAGGCAGAAATGTGCTATGCTATGTATGCAATGTGGTGCATTATCACAGAGCAGTTTTTATGCGAGTCATAAATGATTTACGACTTTAAAATCTTCATCTTTATTTTAAAGTTTATAGGTATCATGCTCATATTCAGAGTTAACTCAGGGCAGATAAGGCTCTAGTTTATTAATTCCATAACTAGCCTATGGGTGTTTCTTGAATTTGCATTTGAATAAGTGCCCATGAATTATCCATATTGACAAAGCACACTCCCGATGATTATGCGTGGCAGATGTAGTGCGTTCTGATTTATTCAAATCAGAAAATCTATAAATATAAATAAACAAGCTGTTGTCCATTCAACTGTCAATCATACTGCAGTGATGTTCAGCGGAAGCAAGAACTCTGGTCCACCTCTATCGGAATTCTCACACTATAGATTTTATAGGAATTTTATAGGACAATTGCATAATATCCATGTGTGTGCATGATTCAAAGCATGTGTTTTCCTAAAGAGACGAAGAAATGCTGAACACTTGGGCGTTTTTCTCAGTTTTAGTCATCTTTTCTCATCCCAGTTTCGTCAAAATGTCAATCACATCTTGAAGCTGATGCAGTTCCTCCAATCCGATCTTGGAGTAACAAGTCTCCTTTGAAGTCCTCCTACATCTGTCTTTTTTCATGGAGCACAGTGAAGATGTAGAAAGAGGAATGAGTGTGAGAGAGAGAAAGAGAGCGAGAGAGAGAAAGGGGAGTCGGAGTCGGGCTGTTCTTCCTGTAGCTTTGCATCTTTGACCGTTGTCAGATAAAATATTTGCTTCTGCAGTAAGGCGTAGTTCAGCTCTTCCTGCTGCCCACCAGCCATGCGTGCGTGTGTGTGTATGAGAGCAATAGCAGAGCACACAGTTGCAGAAGAGTAGGAGATGCTGACATGCGCTTTGGGATGTAATCCACTTCCATCCTTCCACTTCCTCTCTTCCTCTTTTTTTTTGTTTTTTTTTTTGTTTAAGAAGCTCTGGAGTGACAGCGACACTTATGCCACAGAAGAACTGCAATGTTTTTTGCATGTTATTGTGCACTGAGGACAAATGAGAAGGTAGGGCAGAAATGATCTAACGTACATGAGAGAGCAGGTGTGTGGTTATGATACTAAGCGCAAGTGCCTTATGTGTCACACTTGTAAATTTCTAAGCAGCTTAAATACAAATTCATTTTTAGGTTATCTAGGATGTTTCGCCAGCTCTTGTGCGAGAGCATTTATTTATTTAATCAGGTGTAAGCAAGGAATACTTGTTATTTTTAACCACAAAGACTCTTTATCCACATCCCAGTCTTTCTGTCTGAGTTGCATGAGTTGTCTTGAGCGCTGCCAGATGGTCAAAGTGTGTGTAGTGAGGGCTGAGGTCCAAGTCTTTTTGTTCCGTGTGCTCAAGTTGCACAAAAGTTTTGATACACTGCCGTGTCACTTGTCAAGAGACTGTAAGTGTGTGTTTTGCAGGTGCAGGGATAAAGACTTACAAACCTGCAACTGCTATCCAGATAATAGATGCTCCTCCTATCACTCATTTATACACTGCTTCCTGAAAGGTTGTTCATCGTTCACCTTTTCTAAATAATCTCTCTCTCTCTCTCTCTCTCTCTCTCTCTCTCTCTCTCTCTCTTCCTGTCTATGTGCTGCAGGTTTAATTACATTTGAATGGACCTAAATGAATAATGAATCAGTCATTTGCAGCCTTAAGCTTTTTAAATTATTCTTTAATATTACAGTTTCCTTATGAGATGATTGCATCAGTTTTGTGAGCAGAAACAACTGCTGGCAAAACACAACAAAACATTTATTTAATACAGTAAGCTGTGTAACTAAAGGACATTTAAGTATAACTATGATAATGACTTTTCTGTAAAATGAATAGCTTTTAAATGTAATGGCTTTTCTTAAAAATAAATAGCCTTAAAATAAATATATTGGGCGACAGACACTCCGCACCCTGGAGATATATCCGTCGTTTGTGTGACTGTTACTTAAGGAGTTGGGCTGTCAGCTCGACGCCCGACTGTCATTCACACACTATATGCGATTTAGGAATGGTGATTAGTCTAACCTGCATGTTTTTGGGCTGTGGGAGGAAACAGGAGTAAAAGCAGGAAACTCGCCAAGCATTGGGAGAACATGTGAAGTCCAAGAACAGAGGCGGACTGGAGCATTCAAGTGTGTGTTAACGCAATGGCAAGAGGAAGGACATAAGTCTGTTGCTACACATCAATCAGGAAAGGGTTATAAAACTATTTACAAACAATTTGGAGGTCACAGTGAGAAAGATTATTCATAAGTGGAAATCATTCATGACAGTTCCAGGAGTGAAGTCTCAACAAATTTACTCCAAATTCAGACAAAAACAAAACAAAACAAGATATACATCCCAGACCCTACCGGCCTCACTGAGCATGGTAAATGTTAAAGTCCATGACAGCACAATTAGAAGAAGACTGAAAAAGTACGGTTTGTTTGAAAGGGTTGCCAGGAGAAAGCCTCTTCTGTTTAAGAAGAACATTGAATAACGAATGAGGTCCATACTGCATCTAAACAAAGCACAAGGCTTCAGGAACAGTGTCCTCTGGACAGATGAGACCATAATGCCCATTGCCATGTGTGGGGAAAACCAAACCATAACCACTACCAAGCACTCCAGTTAAGGGGTGATGATTTGGGATTTGCAGCCACAGAACCTGGGCACCGTGCAGTCATTGAGTCGACAGTGAACTCCTCCGTATACCAGACGGAGATGGCATATATGAGACCATCTATCCGACAGCTAAAACTTGGAACTTAAAAACACAAAGTTAAATGTACATGTTATACTGTATAATAACATAGACTTTATCAGTATTTAGAGGCCATAATCATTTATTTGAGTGTACTATCAAGCATCACATGTGGCTCATTCTTAAAGAGTTGTATGATTTAATCAGATTGATCTGATTACTGTATTTTTGCTTCTTTTTTATCCAAGGACATTCAGCTACAAACCTTTTGTAAAGTGTAGTTTAATTGCGTCATTTAAAGCTGCCCGAAGCACATTTTACACTGAACGATTCTAGCAGTCTTTTATGATTATAACTTGTCGCGCTGTATGAGATGATCGCAATAAGAATTATGTAAGACGCTGTGATAACATGTGTTCTTCATGTGAGATTATATAATGAAGATAATGATTATAATTATTATAATAATAATAACTACGTTCCGACTTTCTTGGTGCATAACAATGCAGCACTTGCTTGTAGCTCTTCAAATGGAAAAATATGAAATATGAGCTGTATTAGAGACATTCTGTTCACTGTGACAATTCAACAAACTGCTCTTTTTAAAAAATCATTATGTTTTTTTGTGTTTTGCTCTCAATATTGTGATAGTAGCTGTGCTGTGAGTTCTAAATAATGAGATGTCATCCGTAACTTGGTGGCTTTAGGATGAGTCTGGGACACATACGGACGAATTTCTTGCCACAATGGTCAGTGAAATAACTTGAAACTGACAAAAATAATAATAAATATTAATTTAATGAACTAATGAAAATGAGACACTGCTTTTGAATTGTGATTCAACACAGTATCTTATGAAAACAAACTAATGAAACTAGCCTGGATGGGACTTATGGGACTTTCAACCTAAGATTTTGTTGCACAATCTTTTGAGGCAATCATAGCAATTTTTGTAGCTCTCAGCGAGACTTCCGGGCCTGTCAACGGGTAGTTTGCTTCACTTGTCTTGAGCAAACTGCTCAAGCTGTCTCAGGTTTGAAAGAGTGCCTTCTCCAGACTGCATGTTCCAGCTTTTTCCACAGATGTTCAATAGAATTTAGTTCAGGGTCCAGAGAAGGCCGCTTCATAGTCAAGTCAAGTCGACGTTAAATTTATTTATAGCACAACTGAAGTTGACCAAAGTGCTATACAGTGATGGGAATAAAACGACCAGAATTAAACAACATAAAATGAAAGCAGATAAAATTAAACGTAACTATGTAAAAAGTAAAATAAATAATTAAAAAGAATAAAGGGGATCAAATGTCTCAGCCAGGTGTAAAAGCCATTGAAAAGAAGTGAGCTTTCATAGTCCAATGTTTTGTTCTTAGCCACTCTTGTGCGTTTTTTTTTTTTTTTTTGCGCTGTGTGTTTTAGGTCATTAATCTGTTGGAACACCCATGACCTGGAAACTTGACTAAACGTTCTGACACTGGGCAGTACATTTCTCTCCAGAATGCCTTGATAGTCTTGAGATTTTGTTGAACCCTGGATAGATTCGAGACACCCTGTTCCAGACTCAGCAAAGCAGCTGTACTGTATGTCACAATGACATTCTCCCAGAATTATTGTGACTTGTCAATATGCATTTTGTCAAATTCCAGTCTGGCTTTTTTATGATTTTCTTAATGCAGACCTCTTACAGTACATCATCGTCCATTAAGTCCACTTTTGCTCAAACAGTGACAGATGGTGCGATCCCACACTGATGTACCTTGACCTTGGAGATCACCTTGAATCTCTTTGGAAGTTGTCCTTGGCTCTTACCTTCTTCTGTTCAATATGAGGTCAGTTTTCCTCTTGAGGCCGTGTCCAGGAGCTTCTTAATATTTGCAACTGTAGTCACAGGAATATTAAGCAGATTGGAGATGGTGTTATAGCCTTTACCTTTAACATGCTTGTCAATAGTTGTCTTTCTAAACTCCTCCGACAACTCTCTCTCTCTTTAGTTTTCTCTGGTTCACGTTCAGTGTGGTATACACCATGATACCAAACAGCAGAGTGAATACTTTTTACCATGTAGACAGACTGACTAGCTGATTGCAAGATTGAAGACAACTGTGATGCTAATTACAGGACACACTTTAGTTTAACATGTAATTATGGTCAAATTATTATCTTTTCCAAGGGTGCCTTGGAACTAATTTGTCCAGGCCAGTTTCATATTTTTTCCCCCTTTTTATTATTCTGTAGAATCACAATTCAAAAGCAATGTCATGGATGATTTTCATTAGTCAATGTCCATTCAAATTCATTTTATTATTATAATTCTGTTTTTTTTTGGGGGGACGGGGACGGGGGGCGGTCAATTTCAAATTATTTTAGTGACCATTGTGTTTTTTTTCTTTTTTTTTTCTTTAATGGAAGCATACCAGCAAATTTGTCCACAAGTGTAGCAGGGCTCAACACTTATTTGGTCATCTGAGACCATGTTACAACTTTAATACATCCAGTCTTTCAATCTTGCAACCTTGGATTGTTAGTTATGATGTGCAAATGATCAAGCATCAGCAAAATTAGGCCGAACATCATATCGTGCAAAGTCAGCTTGAGCTATAATTTGGCCAATGTCCATAGAACTGCCAATTAGCTTGCTAATTAATTTTCTCTTTAACTCTTGATCTAAACTCATCAGTAATCTCCAGGGAAATTTTGCCAAAATTGAACGAGAAAAACTTTATTGCTACAAACACTTTACAATTGCATGGAGAAAATATTGTATCCCTTGCATATGTCATCAGCCAAAACATGGTATTGGTACTAAAAAGTGTCTCACCTGGGTGAAAAAGTGAATTTTCAGATACAGAAGGATCATAGAACACCGTTTTTTATAATTTCTAATGCTTCTTATCTCCCAATCCATGCTTTGTTCTTGGTAAATATGCATACACATTTATATTTTTATCAGATAAAAAGAAACACATTTGCTAAATATGATTTCATGCCCTTTTATGTAGTGTCCATAACTTTTTTGAATTTAAATCTTTCAATAATTGTAATTCAAATGGCCACATCACTTAGCCAATTTAGATTTCACATGAAAAAACATAAAACGTCTCGGGTTACTTTGCTGTAACCCTGTTCCCTGAAAAAGCGGGAACGAGATGCGGCGTGAAAACGCTATGGGAATGCTCTTTGCGTGACCGGTTGGTGAAGCAAGTGTGTCAAACACGGCAAATTTTTGCCATATAACCTCGGTGAGGTGATGTCATTTGATTGGGTGCACCTAGAGGTTATAAATAGGCATGAACTGGAAACATCCTCAGGTCAATTTTGTCTGAAAGGACGTCCAGTCATGCATACAGTGCGGCATTGGAGTGCAGCATCTCGTTCCTGCTTTTTCAGGGAACAGGGTTACGGCAAAGTAACCCGAGACGTTCCCTTTTAAAAGCTACACTCGATGCTGCGTGAAAACGCTATGGGAATGAGAATACCAACACCGCCCTTCGGCTGCGGTCCCCACAACATGTATAAATCTGCTCTGATTTACATCACTGGCTAGTGCGGTGAATTTACTGTAAATCTGAAGAGCACGAACTGGACACAGTAAGTGAAGTCTTTCTGCTCCGGAGCTGTAAATGGTGGAGGACAGAGGCTTCGAGAACAACTGGGTGCATAGTCGTGAATGGAATCTGCGGAAGATGGTTGGGGTGAGGATGCAGAATAGCTTTGACCAGCCCAGGGGCAAAGTCTAAGCAAGATGGGGAGGCTGACAAAGCCTGCAAATCTCCAATTCTCTTCAGAGAAGTAACGGCCATGAGAAAAACCATCTTAAGGGTCAGAAGCCTGACAGGCGCTGACTCTAGTGGTTCAAAAGGGGTGTCGACCAACCCTTCTGGCACAATAGCTAGATCCCAAGAAGGGACTGTCGCTCTAGTGGGCGGCCTCAACCGCTTAGTTCCACGAATAAGTGGAATAAGAACGGCCGATAGCATAGTCTGCTTGGTGGCACGGAGAAATAAATCTGTGGTTCGGCGTAGCTCCGCAAACACCACATCATCGATAGGCCCACCAGTGGTCAGCTCTCTCAGTACGTCAGCCTGGTATGCCTGCAAAAAAACAGCCATGGTGTGCAGGACAGCACCAGTCTGACCCGCTGCCTGAAAAGCTTTACCCACCAACGAAGACGTTAATCTACACAGCTTGGTGGGGAGTGTGGACTTTTTCAGGGAGGATGAGCTCCCAGGAGAGAGATAGCCCGCAAGTGTCTCTTCAATCTGGGGCATCATCATATAAAACCGCACTTAGCATCAACGACATTCGAATAAATCAATGTCAATAGCACAAACACGGGATGAATACGGCTTATTCCATGAATGAGTTAACTGTCATGGAGGTCGCCAAAGAAGGGGAGGGACCATCGTTGAGGCCCCTCCTCCGGCCACCCGACAGAAACCTGTCGTCTAAGTTTGAGCGCTTGGGGGATTTTTTTTTTTTTTATGGCAAATCGAGGTGTAAGCGTTCGACCGCTGTATTTTGTGGTCTATCTGTAAAAAAAAAAGATAAGCTTTTCAACATTCATTGCAGCAATGTGAGAGAGGTTTGCAAGTTCCCCTGCAGTGGAGAAAATTCCCTCACTTGCAACAGGGGTTCTGGGACACAGAGGTGTCAATATGCAATACAGACTACATACAGTAGGAGAACTTGCATTCATTTGTTTTCCACCACATGAATGGATCAGCATCCACATGAATGCGGTATTTTCAGCTTCCCACAACTTTAGTGCATAGAGATTGAATATTCACTTGCTGGGATATGTTTCCACGTTTAGAGAAGGAAAACACCCGTGAGGGTTAAGAGTAGCTGTACATGTACAGTCTCAGTTGTTTGTCTGATTATTATTGGCTCCATTGATACAACCCTTCTCTTTATGATTAGAGGAGACAATCATATGTCACTATTAGGGTGATGGTAGTAAGTTGGAAAATGTGAGGTACACTACCATTAAACATGGATTATAAAACAGTTAGTTTTGAACGAACAATATAATTGGACGAGAGGCATTCCAGTAGTGGTGATAATGCACGGTAACACAGCTGGGACGTTTAACTATATGTAATCACTCCAGGTCCCAGATGTACAATCGTTACTTGCAGTACACTAACTGTTGATCGCAGCATGGATAAAAGTAGGTTGGTATGGAACGCAGTATTGAGGAGATGCACAATCAAAACCAATTATATACAGTATGCATTTAATAACAATGTTATTTTAAACAACACTTAACAATTGCTTCTGTCATTCTGAAATTGCTGTTTGAATTACGCCTAAGCCAAGCAAGAATGTTTACTTAACACAAGCTGAATTCCAAATCCCTCTTTAACCGGGCAGTACTTGGTCTATGTTTGTGAAAAGGGATGGTACAGTACATCCTGCACTGCACACTAGCTTTCCATTTGCACACTAGCTTTATCCTTAGCCTTCAGCTACATAGCGGATGGATCGGATAGCATTGTCCTCCGAGTGTGTTGAACAGATGCGGTTAGCTGCCGTCACATGGATCAGAGGGAACAGGTGATAGTCTGCGGCCCTCCTTGACTGTGGAAAAAAGTGGAAAAAAATCATAATCTGTTGATAGGTGATTGTGGAACTATTGTATGAAGGCAATATCACACTTCAGGTCGTGCTGAAGGCTGCGCCCTTGTGCCTACGACCACATCACAGCCGTGATGATAACTAGCACAACGCACTCCATCTCGTGTGATTAACTCTGGGGGTTTATGTTATCCGAAATACAAAATGCTTCGCTGCAGCGTTCATGCTGTAGCACTCTTTATGTTTTCCAACATACCACCACCACTCTCCTGTTTTGTGTCATGCATCCCAGTGCGTGGTCCCACAGACATACACAGGGACAATTCAGAGAGAAACCAAGCATCTTCTACACAAGAGGGTGTCTCAGCACAGGAGCTTCAAGACCTCAGGACCAGAATCAGCAGTGCAGCTTCATTTAAAGGACACATATTTGAGGATAACAATGTATACATTTTGTGTGAATCAGGAGTGAAAGAAGCTATACCAAAGTGGAAAATCCTTTCCTCAGCCAAGGTGGAGGTCTCCGGCATGACTGTCTTCCATTTTTAATGCTGCACTGTCATCTATCCCCAGTACAATTAAGAACAATTCACACGTCCACCGAGAAGGCCAAACCTAACAACACCTTTCGGAGTTACAAGGTTGGGTAGGAGATGTGACTGTCACATCTGAATCACTCGCCCCCTACTCTCAGCTTCTCTATTTGTCCAACTAAACAGCCTGTTCATGACAGGTGAGAAACCGCCCCGGTGGATGTATTTCGGGTGCCTCACCGATGTTTCTCAGATGTTCAAGAAGAAGTTGCTTCGATGAGTAGTGAGATGTTTTGAACAACCAAACGATGTCCAGTTTCCATTATTCAACTTCACAACAAAAAATTATGAAGAAAAAAGAGAAACCTTTAATACTACTCAAACAAACCATTTTGGTTGCTACATCAAGAGCAACAAGTAACTGTTGCCTGAGACTTGTTCTTCCTGAGTTCATTGCTTACAGCACAGTAGCTTAGACACACAAAGCTCTGCAGGACTATATTTAGGTCTATTATGCATACTTAGAGACTGGCTTTGTCTCCTTTAAATGTAGGGGTTTTAATTATAGCCTTAACTTTAATATCTTGGTGCATTTCTCTTCCTCCAGTCTCTGACATCCACCTATAATAACCATTCACGGTTGTTGTAGAAAAGAGATGAAAATTTTACATTATTTTTAAAGTATCTGTAATTGTTTGTAATCGTGCAGCTATGAGCAGTTGTGTGTGTTTCTGCGGTGGGGTTGTAGGCAGTCGTTCCGTCTCGGTGTGAAATGCGAGTAACTGTCAGTATCCGGCTCTGTGCTGCAGCTCCTAATAGGTTTATCTGAGGAACAGGAACAGACTGTGCGCACTTCCTATGGATTGCAGGATTGCAGAGGTGGATGTGTGTGTCAGAAAGAGATGGAGGAGCACATTGTGTGTGTGTGTGTGTGTGGGGGGGGGGGTTGTGTTCAATAGCATGAGATCAATATACAGAGTGGCAGAGCAGTTATGAGAAATCGATGTTTGTGAAGTGTGCATTGTGGCTCCGAGAGGTCTTTGTGTGTGGTGGTGGTGCGCTGCTGTGGGTGTTGCATTCGGTTGCTCGTGTGGGATGTGTGCGCATGGGAACGGATGTGTGAGAGATTAAGGGGGTGGACGTGTGTGGGTAGTGGTGGTAGGACGTCTGCGTGCGTGGGAGTTTAGGAGCAGCGTGAATGCGGTATCTATGGAGCTTCTTGTCTTTTCTCTCTCTCTCTCTGAAATTAGCAGGTTGATTAATGATAGGCTGGCATTGTGAATGCTAGTAAAGCTAACATGCAAAAACTAAACAGATGAGGTAAAATTTTTCTCACAGAACCACTAGGCAACCCTATTGTCCCTATCTACCTGTATCCGTACAGCCTCATTCAGCAGAGTTCTTTGTAAACACGTTGACTTTTTGTTTCTAGCAGTTACGTGTGAACCATTGAGTATGAACAGAGAATTGGAGAAGCAGGTGATGGGGGTGGGTGTGACACAAGCCAGGAGAGTGCTTTCATTCATCATCTCTTCATTACCAGCATAGACTCTCTGGCTATGTTTACATGCGGCATAAAAGTCTGCCAATAATTTGACTGATAGCTCAATCAGAATAAAAATGTACACCTCTCAGTTGCAGTCGGGGAAACAGATTAGAAGACTAATATGATTGTGATTTCTATCAAATTTTCTAATAACCTGTTAAAAAGAAGAATTAATACATGGAACTAGTGATGGGAGTTCCATAATCGATCATATTTCCATCATTCTATAATCGATGATCGAACCGGTTTTACTAGACGGTACAATGCTTCTTGCCCTCGTGGTGTTTCCTGGAAATCAATCGACACCCAGAATACGTACATCAAATAGGATTACTCACATGAGCATCAATCACCGAATATATTAACTATTATTTACCACTGTACATACAGAATACTCCTTGTAAGGCTAGAACTAATGACTTTTTTGATAATCAATTAATTAATTGATCATTGAAATGAATATCAATTAGCTAATTGACTTAAAACTTTTGCTTCGTTTCGTGAATGTGGTAACAAACAGTGAACATAAAGATATTTTTTTTATTAAGTATTCTTTATTATAGTTTTTTTTGTAAAGGTTTTTAAGATGGTGGACGGTAAGTTTTAATGTTAAGAAAACTGAGATTATCTGTGGTGAAGGACCCGAGAATGAGGTAAGTGGGAAAAGGACAAACACCTGAGGTGAATATGGCTAATTAGCGTGTGTGTGTGTGTTTCTGTGAGCTGAAAAAAAAAAAGTGAAGAGTGCAACAGCATGAGAGAGCGAGAGAGATCCAGCGATGACAAGCCGGCAATAGTGCATGTTTCATTGAGGAGAACTGGAAATAAAAACCCAACTCACAGCAACTCACAGGCACTAATTATCCACATTCTCTTCAGGTGTGAATCCTTTCCCACTTACCTGACTCTCATGTCCTTCAGAAAGCGGCCATGCGCAAAGTCTTTCCTGCGGATTCTAGTGGTCGTTTTGCTCAATTATGAGTGAAATGTTTCCACACTTAAATCCTATTCGCACGGGATTAGGATTACCTGGGGAGCTTCAGTCATTTGTAATAATTGCGGAGATTATCTGTGATCGTATTCCCATGAGAATCGACCATGTCTGTAATTTTTTAAGTAAAAATTCCCCCCGCATATGACCTACCATATTTCGCTGAATATGAGGTTTAGTGATAATATTAGTCTCGTGCGAATCAGCAAGTCTGTGATTTGGCCAGGATCTGGCGGGGTCATATTTCATTTTTCCAAGGTTTTTGTTTCCTGTACACTCTTTTTATTCAGCTTGCGTGAAGAATGGAGGCTGTGTTGCAGTGCTTTGAAAGTATTTTGAGGGCTAGGTCATATCGCTATACACCATACAACAATAGAATGTGCAGAAAGAGAAAGCTGAAAACCATCAGAAGAGTGTTACGCAACGCCTTGACATCATATCCGGGAGATGAGTCAGCAAATTCAAGTAAAATCGCAGGCTTCACTTATCCTGTGCAGTTATTGGTTTTTTGTCTGCAATGTCGATTAATCGTTGCACCTCAACTTCTTGTGCCCGGGTTCACCTTATCATTCCATGCATGTGGGCGGACAGTGAGTACGACTACTGAGCTCAACTGCACACATTCTGGATGATAAGAGGAATAGATTTTCTATATATAAATACAGAAATTCTGATATTTATATTTCGAAATGGCTGCACTCGCTACTTACTAATGAGTAGCTATAATTCGCTTGCCAAATACAAACTGACTGATGTCTGTGTTTATTTAAAAATCTTTTGATTTGTTATTCATTGATACAGCATTGTCCTTATGCTGTACATTATAACGAGCGAGTATAGTACAGTCGCGTTTTAGATAAGCATTTTGGCTTTTGTGAGAGCGTGAGAGCCCCTTGGTTCTAATTAAAGAGAGACGTTTTTAAGCATATCCTATTCTATTGCTTTCGGTTTCTTTATAATCTACTGTACATGAAATAATAAGATAATGGAATATTTTGCATATGTTGCCAAATTGAATAAAAGTTTTCCAATGCATAAAAGTTTTAAATTTATCATTCTTTTTTAGATCTTAAGTATATTTGTGAACTGCTGTTTAGAATAGTTTTTTTTTTTTTTATAGCTAAAATTAGTAAATGAATAAAAAAATTCTACCCAATAAATAGGACACTTTAAATGGAGTTATCCCAATAACCCCCACACCCAGCCCCAACGACCCTGATCGGAGCACCCCTACCTTCCACCATTTTACACCACATTGTGAGTGTGCGCAGTTATTGCCATTATACATCTGCGCCTTCCTTTGACTTTATGCATAGGCCACAGACTAAGCACACCGTAGTAGTAGGTAATGTAGTAGGAAGCATACAGTAGCAGTGGAGTGGTGTGAGAGAATGTATTGCGGTTGAAAACAAGTCATGCAGCTTCCTTCTGGATCAATTTCGGCAGACTTACCAGAAGCAGCATGTAGTAGTCCAGTAGTCCTCGCAAACGACAAAGAAGAAATAGAAGAAGATGTCATCACTAATGGACCTTGACTATCTCACCAGCATATCATGCATCATATTCCTGAAGGCACTGAAAAACTGTTGGAGCAGAAGATATGCTAGTATACCATGACAAGATATTTATAGTGGCCAGAATTGATGCTAATGGCAGATTATTTATTTATTTTAAATTTTGAACCATGGCTGTGAAGATTTGCTTATTTAGTCACAAGAGCATTAGTGACTTCAGGCACCAAACAAGTTATTTTACACCAACCTTGGCAAACCATGTCTTCATTTACCTCGGTTTGTACACAGGAGCATTGCCATACATGTTTTAGGTCCCCTGGTTCCAGTAAAGATTAATAGGTAAAAGTGACACCCTCCTATACAAATGTGTGCCCTCTCTGTGTGATGGTCAGGTGGCTTTGACCATATAGTTTACACCGATAAGCCATAACATTATGATCACCCACATAATATTAAGTGGGCCCCATCTTTTGCCTACAAAACTGTGATGCACAGTGTGTTATAATACCTTTCAATTCGAACCAGCATCAACATTTTTAGCGATTTCAGCTACAGTAGCTCTTTAATTAGTTCGACTACACGGGTAAGACTTTGCTTCCATCCTTGACCATGTTACTGATTCACCGTTTTTTTTTCTTCCTTGAGCCACTTTTTGTTGGTCTGGATCACTGTAGATCAGGAAGATCCCACAAGACCTGCTATTTTGGAGTTGCTCTGACCCAGTTGTCTAGGCATCACCATTTGGCTCTTTCCCATTAGCTACAGTTACAGTAGTAACAATATCTTGTTACGTTGGCATCTGGAAGTAAAAGCAGCAAGTGAACCTGTTTTACTTGTTTAAGTTGATGTGTTGAAAGCAGAATAAATGGGCAAGCATAAGAATTTGAGTGACTTTGACAAGGGCCGAATTGTGATGGCAAGGCAACTGGGTCAAAGCAACTCCAAAACTGCAGTTCTTTTGGTATGTTTCTGGTCTGTATGGTCAGGACCTACCAAAAGTGGTCCAAAGAAGAAAAACCAGTGAACCAGGGTTATAGGTGAATAGAGCTGACTGGAGAGTGAAGTCTGTCCCGTGTTGTCCAGTCCAATAAAAGACCTACTATAGCTCAAGCTGAGGAAAAAGTTAATGCTGATTCTGATAGAAAGGTGTTAGAAAACACAGTGCGTTACTGTTTTGTTGGTAAAAGAGGCAGACAATGTAAGGCAGGTAATAATAACATTATGGCTGATTGGTGTATATTCTAAGGGTATTTGGTTTGGCATACAAATTAGTGACAAGTATGACTAGAATTGAAATGAGCAGAGGCATCCCTGTTGACTCTATTTGCAGAAAGTAAAGTCTAAAGGCTGTTCGAGTTGTTTTGTTGCAGACTGTCCAATAATGAAAACCTGTGTTAAGCTTTTTCAAACGGTTAAAATACTTGTTAAGCCAATTTACTACACACCTCAATCATAGTCTAACAGGATGAAAGGATGTCTTAAGCTGTTATGTATTTTCCCACACAACTACGTCAAAGAATCAAAACCAGAAAAGCTCAGATTTAGACTTTAATGTGAAAATACCTTTGACTGAAGTGTCAAACGGGTGTTCTGTTAAAAATATGTGTTCGAATAAAGGTTTATTGACGTAATTCAATGACTGTGCTTGGACTTTCTTTTTATGTGGGTTTAGAGTAAACAGGTTTTCCTTTTATTCACTGGTACCACTTCTGTTCTTGGTCATTGCACATATGGTACAGATGCGGTAGATAGAGACTAGGTTAAAAAAGGTTGAAAATGCTCAATATTATTTGCCTGTTATCTGTTATCTTATACTCTCTGCATAAAGCAAGATTCCGACTTTCCAGATTTTTGAAAGGGATCACTTGTGTTAAAGCTTAGGGAGTTTAACGGGAAGATCATGGCTTACTCTGGTGTGCTAGAATGGCCAAAAAATCTTTCGAACACGTTTACTATAAAAGAATATTGCAGCAGAGTTGTGAAATTTTATGAAGACCAGGAGGTTTAAATTTGTAAGTGAACTTTAATATTTTTTTCAAGAGGTTTTTGATAACTGTGATTATTTGGATTACATATTGCATATGGGAGCTGGGCTTGAAACATCAGTCCTGCAATTCTTGCTTTAACCACACACCCAAATTCACACACTTTTGCATCCCTGCCACATCCCGATACATTCAAGCTCCTCTCTAGAAATGTGTTTCTTGAAAGTATTCAGACCCCCTTAAAATTTTCACTCTTTGTTATATTGCAGCCATTTGCTAAAATCATTTAAGTTAATTTTTTTCTCCTCATTAATGTACACACAGCACACCATATTGACAGAAAAACACAGAATTGTTGCCATTTTTGCAGATTTATTAAAAAAAGAAACCTGAAATATCACATGGGCCTAAGTATTCAGACCTTTTGCTGTGACACTGATATATTTAACTCAGGTGCTGTCCATTTCTTCTGATCATCCTTGAGATGGTTCTACACCTTCATTTGAGTCCAGCTG
>JAQQZT010000009.1:14943387-14955495 GCA_030068275.1 Clarias platycephalus | reverse complement strand
AAACACCTGAAGGACTCCAAGATGGTGAGAAATAAGATTCTCTGGTCTGATGAGACCAAGATAGAACTTTTTGGCCTCAATTCTAAGCGGTATGTGTGGAGAAAACCAGGCACTGCTCATTACGTGTCCAATACAGACCCAATAGTGAAGCATGGTGGTGGCAGCATCATGCTATGGGGGTGTTTTTCAGCTGCAGGGACAGGACGACTGGTTGCAATCGAGGGAAAGATGAATGTGGCCAAGTACAGGGATATCCTGGACGAAAACCACACAGATAAAAAATAAGGAAGGAGTGGCTTCACAGCAACTCTGTGACTGTTCTTGAATGGCCCAGCCAGAGCCCTGACTTACACCCAATTGAGCATCTCTGGAGAGACCTAAAAATGGCTGTCCACCAAAAGTTTACCATCCAACCTGACAGAACTGGAGAGGATCTGCAAGGAGGAATGGCAGAAGATCCCCAAATCCAAGCGTGAAAAACTTGTTGCATCTTTCCCAAAAAGACTCATTGCTGTATTCGATCAAAAGGGTGCATCTACTAAATACTGAGCAAAGGGTCTGAATACTTGGGACCATGTGATATTTAAGTTTTTCTTTTTTAATAAATCTGGAAAAATGTCAACAATTCTGTGCTTTTCTGTCTATATTAATGAGGAAAAAATAAACTTAAATGATTTTATCAAATGGCTGCAATATAACAAAGAGTGAAAAATTTAAGGGGGTCTGAATACTTTCCGTACCCACTGTATCTAAACTCATGACAGAAGTCTCTCACTTAGTTGAACAATTCCTATAAAACATGTTGCTCTGTGGCATTTTCAGGCCCCAGTGTTACTCTGAAACTGCTCCGGGAGTGCACTTTCGCACTAGTCTTTTAGGTTCCTGCTTGGCAGTGTTCCCTGCCGTAGACTTTGTTATGTGCCGCAGATCGCTGATTGCAGCTATGGGAAAGCACTTCAGGGCTGCCCCACATCTCAGACACACGCACACACACACACGCACGCACACACACACACACGCACGCACACACACACACACACACACACACACACACACACTCACTCACTTTACTGGCCAGAGAGAAGGGAGCCGTACTGTCGAGGCTGTACACACCGCACTGTCTGTCTTAAGCCTGTGCTCACACACTTGCAGCCATGCAGGAACAGTGGCATAGCAGCTCTGAGGTAAGAACAGACAAACAGGATTATAATCTGATTTAATTGAGGGATGCAACAGAATTAGAGGATAGGTTTGAAGTATGTATGAGGTAAAGAATTTAGCTTGCTGGCATTTTTTTTTAAAGGTTGCTCTCACTGAACTCCAACAAAACTGCAGCAAAGTGGCATGCCCTGCTTTCTTTCTGGCTCTTTCTCATTCTCAAACTCTTTCTCAAACACTTTTCTCTCTCTGCAGCTGGCATGCTGGCATCTGCTTCATGGATGTGTCATCATCTCAGAATCCTTCTCTCACGTTCCTGCCACTCTCCTTAGTCATTTATTCTCTCCTCATTTCTCACTCTTACACTCAGCCTAATTTACAGATGAGCGCTGGCTATGAGGATCCTCCTTTTCTCAATGCAGCAGATGGAGCTGGTGGAGTGTTGAAGTGTACACTTGTGGCTCATAGAACACTTCAACTTTAGAGCAGTTGGGGCTGTTGGAGGGTTGGCATGTGCTGTATGTGGTGAGGGCTTGTGTCCTGTTTTGTGCTCTACACAAGCACACCTCGAATAACCCAAAGAATAAAGAATTTTTAATAAAAGGAATAAGTTGAGAAGGTGGAAGGCAAGGAGAGATGGAGATTAAGTGAGAGGTGAGTGTCTTCCCAGGCTGTGTTCACACACTTGTTAATGAGTGCACTCTTTATCCCATTGCCCATCTTTCCATAGCCCAGAACAATATCTTCATTGTTCACACAGCTTCTCCAATTACGGCCTGCTTCTATTGGCTGCCTGTGTGTGTGTATGTGTATATGTGTGTGTGAGAGAGAGAACGAGAGAGAGAGAGATTTCATGTTACCCCTAAACATGTGTAACTAATAGATACAACACTTTATCCACACTCAGACACAATGCATGACATTATACACACACACACATGTACTCATAATCTTCATATTGTGTTTTCAGTAGTTACCACTCAGCAGCATAGTGATTAAACTCATGAATAAACATCCATCATGAAGTTGGCTGTCTGTTAAAAAAAAGCATTTGAAAATATAATTAGTGGTTAGGGTTGTTGTTTTTAGGTGCATATTTTTCTTAAATAAATACCTGGATCATACTGTATACTGTAGAGTTTTCATTCCATTAACAGATTTCTGGAGTGCAGGTTTACCGGACCATATATGAGGCGTATAGGTGGCGTAGTGGTTAGCACTGTGTCATGGTTCGATTCCCGCCTCAGGTCTGTATGCGTGTTTGCGAGTTTGCATGTTCTCCCCATGCTTGGTGTAGATTAGGATTAGGTTAAATGGCCAAATTGCCCATTGTGTGTGTACAGTATGCGTGCCCTGTGATGGATTGCCACCCTCTCTACCCTGCTCAGATTCCATGGTCACCTGGAATAGGCTACAGGCCAGTATAGAACATAAAAAAAATATTAGCCTATTAGAGAAAAAAAATTTGTGTGACATCCAAATCTGGTATTTAAACTTTAAAACCATATACATGCCGTAAACATTAAGACCAGTAGGTTTGCCCAAAAACCAGTGTGTTCTGACACGTTTACATCAATTTGATCTACACCAGCGCTTCTATTGGACCCGACTTCACGGGCCAGTCTTGACTCCCCATGCGCATCAGTGAGCCTTGGGCACTCATCACCCTGTTGCCAGTTCTGCGTTTTTTCTTCCTTGGATCACTTTTGGTATGTCCTGACCACTGCAGTCAGGGAATATCCCACAAGAGCTGCAGTTTTGGAGTTGCACTTACCCAGTTGTCTAGCTTTTACGATTTGGCCCTTCTCACAGTAACTACATATTTAATACTGTATCTTGTTATAATGTCGGCTCTAAGTGGGTGGGATATATTAGGCAGCAAGTGAACCTTTTTTTAATACCCGGAAATTAGAAACACTTTTTACCTCCTAATTAATAACCACAGGCAGTATAGTTAAATCTGTTTTTAGTAGCAAGTCTTACTAACGTGGTTTTCCTATGGCTACGTCTTCGTCTTTCTGCTGGTCCCTTTCTGGGGTCGCCACAGCGAATCATCTGCCTCCATCTAACCCTATCCTCTGTATCCTCTTCTCTCATCTTCTATACCTTCCACTCGGATCCTTCTCATTGACACACATGTATTCCGTCTTGCTACGGCTAACCTTCATTCCTCGGCTTGCCAGAGCATACCTCCACCTCTCTAGATTGTCCTCCACCTGTTCCCAGATAAGCATATGTTTGTTCGTTTTTTTTTTTTTTTTCATTTGTAGATCATTTCAAATTATGCCAATTTCATAGCAAACTAATGTAAGTTATCTGAGAGCGACATACTCAGATGTGTTATTTCAAATACTCCACTGTTACTGTATGTCAACTTAATGACAATATTAAGGAAAAAAGATGTCAGCTGATAATTAAACAAACAAATAAACAAACAAACATACATACAGGAATAAACATTTATAACAGTTGATTATGATATATACAGTATCAGGCGTCATTAAAGGCTTATGTAGGTGTCATGTATCCTTATACACTTATATACGTGAACATGCTTATGATCAATGAAATGTTGACCCTTTACAGCCTTTAACCCACCAGAGAGAACTAACTTTGAGCCTAACTTGAGTTTGTAGCTATTTTCCATTATAGAGCTACAGTTACCAATGTGTCCCTTCCATGGCTTACATTATAAAGTTAAGTGTGATTAATAAGGTTTGCTGAAAGGTTTCACATTGCTGTGTTGCTGCAAGTCGCATTACTCTGCATGTAACTTCTTCCAGGAGAAGAATGGAAAGTGGGCTAGTGTCCAGTGCTGCTCTCACCACTGAAGAAATGAGCAACTTTTGTCCTACACTCCTGCTCCTGTTTGTTTTCTGCATAGTTGTAACCACTACCAATAGATACTAATATATACTTTTACTAAAGTTATAACTCCACTGTTTTTAATACTCTTCCCATGACTTTTGCTCCAGAGCCCATCTCTGGAACACTGGTTGTGATCGAGGAATACTGCCTACGAATAGAAAGCATTTGCATCAGGAATAACTCCCTATAGCCAAGCCACCTTCTGTACCTAGTGGATGTCTATTGGGAGCACACACAGTAAGAGTAATACAACTCAGAATTGAACCAGGAACCCTGGAGCTGTGAGCAGACAGCACTGCCTGCTGTGCCACAAGAGATGTACAATATTTTGCTAAAAACCTAATGTTAACTCCTTGTGCACGTTGTAGACTACAATCTTTAAAGGGTACTTGACTATAAACTAATGCAGTATATGACATAATGATATATAATATATACACAATAACATATGTAGTGCATCAAAATCATGCAGGTAAAAAAAAACAACAGCAGCAGCAGCACAGGCTCTGTATTAGGATCTTACTCCAGCATCACAGAATCTTGCATCAGCATTACATCAGGCACAAAGAGCAAACATACAGCTTCAGACTGAAACAACAGATTGTTTAATATGATAGGTGTGTATAATACTAAAGACAGTGCGTGCTTGTTAATTATAGTGTAATCAGTGCCTCCCACCACTCTAGCTATGACAGCTTATTAAAAAAGGGGGAGCCAAAAAAAACAGAACCATCATGAGAACACTCTGAAACATCTTCATACTTCTAGTTCAACTTTAGTAAGAGAGATCATCCTAGTTCAATATAATCTTTACATGCATAACTCTCCAGATCTCTTGTGTATTTTAGGAGACAAGCTGTTAGCACAAGAACCAGCCAGGTTTGTTTGTTTTTTTCACATGAAAGCAAAAGTTAAGGTTATGATTGAATTGATGTTGTACACTGATCAGAAGATCATGTTATACCTCGGTTGGGATGGAAGTGGCTTTGTAGGAAAAATTATTTCTCCATTCAAGGAAATTAGCACAGTGAAATGGCTAAGTATGAGGCTGAGTTAAAAATTATCTTCAGTTATATTAAAACTTCTGTCTCATCAGCGCTTTTTCACAAGTGGATGCCCTACTTGTGAATTGCACGAAAGAAGAGCACCATGCAGTGCAAAAATTTTTTGTGGTTTGAGGGTGTACCTTGTGTCGAAACAGCTCACTGAATGGCATACAGTATACAGTACATAAGTGTTTGGATGTCTGCAAACAAAATTCGGACTGATACTCTAAGGAAGGTGAAAGTTTCTTGAAGAGATTCTCTAGTGGTGACGAGACATGGACTCATCACTACGAGCCTCAAAGTTAACGGCAGAGTATGGAACAGAAACATCTTCAATCGTTGACCAAGAAAAAGTCAACCATCAGCTGTTAAATTGATGCTTCAAGTTTTTTGGGATTCTTAAGTCAGTATTGTGACATCGTGATGAAAATGGTTCAACAATCAACAGTCCTTGTTACTTTTTGAAGAGCTGAAGTCTAAACCTCGGATTAAACGTACTCTAGATGACTGTTTTTCAAGGCTTTTCCAACTTTTTTAGATGTTAAAGTATTCTCATTAGTCTTGATCTTGGTCCATTGGACTTTCACCAGTTTGGTCCTCTGAAAGCAGCCTTTTGAGGATGAAGATTCACTTCTGCTGAAAAAGTGAAGACAACAGGGCATTCGTGGCTCGCAGCGCAGCCTAAAAACTTTTTATAATAAGGGAATACAGAAGCTTGTTGACGGATTGACAAAGTATATTGAAAAGCGAGCCGATTATGACGAAAAATTATGTATTTGTCTTTTCTAAAATTGTATTAAAAGTAAATTCTACAGCCAGAGTGCGGATCATTTTTGGCTCACCCTTGTTCTAAGCTCATACTTTAATCTTATTGAGGAGCTGTTGAGTGTGGGCCAGAGTCTATTGCCAGAGAAAAGTTCACCCTTTATTTGGGGTCAGTTGTTGATCTGCTCATGGAGGAGTGTTTTCCTGCTCTGGTGTTACCTCCTCCTCAGCTCTTTGTGTCAGCAGCCGATACATAAATGTGACAAGTAAGGAATTGAAGCATGACTGGGCGCGCAGTTATATAGAAGGAACTCAATCAACGACACAGAGGTGTGATGCAGTCTGATGTGAGGCGCTGTTACTGTTCCCACATCAAAGTTCATTATTTTTCAGCTGCAGCATGTCCTGAATAATTTTTTTTCTAAGGTTCTTTTGTATCATAGCAGTTTGCCAACGATTACATTTTTTATTAAGTTTGAATGTTCTTGAACTGCCATGAAACAAGTTTGTGCCATTTATCATAACACTTTAACAGTTATGAACAGTACCAATCATACAAGTCTCTGTGAAAGTTAATACAAAAATTATAATGGATGCGCATTAATATATTTAATATTAACCTTGCACCGAGAATTCTTGTCAGAGCTGCTGTTGTTACTAATTGATTCTACTGAATGGTCAGAACGTGTTAATCAGCTTGTCGACTTTTTTTCATTGCTTTCTCTTATTTAACCTTCCATTCCATTGTAGTGACCCCATAAGTGTTTTAATCAGCAACACGTTTTTATATTTCTAACATTTTCTGAGCAGTATGTTTCCCAAAAAGTGAACTCAGGGTTAAGAAATGGAATGTTTAAAATGTTTAGATTTTCTACCATGTTAAACTCCTGGGCCTGTATTTACAAAGCTTCTTAAGCCGAAAAGTTGCTTCTAATGATGAAATTTTACGAAAATTCTTAGAATTAGGACTAAATCTTATTAAAGATAAAAATGATTCACAAAACATCTTAGCCGTAAAAACAGCTCCTAACGTAAAAATTGTTAAGAGTAGAGAGGAGGACTTTTAAGAGGCCTAAGAGTTTCTATAGCTGAGGACAAAATGGCGGAAAGAAGAAATATTCTCCAAACATTGAAAGTAAAGCTAAAAGTAAACACTGCTCTTCTGTCCAATTAGGTTTTCTTGTTCTTTTACTTCCTACCATCTCTCTTGGATTGTCTGCTACATACCATCTAAAAGTGCAATTTAAATATACTGTACTGTCCTGCAATCATGTAAATTGGTACCAAATTGGTAAATTGCTTCCATCAGTCTGAAATGGATTACAAGTAATAAAATCAGTATGGTAAATAAATGTAAGAACCGAAGTATAGTAACTACTATGTGGAAATTGGCTGTTTTAATTAACTTAAGATATTTAGCCTATAACAGAAACTTTGCATAAAGTAGTCTGCATTTATGATTATACAAGTTCTTTATATACAAAAATTATGATTTTATTGTCTATTTTATTTTTAAAGAGTCCATTTTAAGAACTTTATGGATTTTTATCAACCAATCACAGTTCTTGAATTGCTGCGTCATCCCTAGCAACGGGGTCAACCACACCTCCTCACTAAGATAAAGGTTTTCCTTACTCAGAGTTGCTCTGAGAAGTTTCTTAAATCACTTTTAGTCTAGGACTCTCAGCTAGGACTTTTTAAGCTCAGATAGGAGCTCTCTGCGAGAATTCTCAGAATCTTTGTGAATATGGGTCCTGGTCTAGTACAGTATGTTATGGTTTTATCTGCAGTACAGTACGTTTTTAACCCAGAGTGAAACTATTACGATTAGTTCTGTTAATTAGGAATACTTGACCCTTTAAATCCTTTTAAAATCCCCATTTGCTGTAAGTGTGAATAGAATCATAATAACACACCACAATAATTCTTTTTGGATACATATTCAGAGATTTTCCCCATTGATATCAAAGACGTAACATGCTCCTTTGACGCCGTTTCCTTCCTCATAACCCATGTGCACAAATTGTGTGAATACTGTATGTGTTTCCAAAAAAAAAAACACGACTAAAAAGCATCCACATCCTTTTACGCATGACCTACAGTATAGATTCAAGGCTATTCAATAAATTATCATCATCATCACGGTGCCGGCCGTAGAGATCTAGGCTGTGCTTGACGTCACAAGCGCTGTACATTTGACTTCTTATGCATTCTTCTCAGCTAAAAATCCATAGCGTTTTATTCTTTGCTCTGTTTATCACTGCAGTCTTGTGTGCACTCTCTTGTTTCTCTCTCTCTCACCCACACACACATACACATTTAAGCCTTTGCGTGTATAAATACAATGAAACTATCTTCACATCAACAACAGCATATACACGTACGGCTGCTTACAAAAAAGTACATTATCTGAGAAGGTCTGTCAGTAATACTGTCTGAGCAGCAGGATGGTTTGTCCGGCTGCTCATCTAATCTAGATTGCATCTGCTCATGCGGTGTGTAAATGCCTTCCTCTTAATTTAGTTCTTATAACAAACTGATTTTTTTTGTTGCACCACTTTATTTTTTGCTGTTTGTTCATTGTTGACCAAATACACCTAATGCACTGTTTATAAAAATGAATACATCTTATGAACTAATATACATAGATGGAAATTTTTTTAAATTGCAAATTTAAGTTTTTTTTTTTTGCGTCACTTATATTTAGAAAAATATGTAGGAAAAATAAAAACTTTCTTCCTTTTTTTGTGGTTTATTGTACTTTTAAGCAATTAATCCAGTTATTTGGCCTTAATTACACATATACTGTAGAGTTGAAGGTATGGGTGCAAGGATTGGATTGATGTATGGCATATGAAAATAAGACTCCAAAGACTGGCAGCATGTAAAAATATTAATATAGTAAGTCCCCAACTTATGAACATTCGAGTTACAAATGTCCGCAGATACAAACGGACAGCGGATCTACGAACATTCGTGTATTGATGAATGTATTCACGTTTATTGTACAAAAAATAGACCTTGCACTGCAGCAGATAACAATATTTACAATTATTTACAATATTTCCAGTGTATATAAAAATGAATTCATTTGAATGAATTAATGAATCAGTCCAGGAGCATGATGATGGTCCAGGAGCAAGAAAATGACTGTCCTGTAAAGCTGTCCCTAAATCCCAATTTCGGAAAATACTCAACGAGACGCAGTTCTCAGTCTGATACAGCGCTAAGACAAAATGGTGTCCGTTCAAGTGCGCAGTAAACACCATGTAGCATTGTTCTCCTCCTGCCTTTAAACGATGTCAGCTGACCCTGCTGTGTCATCGGGATTCCTCTCGCGATTTCAAGTCGCAGTCAAGAGTATAATGTAGAACCAAAACACCAAAGTTTGTGTTTGTTTTTTTATGCTTTACATTGTAGATTTGTGTCAAAGATGTATAAGACTCACTTTGTTGGACTTATGAACAAATCTGACTTATGAACATGCCTCCTGGAACAGAACTCGTGTTTTCAAATAGAGAGAACTGTGCTTTTGGTTGGACTGACTTATGCGTAGTAAGTTTAATAAGCACTGTCTGGGACTTACTGTGTACACTAAAACCTACAGTATGTAAACATTCTAGACAATTCAGCGCTTCCATTTTTTTATGACAAAAGTTTGGAAGAGGTTGATGTTCAGGCATCCTTAAACCTTGGACAAGTTCAGCAGTTTATGTTCCTTTGTTCATTCCAATACCCTTATTCACAACATGCTTATACTGTACTCATAATAGTTGCAGTTGCAGAAGGCAAATCATTTAAGCTCTTACTTATCCGATGTCATTTGGATGAATAGTTTGGTTTCTCTAAACATTTCCCAAGAAAAGAAACGTGTTCTTAAATTATATTATTTTTGCTCCCTAACTCACACGTACATCTGAAAGGAAGGTTAGGATATTTTTAAATAAAGAGAACTGTGCTTTTGGTTGGACTGACTTATGTGTAGTCAGTTTAATAAGCACTGTTGCCTTGGTTACCGCCTACTTCATTGCCCCATTATTTTGCTTTTGCTTAACAAGTTATTGACATTTGCTCACCGCGGCTAATTGATGTAGACGCTGAATGGTGCATGGCTCCTTACCTCAATTGGTAAAAGTGTACTATAAGCAGTTTATTTCATGGAAGTGGTGTTTTACCCGACACTGCTTTAATACTGGATTTTAATAACACATCAGTAGAGCAGTAAGTGCATCCAGCGGCTGATCGGGTACACCTTTTTACTCCTACTATGAACTCGCAGCTCAGGGTATGTGTTGTTTTTGTAATTAATTTCTGTGAAAACATTTTTCTATTTTAGACTCGGCGACACACACCGTGA
Source organism: Clarias platycephalus (assembly GCA_030068275.1). NCBI lineage: Eukaryota > Metazoa > Chordata > Actinopteri > Siluriformes > Clariidae > Clarias > Clarias platycephalus. The sequence goes on along the minus strand of JAQQZT010000009.1, from coordinate 14,945,301 downwards.
CAGTAGGAGGAAGGTTGTGTGTCCCTCCGCCCTGCTGTGTGTCCTTTAGCCTGCAGCGTTTTGCATTAGAACCTCTAGCGAGCTCTGCAGTTAGCACCGATTCTCTGAATCACAACTTTCTTTCTAGCATCGCTGCTAAAAGTTTATTCGAATCAGGCCTTGCTTCGCTCTCTCTTGCTGAGCACCTCAGGCTGGATGTTTGTAATTGTGTTTTTGTGATAGACTGCAGGTATTGGTCCACTGCAGAGCTCACTAGACATTTGCATTCACATCATGTTAGGGAACTTTCTCAGGCGCTAAGCCCTGAGCTCTGAGCAAAACTTGCAAGCTTTGCTCGCTGTCAGCCAAGCCGCTGTGAGTGACAGCTCAGACGCTCCTCCACATGCTCGGTGTTTGAGGAGATAATTGCCTGGAACAGTCTGTGATTAGTGACAGTGTTTTGTGCTCGGTTCGATGCCAGGTTTGGAGCTGTGATCAATGAAAGATGCTTCGTGTGGATTTGTATTGCGTAGTGCATGTCCAGGCAGAGAGAGAGAAGGACAGAGATGATGTGTAAGTGTTTATAAAAATTTTGTCCTTGACAGAGACAACGCTGGTGTCATGGAAAGACAGGGAGAAGAATGCTGCATGTTTTTTTATGTCATAGCGAGCGGCGGGGTGAGTAGGTGTGCGCGTGTGGTAATGAGCTTTTGGAAGTGGTAAGAGGGGAAACCTAGGCTGAAGAACCATCTTAGAAAGCCGTAAAGCAGCGGAACTATTTTTAGCAATGAATTTATTTACAAATGGCTTATTCATATCTGGATTCTAAACCAATTCGTGATCCATCCAGTCAGTTTATTTTCAGCACGGTATTCTGCTCCAAATTGGGCACAAATAACTTAAAATTGTAAGACAGACTGGCTAAGGGTTGATGATATGTTCCATTAAAAATGGTCTTAACACTTTTGTTTTTATATATATATATCTCAGTTTTTTTATGTTGTTGGAGTCACAAGGCAGCTTTACAGACACCTTAGTTTGGAGCATTATTGATTAACCCAGAGGCAAAGTGGCCAGAAAACCTCCCTTGAGATGGAATAAGGAAGAAACCACAAAAGAAGCCTAGACACAAATGTGATACTGATCTTCCCCATGGGGACGATGTTGGATTTTACTAACAGTCATGTAGAGCAAAGTCAAACAATGGCCATACAGTACCGTTTAGCTAACGGGGTTGACGTTCCCTTTCACTCTGAGGACAGAGTTCTCCAGACAGCTGTGGTATTATTGGGATTTGAACTTGACGACAGGACGAACGTTTACTGTTTTCCTTTTTCATTTCAGAACTAAAACTGTCACTATATCTTGCTCTAAAAGCTTTACCAACGCAAACCCATCCAGAGAAGTGAACATGCATCCCGAGAGCCGATGAGAAAGCAACCTTGAAGATTCTAAATCTTGTTTCCAGTAAGGTGCACAATGGATATCAGACTCCATGTCTATTGTTGAAAGCTAGAAGAACTGAAACAACTTCTTAACAAAAATGATTTTTTTTAAAACCAGCTTGAGTGTGTTGTGTGCTGATGTACTCACCGCAGCTGTCGACTGTGTTTGTTTGAGTCTCTGTAGATGTTCTGAACCAGTCTACTGTACCTTGCTCCTCTGACCTGATCAACATGGTGTTTCTAACTGTACCTAACGGTAACAACTTTTGTGTGTACAAATTGATAAATTATTGAAAATTCTGTTTCTGAAAGAGCAAGTAACCATACCAGCCAAGTCACACAGGTCACATTGTTTCTCTTGATTCTGAGAATGGGTTTAAACATTGCTTTGCTTTAACATGGTTGGCTGATGGATATACACTCACCTAAAGGATTATTATGAACACCTGTTCAATTTCTCATTAATGCAATTATCTAATCAACCAATCAC
>JAQQZT010000009.1:14927495-14943287 GCA_030068275.1 Clarias platycephalus | reverse complement strand
GCAGTTCTGAAGGCGAAAGGGGGTCAAACACCGTATTAGTATGGTGTTCCTAATAATCCTTTAGGTGAGTGTACAGTGTGCACATACTGTATATATATACTGTATATAAAAAAAACTCAAGAAGAATTCAAGCATTCTTTATTAGCTGTGTGAAAAATAAATCCAGTCAGTATAATGTCTTCTGTTCTCGTTTTGGTTGAGTCCCAGAGCTCACATTTAATTGGTCTTCCCTGCTGTAATTAAGCAACCTCTAAAACCAATGTAAACTAATTAATTTAGACGAGTTCTACTTTGGATGTCCGCTGGCTGTGCAGCCCATGTCTCCTCTGAGACGGTTCGTACTGTGTACAGTGTTTGTGCAGCTTTCTACTGCAGCAGCTCAGCTGTGTTCGATAAACCCCTTAAAATCTATAAAGCTTTTTATAGACTGAAAAAAAAATGCTCTGTTCTTTCCTGGGATAGACCAGATAAATATGAAGGGTGTTCAAGTCAAACAGTACATGCATTAGATCTCTTGCAATGTAGATGTCTTTAATCTTGCTCCCTGACTGACTCTGTTAGTACTATGGGTGTTCAAGTCAAAGCGGGACTTTTGAATGTGCAGAACAACAGAATGCACTTATAATGCACATACTTCACGTCGTTGTCACGTCTGAAACACTGGCCTTGCTGGAATTCCATTAATGACCCAAACATGTGAATATGGTTTTGAGCGAGATCAGGACTGTTCAGGGGATAAAACGATAACTCCCAGCCTAATTCCTGTAATGTGCAAGTGGTGCACTGGGCAGTGCGAGATCTTGCACTGTCCTGCAGAAATAGAACCAAAAACGTTCCAAAGACTGGTTTGGCACTCAAACTAGTCTGTCTTTTCCTGGGAGCGTTCCACTTGTTGAACATTCACCACTGCAGTGATCTCCGAGCCACCTCAACCTTGGTCGTCATTCGCGGACGTTTGGCATTAAAAAAGAAATACTTCTTTAATGTTCGGCTTCACTTCTTCACTCACAAGAAATTTCATCACAAGTCCCAGTTTGACTTGAACGCCACTCATATGAAGCTCATTTATAATGCAACCCATTTAGAATGGAAGCAGCTGCGGTAATGATCTCCCACAGCTGTGAATATAAAGCAGAGATACATAACATCTCATTTTGAAGCCTTTGTGTGAGCATTAGCCTGAGTGGTTTATTCATAACGCTGGGTAGAACACCATTTTGATGTGGACGGAATGCGTAAACCTCGGTATTGACACTGACGCGTACGCTATGCGGCAATATTAATGAAAAGTGGCTTCTTTATGCAAATCTGAGGAATTGCAGGAAGTAGATCTTCCCCCTGCACTCCATAGATATTGTATATACTACAGTCTGTTGTACTTTTTACACTGCCTGTCCACCCGTTTGCTAGTTGACCGCAGTACATTTCATTATGGGATTGATTCACTGCAGCAGTGTCGTTATGGCGTCCTGGCTCACTGTAGGGTAGCGGCGCCTGAGTTTAGATTAGCGGATGTGCTCTCACTGGAACTTCTCTAGTATGCTGAAGGCTTGCTGAAATATTAATGGATGCTGTAGGGCTTTTATTCATATGTATGCTTAATTCAGAAGGGAAAATGGCTGCTTGACATTTTACCTTAGTGCAGACAGGGATTCCTGAGAGGGGACACTGATGTATACAGTAGATCCAGCTTCAACCAGGTCAGGGTTGTGGTGAATCTGCAGCTTATTCTGGAAGCGCTGGCCGCATTTCACTGGGACACACCGTGAATGGGACACCAGTTGACTGCAGGACATTATGCGATCAAATATCGACATTAAGATACAATTTAGCATAGAAAATCTAAAACGTAAAAGTATGTTTTGGGATGGCAACTAAAAAACCTGGAGAAAAGCTGTAGATATTTAGAATCCATTAAATTCCACAAAGACCATCATCGAACCAGGGATCATAGAGCTATGAAGCTGCAACGTTTCTGCAATAATAGTTCTTTAGGAAAGGTTTATTTAAGGGCATCACTCAACTCAAGGCTTTTCTGGGACATTTTTTTCTAAGCGTAGCTGTTATGCACTTATGAAAATTTTAAACAGTTCTTTGGTTGTTCCTCTGTGGAAAATATGAAAGTTTCTCTACACAGAACCGAGTGTTTCCCTGTGGAAATGGTTCCAAGTCTTATTTGAAAGTTAAGGACCCTTTAGAGCTATTTTCTCCATTTAAAAGATTAGAGTTTTTGAAATTATCTGAGGGCGGCACGGCGGCATAGTGCTTAGCAATGTGGCCTCGCTCCTCCAGGGTTGGGGGTTCAATTTCTGCCTCGGGTCTGTGTGCAGTTTGCATGTTTTCCCCATGCTTGGTGGGGTTCCTCCGGGTACTCCCGCGTTGCACGTATTATGTGTCTGAGTGTTTGAGCCTGTGTGCCGTTCGATGGGCTGGTACCCTGTCCAGGGTGTACCCCGCCTCGTGCCCAAAGTCTCCTGGGACACGCTTCAGGCTTCCTGTGATGCTGTACAAAATAAACAGTCTGGAAAATTAATGAATTGTCCTCTAGCCATATCTCTAGCCTCTAAGAGAGACAGTGGTCCAGATGCTGATGATGTTCTTATTCCTGTGTGAGTGACCTTGAAAAAACTGGAAAATCCCCCACCATATGTTGGCATTTTAGCTGGCTAAACCCAGGCTCAGGAGACTGTGTATGAGACACAATCAGACTATCAGCTGCTACACTGAGGTCAAACCAGGACCATATGTTATTATTATTATTATTATTATTATTATTATGAAGATGATGGGAGTGGATGATTTGGTGTTTTCTTTCCGTCAGTAAATGAAGTGATGAGTTGAACTGCACGACCCAGTGTCATAAGGTATTCAGTTCGAAAATGTCACCGCTTCTAAAAAATTGCTCGAATTTGCATTCGTAAATGTAATCATCTTTTGTTGTAGGCTAATTATGCGGGTGGCCAGCTATCCAGTGCCAATGGCATCTATTGTTTAAATCATAATGATGGTGATTAAAAGCTGCATAAATATGGCTGCAGGAGTTTATAAAGTCTTTCTTTTGTTTCAACACTTCATGAGATTTATCAATGGTAGGAACTTGTGTATTTGAGCAGCAGTTTCCTGATCTTCTGTCATGTTATGCCCTCTACTGGTCAGCGCAGGCAGAGGTTGTGCCAGTTTTTGTCTGATCACCAGAGATCAATGTGGAAATGCAATAACAATAGAAAATACGGTTTCTGTTGGTAAGTTAATGTTAAGGTTTCTTACACTGCATGAAAAGAGGTGTATCTGTACTAGGAAATTCCTGTATACACCACTGATTTCCGGAAGTATCTACGTACAAGTACCATGCACTTGTTCTTCATGTCCAGAGAGAATGTGACGAAATTCTTACGATACCGGTCTGAGTTCATCAGATCACTGGACATGTCATTTAGATAATTATTGGTTAACACTGAAAATTGGCTATAACGTGTCAAGTGCCACATAGTGCATGTGTTAGTGATAGGTCTTTTTTATTAAACCGTCTTCAAGTATCTTGATATTGTGGCATTGGTGATGAAGATGCTTAAACTGGAAGCATCGTAAAAAAAAAAAAAGCACTACTTTATTGGCAAACACACACAACATAACATACTGTAGCATATGAATGGCATGATGGTTAGCGGCGGTGAAAACCGCTGGGCTGAAGACAGAACCAACATGCTGGTTTAACACCTGCCAGCATGGAGAACCAGACAACACATTCCTTTCCTAACAATTTAATAGAACAAGGATCATGTTAATGGGTAGCCACAGGGGCTCATGGATAATGAGGGGCAGCTTTGCTAACTAATAATAGTTGATGTCATATTACCCACTACTAGTAGACCTGAAGCTAACAGACCGGTGTATACTCTGCACCGATCAAGTCTTTGAGCATATTCTATTCACATACAGTAGTACAGATGAGATTATGTATAAATTTTTGGGACAGTGGTTACTCAGGCGGCTAAGGCTATGGGTTGTTGATCTGAGGATCAGAGTTCGAGCCCCGTCACTGTTGTTGGGTTGCCGCTGTCGGCTCCTTGGGGAAGACCCTTTACCCCTATACCCACCCCAGCCTTGGCATGCATAAATGGGCGGGTTGCATCAGGAATGGCGTCTGCCGTAAAACATGTGCCAGTTTAACTGTGCACTTTCAGTTAAGAGCTACTGTAACTATGCACTGGTTTAGAGTGGCTTGAGATGTAACCCAGTTTGACCTCACTCCATGCTCATTGTACATTTTTACCTGCTATTTTTATATCCCTTTACTTGCTCAGCTACACCTACACACCACACAAACCCTCTCATTAGGTGGCAGAGCTGGGGCGGGGCCTGCGCTGTCTTTTCTGCTTACAGAAACACAAATTTCTAATTGTCACCTGCAGGTCACCTTTGTGCCAGCCCTCTCCCCATGACTTTACGGCACACGCAGGCGTGATGATGATTATATGGTATTAATATGGTGTGTTTAAAGAATCAGCGTTATCGATTAAAATGTCATGCATGCAAGTGAGTCATGAAGCAATCTTTTGCAGCATTAGCTGTTGGAGAGAAAGCTACAGTAGTGAATGCAGGATGCATTTTAGATTTACGTGAAGTCTTAGAAGACCTGCAGAAGTAAAGAGGACATGGGTTTCTCTCAGATGACATGCAGCACATGCAGTGCGCTCATCAATGCCTCAATGTAGTAGTGTAGGAAAAAAAACAAAAATAAATTATTTTGGCTTGTTTTGGGAGTATATACATTTTAATAAAGAAGTAAGTATTTTAGTTAAATATTTTGTTTAGAGCTTCGGTAAGGTCAGACGCTGATGTTGGTCGAGAAGTCCTGGCTCCACTTGAATTCATCCCAAAAGTGCGCAGTCATGATGGAACTGGGGTGAGGCTGTTTTTCAGGAGTTGGACTTGACCCCTTAGTTCCAGTGAAAGAAACTTTTAACCAAAACATTTTGGATAATTTCAACTTTGTAGGAACCGTTTGGGGATGGCACAAAGCAAGGTCCATAAAGACATAAATGAGCCAGTTTGGTGTGGAAGAACTTGACTGGCCTGCACAGAGCCTCAACCTGATAGAACACTGGAGACTGTGAGGCAGTGCTTCTCATCCAACATTAGTGTCGCAAATGCACTTCGGGAAGAATTGTCCAAAATTCCCCCTGGCCTTGGTAAAAGTGCTCGCCCTATCATCTGGAGATCGCGAGTTCGGTTCCTGGGTGATGCTATAACCTCTCACAGCCCGAGGTCTAGAGACAGCTGATTGGCCGAGCTCTCTCTCAGAGGGGAGGGATGAGAGGTACTTAGTGCTCTTACATTAATCATGGCTCTAAAGCCAATCAAAGGTGTCTGTGAGCCCTCCCAGTGGTGGTAGTAGCGTTAATGTGGGAGCCCCCTAGTGACGGGGAGGAATTGGATACGACTAAATTAGGGAGAAAATCGGGGGAAAAAAAAAAATAATAATAATAAAATACAATTCCCATAAACATATTCCTAAACCTTATGGAAAGCCTTCAGATAAAAATTGAAGCTGTTATAGCTGCAAAGGGTGGGCCAACAAAATATTGAACCCTATAGATAAGCCTATAATAAGAATTGTAAATTACAGAAGTTCATATACTGTACATGTGAAGGCAGGCAAGCGAATACTTTTGGCAATTTAGTATATAGTTATATATATATATATATACAGTAATGTCTGCATATATGTTTTATAAGACCATTTCTTGGGGAAAAACCATGAATTGAGGCTGAAATTCATTGTTAAAGAACAGCATGAAAGGAATAAACATGAAAGGAAGTTCATTAATCAGCCACCATTCAAAGAGCCGAACATCTGTCATGCATTTCAATGAGATTATAACCCAGTTGAATATTATAAAATCTTTAAATTATATCACCACCTGAATAGCCTTATAATAATAAAAAAGAATATTCACAACACAATTCACAAGTTTTCATGTTTTTCTTTCTTACTTTGTCTGACTGGTTTTTAATTCCAGTACGTCTGTAGTATATTTACTAGAGTTAACACTGATTCCGATTCTGCGTAAAGTGTGAAGAATGTTAGCAAGCAAGATGCTTGATTCCTGTTTGCAGGTTGTTCACATTTAGCCTTCTTTTTTTCTTATACACAACCAGAGGCCGGCCGTAGCTGCGATTTGACCAGCGGTGAAATAAAAGACAGAAAGGTTCTAGGGGTTGTGAGCTGTTGGTGCCTTATAGCAGTATGTGCGTAAAACAGAGCCCTGTTTATTCAGGAGTGAAACGTGTTTTGCTGGTTGTGCGTGTGTGTATGTGTGTGTGTGTGTGTGTGTGTGTGTGTGTATGTGTGCGCGCGTGTCTGTACATACATGCTACTCGTTCTGCACATCAGTGGTCCTGGAGCTAAAGGCACTCTAGCACTGTCTGGAATGTCTCCTGTTGTGAGGAAGCCGGAATTCTTCAGTTCCGATGCTCTGTCACTGCAAAGTTTCCTGCCGCGATAAAATGCTGTCCCTGATGTTTGGATGTCAGGTACGCTCCTGCTTATCTGTGCCGGCTTTCTAATGGTATATTGATTTTCACTAGGCTTATGTCAAAGCTGTCAGTACTTTGCTTTGAGATGTGTAATAATTCTGTTCTTGTTATTGTTGAAGCATCTGATGTTTCAGATAAAAAGAATAATGTTTATTTATTTATGCATTTGAATGCGAACGGGATTGAATAAAAAAAAATTTTCTGGCTTGGTGTGCGGTCACAGTGCGTTAATGCATTAATAGGTGAGCATCACTACAGGTACATCCAAAAGTCTAAGAGTTTATTTTAGGCTCCCTAAAATGAACTTAAGACATACTGTGTTGTTTTATGGAAAAAAATGTGATGCTACATGAGGTACAAGCCGAGCACCTATACCCTCCAAAAAGGCATTACTTTTATATAACGGCATGAAATGATTTGCCAACGATTCTAATGTTCAATCCGTTGATGAGTGACCCAGCTCCTCGGTTAGATTTAAGGTCATGTAACATTTAAAAGACATGTTCCTGCTCTCACTAACACTGAGGTTTGCGATAAGCAGTCATTCTTATTATAGAGAATAATGTAGACATAGAGAATTAACTGTGGTGCGACAAATGTGCGTCTGTTTAATCCTAAAAATGGTACATGGTGTTATGCTGAACTACAGAATCTCAGCAGATGTGAAAGGGCTTTTGATATCAGGGGATTTTAAACTTTATCATAATTAGAGGCAGAATGGCTAATGAGGATGCCAAGAAAGCGCTAGTGCTGGAAATTCTCACTTTCAACAGCCAGATCTGAGATCTGCTACTTTAACAAGCCACCGGTGGTCCCACGTATCTAATTTTGTATTAGAGATGTAGAGCGTGCATAGCATTTACAAGCGTTAGCTGCATTAATGAGATTCTTGTCGATGTAGAACAGACTGCTGTTTGGATTTAAGTTTTACTTATAAACTATTCAACCAATGTTTAAAAAAAAATTCAGCTAGATTAAGTCGATTAGAGATTCCAAGATGATGATTCCTGGCTTTTGCTCATGCTGGCTTTAATGCAGTTTAACTCCATTCGCCAAAGTGCCCAGCTGCCCTGCCCAGCCATCCATTGGCTCGGCCTCGGCGTGAGCCCTTGTAACTTCTGACGTCTGGGCAGCTTAACCTGACAGGGAACGGGCCCTCGATGGCAAACCCAGCGCCCTTTTCTCATCTGCGGCTGGATCGCGATAGCTCTTGGCGTAGATGAGGGTGCCGCAGCAGCGTGTGCTTTAACAGCGCCATGTGGTTCGCACGCCCACTTGTAAGTCCAGAACTGGCGGCTCAGATTACTTTTTGGCCCCTGGCTCCCATGCCGCTTTTATAATGTGGCGGGAGCTTGACATCCATTAATTCATAGTCTCCAGCCATTGGGCGGCCCCGCCCCTTCACATCCCTGCTAAAGGGGATGCCACTCTATAGGGAGCCTTCGGAGTGGGGGGGGGCAAAAATATTTGGGCACATGCCTGTCACTAGATCACAGCTTGACATAACTCCTCCCTCAGCTCCGAGCTCACTCCTGCTGCTGGCATCGTGTTGGAAGTGAGTAAGACCTTAGCTTCATTCGGGATTTCACCCAAAGTCTCTGCTGGGTTCCCCTATGCCTGCATTCTCCACCAGTGTAACGGGTTTCATGCTCGAGTGACACTACAAACACAGACACAAGGCAAGGTCTTACGAAAAAGTAAGATAGTCCGACAGACCCCAAGCTACTGTACGCTCCCCATTTTGTTTTATAGTGCGGAAAGAAGAAGGGGAGAAGAAAATCCATTAGCGGGAATTAATCACAAGCTGATGCCCCGACTCCCTCTCACACCTGCAGAAGAGGGAGGGCGCCTACCTAGTGAGCTCCAGAGTGAGCGAGGAGCAATAGGAGTTTTAGGCACACGTCACAATATGTGCAGTGAACTCTTGTACTTGTTCTAGCAGACTACTAGGGTGTTCTCTTTTGCAGCAGTTTTCCGGGGTGGAAACATAAAAATGAAGACCCCAATTAGACTAGGGGGAAAAAATTTAAACGAGGAAAGCAAAACATCCTCAACGTCTTAATAGAGAGAAGGATGGCATCAATTGGATTTACTCATAGTCAAACCTAGTTCATCTACAGTTCAGCCTGAAGCATTTTCAGCCAACAGTTCATTAACCTAAAGTGTTCTATTTATTGAGCTGACCATAATTCACATTTATAACGAGAAGGTGTCAGGTCACTTGCACTCCCTCTTCCATTGATTTTGTCCAGTAAAGTTTATTTAACATTTCTTCTGTACTTATTGTAAAACCTATTGATTTAGTTTTTCCCTACGCACTTCCCCAAAGTATATTCATTATGCTGTAGCTTTTTATACAAACCAGCCATATAAAGAAAAAGAACTAAAACCCAAGAATTTATGGCTCATGTTATTAAAGCCTCACTTCTGCAGGACCAGTTCAGAATCTTCTGATGGGTCTCATATATGTTTTTTCATTTTCCTTTACACTTGCAATAGTAGAAAGTCATGTAGCAAAATAATTGACTTTATGTAAAATGCTATGCAACATCACAGCACGTGCTGGTTCCAGCTCCACAGCCTTTGGCAGGTAATACCCTACTTGTCCCTTTATAATTTCGGTAATACATTTAGTCAGGGCTCTGTGAGTATGCATGAGGCAGATGTGCACGTGTGTTTTTAATGTCCATTTTGTCTGTTGATCCTTTGAGCTTCCAGATTTTCCTGCCAACTGTTGTGGCAGCTGGAGAGGAGGAGCTTTGCTGCAGCGTTCTTTGACTAAATTCAGATTACAGGCTTTTTTGTTAAATAAATTATTTACAATCAGATATGAGCCAGTAAAGTCCACATGTGGTCCCGGATTAAATCCGTATCCATGTGACTGGAATTCTTTTTGTACGCCAGCCTCAGGTGTAAATGAATTTTGCAATAAAGGCTTGTGTTGCTATTTATGATGGATTGTTGTTATGATTTTATAATTTTTTTTGGCTCATGTCAATCCTGCACATGCTGTAATTGGTTTTGGATTTCAACCTCTTATTCTTTGGAGCCTCTTCTTCCTAGACGTTCTGCTTCGTTTCTGGTGCTTCCTCATCCAAATCCTTCTGCAGTCTCAAGACATGTTCATGCCTAAGGCTCATTGGGTAATTTCACCTGGGTATTGAAAACTAAGAACTGCTGCTGTAAACACAAAGACTTCTGTTATTTGCACATGCTAGGACTCATAATGAACAAATATGCTCATAATGAACATCCTGAACAGCTGTTTTACTTCACTCACCTATAAGTATAGGTATTCAGTATCATCTGCAAGCGAATGGGAGTCTGGTTCCTTTAAAGTATTCTTCCTCATGTTGTCTCGGGGTGTTTTTCTTTGCCAATTTCATCGCCAGGATCTAAACCTACATCCAAAAGTTGTTTTCTGACGTAGTCTGTTGTTAAAAGCACCACACAATTACGGTTGAATTGACCCATTCTGTTTTCTCTACAGCTCAAGCAAATCCATTATTTGGTGCTTTGTGTAAAGTGAGATTGTGTAGAGCAGGAAGACTAGGACACGATGGGCTCCGACTGTGTTTTTCTAACTTTTTGTAACTCTAGGACCTGAGCGGAGTCACGTGTAAATGATGATGATGTTGAGAGTATACTATGCCCCAGGAAAGGGGTCAGCGCATTCAATCGCATGGAGATTCTATACAAATCCACATGGAGCCTAGAGGCAATGTCAGTGTCCTATTCCTTCTCATTTTACGAGAGTAGAGAGGAGGAGGAGGAGAATAAAAGGATGCGTGGTAGCAACATCCAGGACACAAATAGAAACTCTACACATGATGCAGAATATGGTGCACAAAACATCAGCACAAAATCCTGCGTACATTATAAAGGGTGCATGATGTCTCTGTAACAACTGTCACTCATGTCTGTCAGACCAGTGTGTAGAACCTCAGGTCTTCACAATGGAAGCCTGACTTGGGTGGAGTAGGAGAAATAGGTACACCTATGCCCTTCCCACTGCAACCCTCCCATTTTATCTAGGACCAGCAATGCATCCAGTGGTTGGAGTTTGGCTGGGAATCGAAACCAGCCTTCTACGTGACAGGTGACAAACTTACTGTGCTGTAGCGGAGTCACGTGTAAACAATGATGATGTTGAGTGTATACTATGCCCCAGGAAAGGGGACAGTGCATTCAACTGCATGCATCCAGTGGTTGGGGTTTGGACATTTGGACTACCAAGCCCTTTTCACCATTTTGGAATTTGTCTTCATAAAGACAAATAGCCCAGTCAACACAGAATTGGATTTATAGACTTCTGTTAAACAAACAACAAAAAAAAAGAGGTTAGGGCTGTTTCTAATAGCATCTAGACTAACACCTTCAAGAAACTAGCACTTGCATGAATAGTCCGTATTGTAATTATGACACTAATCACTGCAAATTTGGCTCAATGAAAAAATATGGGGTTGACCCTCATTATTTGGCAGTCTATAAAATAGCACTTAATCCAGCAACTTGATCCAAGAAGGTTGTTATAGTGAGTGAGTAATGTGTTTGCATGTTATGTAAGGTATAAACTGCAAAACTTACATACAGTATAAGTTCAGCTTTAGAGTTTTAGGATGCATAGGCGTTCTTTTTTCCAGGCTCTATAAGGAACGTGCCTGTGTATGAGAGAGACCGTGGGAGAAAGAGAGCACAAAAGAGAATTGCAGTGTGTGTGTACAGTATGTGCTATTAGACTCTCATGAAGGGTTTCCATAGGGCTCTGTGGTTGTACCAAGGGTCTGCTTATAGAGGTAGATGACTGTCAAGAAATCTGCTGTTCACATCTTAGGCTTTACAGCTCACACATACAGTACAGTCATGTGAAAGAGTTAGTACAGTATGCCTATTTTAAATCTATATTTTTTTGTGTAAAACTATAATAAAAAATCGCAGGTCCTAATATTAAGCAAATGCAACCTCAGAAAAACAACATATAATGTTTTATCACAGAGCCATTATTTATTTTAAAAATGAAGCCAGAAATAATACTAATAATACTACTAATAATCATAATAATAATAATAATAATAATAATAATAAAACATGTGGGCAATACTTAGTACCCCTTATTGATTCCACAAGATTGATTGTTGATGTACAAATCATCAACTCTTGATTAATTGATCATCAGTAGACCTCTATAAAAGCAGAAGTTTTGGCAGTTTGATGGTCTGGAGCATTAAGAGGTGTGCTAACACAATGCTAAGACATAATGCTAAGACGATAAGCAATGGTCTTAGAGAAGCAACTGTTGCTTTAATGCTTAGAGACAAAAACTCAAGAGCTACAGTACATCTCAGACCCTACTGGCCTCACTGAGCATGTTAAATGTTAAAGTCCATGACAACACAATTGGAAGAAGACTGATCAAGTACAGTTTGTTTGGAAGGAAAAAAAAGTAAGCTTCTTCTGTCTGAAAAGAACATGGGAGCACGGATGAGGTTTGCAAACCTGTATCTAAACAAAGCACAATGCTTCTGGAACAATGCTCTATGGACAGATGAGACTAATGGGCCATGTTTGGTGAAAACCAAACCGCATTTCAGTAGAAACATCTCAAACCCACTGTCAAGCACGGTGGTGAAGAGGTGATGATTTGGGCTTGTTTTGAAGCCCCAGGACCTGGGCACCTTGCAGTTATTAAGTCGACCATGAACTCCTCTGTTTCCCAGAGTATTTTATAGGCGAATGTGAGGCCGTCTGTCCGACACCTACAGTAAAGCTTGGGCAAAAATTGGGTCATGCAACAGGACTACGATCCACAGCACTGCAGTAAATCTACATCAGAATGGCAGAAATGGTCTAGTCAAAGTACAGTATAGACCTCAACCCAATTGAAATGCTGTGGTGGGACTTGAAGAGGGCTGTGCACAAGAGAATGGCCAAAAACCTTACTGAACTGAAGCCGAAATTTCTTAACAATGATGTGAAAAACTTACGGCAAGTTATTGTTGCTATTGGTGGATCTACAAGCTATTGAACCACGGGTACTGTATGTAGTATTGCCCACATGTTTTTTTCCCCCTCCTTTTTGTAAAAAAAAACAGCGAAAAAAGGTATTTGTTGTTTGTCTGAGGTTGTATTTGCCTAATACTAAGGCAAATACATCATGATATGATCAGATGATTTTTATTATGATTTTATTATTACAGGTCCTATGGTTGTGTTCAGTGCTTCAGCACATCTTCCAGCTTCTTAACCAAAACCACTCTGCTGACGTTTCAGTCGTGTATCTAATTGTACGCCATGCTAAGTAATGACCCAGAATACCCTTGTGGTTACAACCTTTTAATTGTAAATGAAATAGTATGCCAGACAAATCTGATACATTGAAAATCTGCAGAATTACAGTAGCAGGCTTACTTGTCCCTAAAGTTTTCCTCATTAGGAATTCTTCTGTTCAGTGCTCCATAAAAGATAAGGGCATCTCAAACAGCTGTCAGATGGGCTTTCCTCTTCCTCCACTCTCATCAGCATAGTTTACTCATCCATCATGATAGAAGCAGCTCCGGGGGGGATGAGGAAGGGGAGCACATGATCTATTGGCTATGCTTACTTGTTCTGCTCATTTCTGTTCCTGCAGTGATGATGGAAAAGTCAAACTACCTGGTCCTTTTAGTTTCTCTTGACCACTAGTCCAGAGTTCCTCACTTTTGTGTGTATCCATGTGCCAAACATGTGAACGGGTTTGTGCCAGTCGTCTGCGAGATTCTTTTACATGATTTTCAATAAAATAAATAAATAAATAATTTTATTTATTAAAATTAATTATAATAATAACAACATCAACAATAATAATAATAATAATAATAATAATAATAATAAATGTGATGTCTACATAGGACTTTCAACTCTTGTAAAAAATCACTTTTTCTTATTTTAAAGCCTTTAAAATGAATAACTTAAAAACTATTGAACATAAATAAAATGTTAGTAATAATAAATAGAAATAACTAATAAATAGTGCCTGTGCTTTTTGTACACTCAGCCAACTGCAGTACTTCATCATCATCAATTTAGATCATTATTATTTTTATCAGCATAATGTAAATGTCACAGAGTTTATGTAGTTTTGAAATTAAGTACAAATTTTACAGTATTGAAATTATTTTTTTCAAAGGTTTTATTGCTCTCTGTTTTTACATATTCCTGGAATTATTCTCTATACTGTAGCTTTCTCTGAGTCTCTGCGTTACCGCTAGAATCAACGCCTGAGGTTTACTTACAGTAACTAATACAGTAAATGATACCCAAATTAAAACTACAGTATACTGTACATGCTTGTCTTTGTTCGGATTTTTGTTTTTAATGTGCACGCGTTCGTACCTTATTCTGATAAAAGTAATAATATAAATGAACACCTTTGATGATAAAATATGCACTAGCTGCTGAACACGTACTGTACCAGTTTGACAAATGTGCATTGAGGAACACAGAGATCATTAAAATATACCAATCAGGAACAAGTCGTCAGAATGTACCCGCCTCCAGGTTCTGATTGGCAGGTACTGTCCCTCCTCTAGGCTCTGATTGGCTGGAATTAGTGAGTGTTGTAATATTGAGTGTGCACTAATATTGGAACCACGTTAATGAGGAAACAAGATGAAAAAAGTGATCTAGTTGTATTCCATTCGCTAATCTCTGGATGATTGGTGAATTTGCTGTGTTCTCCTCTACACTGTTTGAGTGTGACTGATACCACATCTTTTGTGGATTGATGTCAAGTACTGTACATAAGCGAACACATGTATGAATGATATTAATGCAGGGAAATACATGCAAGTAAATGAAATTGCATGTATGTATGAATCGTGGTTGTGATTTATTCATTTATTTATCTTGATTAATTGTGCAGCCCTAGTCAGAACTGTAAATAGCGACAGCTGTGAAGGACAGTGAGTCATATTAGAGTCAAAGATTTGCATTCTTGTAACTCTTTCTTTAAGGGAGATTTATGAATTTATGGATTTTTATTCAGTTCATCTCTCATACAATATGCAATACACCATTGCTGCACTGTATATATATATTTTTTTTATCTCTGTAGGAGAGAACTTTTTTTTGTTTTATTAAAACATGTACAAACCAATATCAAAAAGTGATAAAAAAAAAGTGATACAGATACCAGATACTAAAGCAAAGATCGAAAGGCATTCGCACATTTTCCCCTTGCTGTGGTTCTCAGTTTCAAACATTAAAGCACAATATTCATGCGTGACTATATATGTAATAAAACAGCACACTGAGCTATATTTTTTAGTTTGTATACATGTCATAATGTCAACCAAATCGTCCCTGTCTTTTTATCAATGGAAAAAATGCTTATGAGTACAAGCATACTGTATTATTTATAGGGTTGGTGAGAACTCTCCAAAAGTATGATCTCTGCCAGGATTTCCTAGAAATCCTCCAGTATATTGTGGGATAATTAAAGTGCTATGCCTGACAGTTTTATCTACAGTAAATAAACTGCTTAACACTCGTTCCAATAGTGAAAAAAACTTTCACACTTTTACAGTATCATGTATGTAGGTGTAGGTGGTGTTACTGGATCTTAGGAAAAGCGAACTGGCTTGAATACTGTATGATGCAAATACTTAAAATTTTAAATATGTTTAAATAGCCATCCATCCATCCATCCATCCATCCATCCATCTAGGAACCTCTGTAGTCCAACTAGGGACCGTGGAGGCCATTGGTGACCATTGTACTTACTGTATTCACATTTTGTACAGCCTTGGTAGGACCTCTTGTCATGTTTAAATAGAATGCACATAAAAACACATTAGGATGGATTGGAGCAGATATTTTTGACCAAAAGACCACCAAACACTGGCTAAAATAGAAGTGCATTTGTAACTTAAAAGACACTTCAACAGCTTTCTGTGAGAATTAGCATTTATATCGTAGCCATGATTGGACTGTTATCTCTTGTTTTAATTTTGAATACTTATAAATATTTTATTGAGTAGGGATGTAATGAAAACATTTCAATTCAATTCCATGAAAAGTATATATATATTTTTAGAAATAATGGGAATTTTTGTCATTATAAAAATAACCAATAATTGATTGAATGAACAAATATTTTAATTCAAATAATCTGTCATGTTCTGAAGGTGTGTGTCGACGTGTTTGTGGCATGATTGCAGGAGGCGAGCTGGCGGTTCAATAATTATGTTTATTCAAGTCACCACAAAGTAAAAC
>JAQQZT010000009.1:14895555-14908055 GCA_030068275.1 Clarias platycephalus | reverse complement strand
ACACACACACACACACACACACACACACACACACACACACACACACACACACACACACATACAATATACCGGACTTTAGACATTTATATATTCACTTACCCACTGAAAATACTGTATAAAATTGTTAATATTGGTATTTTATTAGATTTCTTTATACATAAAAAAAAAACTAACTTACTGACAAATCAAATTAAGAACTGTGGTATATTACTGTATACTACTGTGTTTTACCTTTTTCCATATTAATGTGTAAAATATTAAATATGAAACGGAAACAGTGTGTCTAGCACTAATAGTAAATGATTTGTGTAATCAAATTATCACAAATCCTCTCTCCATTTGAATCTGGTATCAGTCCAACTTGATTAATAACTTCTCCTGCATGCACACATTGTTTTGTCACCAGGTGTCTCCCATCTTAAAATCTGTCATCCCCAGACAAGCTCGCTCTGTCGTGTGGTGAAGCCGTGACGGCACTACCTCATGAGACGCACCGTTAATCATTTCAAACCTGTCATCTTGTCAAGGACTCAGTCAATATAGCCTCAAAGAAAGCCATAATTCAGCATTCCCCGGGACTGAGCATAATGTGCTTACCAAACACAAACGCCTGTAGCTTCTTCACACTTTTGGAACCTAGGCTTGTTTCTTTAGAGTGTCGTGGAGAAAAGAGAACTGCAGTGGGATGAGGTGAGAAAGATTTGAAAAGGCTTCTTTCACGGGTTGATAGCTGTTGCCATAGTAATGGTGTTAACAGGTCTCAGCTCTTGTGGACTGGATGTACATGGGTGGGCACAAGCCGAGTTGCTAAATTCTTTCTTCAGGGTGAAGGTCTGATGGAAGCTTTAAGAGGAGACTACCTGAGCTGTGTGTCGTCAGCGGGTTTCTAAGAAAAGTGACAAAATCGTTTATTATATGTTGTTATACAATATACAGAGTTGTTCTGTTTTTCTTATTGGTATGGAAATGAATAGAAGTCAAGTGAAATATGTTCTTGTTACAGCTTTACACACCCCACTCTCTCTCTCTCTCTCTCTCTCTTTCTCACTCACTGTGATCACACAGCAGATGCTGAGAAGGTCATAGCTAACAGAAGTATGCACTGTGATGCATCTTGAATACAAACTCATAGACTTTGTGCTTCTTTAACCATGAACTGAGAATCTTGCCTTTATTTAAATCCTGCCACACATTCTTTCTCTAACAGCCTTTTCTATCAGGGACAACCAGTTTCTCAAACAACAAGTTTGAGAATATGATTTTTTTTTTTCAATATGGACTTTTTTGAGGAATCAGACGATGAACCATGTAGCTAAGCTACTGTAGCATTTTCTACTGTATACCATCCGTAGAAGGGTGTATTTGAGTATGCCAGGCACATTCAGTTTCTCATCGTTCTGTCAGAGTAACATCATTGAAAACCCCTCTTGGTTTTCTGATGAATGTTTTTGGTCGACTTTGGAATCTTTTGTTATTGTCAGAATAAACACGAAAGATTATTTTTTCCATAACAAAGGTTCGTCCACATAATTTGCGATGGGCAACGTCTATTTGTTTCAGTGCGGCTACAACAAAAATAAAAACGCACCAATCAGTGAGGGTCTTTAGTGAAAAAGAAAAACAACAAATAAATGGTTCTTTCATAGCATATAAAGATGCTTAATCATATCTGGATGGTTTATTACTTAATATCGCATCTCATATTAGGTTTTGGTAAATAGTGGTAATATTGGAGAGGGAAAATGAATTTTCTCTTGTGTAGGAGGAAAAACATAGCGTAGGAGTTTTTACATCAGACATCAAACAGAGATTCAGGCCCAAAACATAACAATATTCAGATCCAAAATATGTTGATGACAATGTTTTCGAACAGAAATATTTATTTTTTCCAGGTATGACACTTACATTGTTACATGATGCAGTTGATTTCACAGGTAAAACATTTTAACATAAAAGAGTAAGTACTGTAGTTTTAGAGGCAAGATGTTCATTGAAGTACTGTATAACACACTCTCATTCACTCGATCACTCACTCTCTACACCGTTTATCGTGTGCAGGGTCATGTGGGCCTGGAGTCTATATCCTGGGCCAGTTCATCACAGGACACACAATCACGCACACATTAATTAGCTACATCACTTTGGACCTGGAGGAAACCCACCGAGCACAGGGAGATCATGCAAATTTCATCCACACAGACCAGAGGAGGGAATTGAGCCCTTGACCGTGGTGGTGCGAGGCCACAGTGCTAACCAGTATGCCACTGTGCTCCCAAGTCCTGTATAGACTAAAAAGGTTATATATATATATATATATATATATAGCCTTAAAACTATGCTTGAAAGGGTTTGTTTCTAAGCGTACAGTATATAGTAACGTGTAACAAAGGACAATACCGCCTCCTAGCCAATAGAGGTCACTATCACCAGAATTCTAGTTAAGTTGTTACTTCTGGTCAGTCTGTGAACTCCAAAAGCATGAAGATCGTTGCAAAGTTGTGCCAATCGTTCTGAACCATATTACTGCCTGAATCATGCATCTGCATCCTCACCCCTCTACCTGAGTCCAGATTGTTGTAAGATGGAGGAATAAAATGCCAACCATAATCATCATAGTCATTCATTTATTTCACATTGGAGAACTATTAGCTCTCCATCCTGCCTGTGCAGCCTCAGACAGCGGTTACTTAGTAACAGGTGCATTCTAATGAAAGGATTTTAATTATTAAGCCTATAGCTTGTTGTGACCTTATTATATGAATATTTTTTATCTATGAGAGTGTGAGAGTGAGTGTCTTATTAATGACTTTGTCCTCACCCTACATCACTAATGGCAGTGTTTGTTAACAGTTATGACAGGGTCTCAGTGTTCTGTCAGGTGTACATGATAAACGTGTTGGTGTGACAGTGTGCTGAGATCACATTTTTAAGAAACATTTTTTGTTGTATTTTGCTTCCTTTTATTCACTACGTATAGTTTATGCATTATCACAAAGGTGAAAAGAGGATTCACATAGCTGCGATTTTCACATAGTTCATTTCTGTGTGGAATTCAGTTACCTTCTGTGGTTGCTTGGAATTAAAATAATGCATTTGGTCATTCAAGGAAGAAATGAAAACAAAGAAAGGCATTCAAGGCTAAGACTAATGGTGGTTCGGACATTGACACAGCTGTTCATATTTTATTGTCTACTACATCAGATTTGAGCAGAGGTGGATAGAGAAGGCAAAAATTGTACTCAAGTAAGAGTAGCTGTACTTCAAAATAATATTACTCAAGTAGAAGTAAAAAGTAGTCCTCCGAAATATTACTCAAGTAAGAGCAAAAAAGTATTCTGTGAAAAGATACTCAAGTACTGAGTAACTGTTTCAATCATAATGTCAGATTATTATAATTATATATATTTTTTTTAGAAATTATGTAAGCAGCCAGACAAAATGATAAAATTATGTACAATTTCTGATGTTTCCAAATAATACAATAAATGAAGTAAATAAAAGAAAATAAATTAATAAAAATAAATATCCTGAATACAAAATAGCAAATTAAGGAACAAGAAACACAAATTTCCTAATCTCACTTTTTTTTTCACAACATAAAGCTTTTGAAACAAATATCTACTGTAGGTAACATGTATGTTTTAACTGTGTAAACTATTTCCATTGTATGATATACTGTAAGTTGCCTTTCAAATGGTTCAGCAGATAGAAAATAACATTTACCATAAACTGTGTCCAGCAGAACATTAGAGCATTTTTTAAGCCCCTAGCCTGTTTGCTAATTATACATGTTAACATTGCTACATTAAATAAAACAGATAAACTAACTGCGACATGTTTCCTCAGGTTAGACTATCCCCCCCCCCCCCCCGCTGTGCAGACATTAAAATCATGTGACTTATACTGTACATTTTAAACGGCCAAAAGTAGTTTCACCATTTGGTTGCTCAGCTGTTGCATGATTTTATGTTATTCTTTCATTATTTCACTTTTGAGCAACTGAAAGGTCTAGAATTGATTTCAAGTGTGGCATTTGCATTTCGAATCCGTTACTGTGAACTTTCAATGTGAAGTGCAAAGAGATCTCACTGGGAGTGAAGCAAACCATCGTTAGCCTGAAAAATCAAAACAAACCTATCGGAGAGAAAGCAGACAAATTAAGTGTTGCCTAATTAACATTACAGCCTTTGATAGAAAGAACATACTTTAGGTCTTAGGAACAAAAAAACACTATAAAATAACATGGAAAAAACATTCACAACAATTGTCCAGATTAAACCATGGACACCATGGACAGGGTGCCACCCCATCACAGGGCACACACACACCACAAGCAGTTTGGACAACTGCATGCCTTTAACCAGTGTACCCGGAGGAAACCCACCAAGCATAGGGAGAACATGCAGACTCCAAGGTGGGAATTGAACCATTGACCCTGGAGGTGGGAGGCCACAGTGCTGACTGACCACAAGCAAATTCCTCCTCGGAGTAAATACAGAGGTTTTACCACAAGATGTAAACTCCTTGTAATCCTCAGAACAGGAACATCAAATTAGAGTTTGCCAGGGAATATCTAAAAAAGACTGTACAGTTCTGCAGCAATGTCCACTGGATAGAGGATAGAGGATAGATGAGATGGTAAGGAGATTCTGGTGATCCGAAGCATACCACCTCATCGTATGTCGTGTGCAATTATGACTGCCAGTGCCAATGTATGCAAGTATATCATACTGTAAGTGTATTATCTGCTCAGATTCGGCCTAACACATTATGCTTGACAGGGTAAATGAACAATAACATGAAGCAACTAAAGAATTTTTTAAGGCAAGGAAGTGGAATGTTCTACAATGATTAGCCTAAATCCAACTGAGAATGCATGTTACTTGCAGAAGGCAAAAATGAAGGCAAATCACTGCAAGAATCTAGAGGTAGTAAAGGCCTGGAAGAACATCATCATAGTGAGATCTGTGGGTTCTAGTCTTTAGACACTCAAGTGTCTAAAAAGTGTGTGTGTGTGTGTGGGGGGGGGGGGGTGGGGGGGGGGTGCTTCAATCCGTTTGGATGTACAGTAAATACCCTCAAATTAGTTTCACAGACACTAGGTTGTTTTAAATTTCTCTATGGTAGCTAGCTACCTGTAAACATCCAATAACGTTGTCAGTGTCCAAATATTTATGGACCTGACTGTGTACATATTCAGTCACAGCCGTTCACAGGGATACTCGATGCCGTGTGTCAGTACGACGAGGACTTAAAGCAT
This sequence comes from Clarias platycephalus, assembly GCA_030068275.1. NCBI lineage: Eukaryota > Metazoa > Chordata > Actinopteri > Siluriformes > Clariidae > Clarias > Clarias platycephalus. Next base: position 14,902,795 of record JAQQZT010000009.1, on the reverse strand, counting down.
CTAGTGTGTACAGTTATGATGTGTCTTCACTTATCTCCTCTCCTGTCGTGCTTTTTGACAGAAGCACTGGTACAGTATCACCCGTTTTTCACACTTTTATCGCTTCCCGGGACTGCGAGTTGTACCTCAGCCTTTCATTTTTATCTTCCAGTGAACACCTGGGGAATCAAACCACAGAGACGGCATTCATCCTCCACGTCTTCTAATGAGCCCCCAATTTATGCAAAGGACACAATGCAGTGCAAAGCTGTACTCTGTTACTAAAATTACACCGCTTTAACAATTATATTCCAGGGTTGTCTCAGTTTTGATTACAGTCAGCTCCAGAAATATTGGCACCCTGGGGAAAGATGGGTAAAAAAAAAAAAAATGGGTCATGACTTTGTGTGTGTGTGGTAAAGAACGAATGAAACTACTTTATTATCATAAAATTGGTGCCTGTAGAAATTCAGATGAACAAAATGTAACAAAAACATATTTGCAATAATGTTATACTAATATCTAGACAACATTTAAAGAGTAACAATGTAATAAAAAAATCACTATCACTCATTCTCTTTACCATTATCCTGTACAGGGTTATGGGGGAACCTGGAGCAGGGACATGGGGTACATACTGTATAGTAAGCAGGGTAAATCTTGGATAAATTAGCCTAATCTGCATGTCTTTGGACTGTGGGAAGAAACCAGAGCACCTAAAGGAAACCCACCAGGCACAGGGAGAACATGCAAACTCCACGCACCCTCAACCCTGAAGGTGCGAGGCCACAGTGCGAACCACTATGCCACTGTGCTGCCAAGTATAAAACAAATAAAATGAATGAATTAAAATGACTTGATGCTATAAATCTTAAAAAGACTCAGATATCTGTGAGAATAAGTATGTTTATAAATTATATTTTAAAATGGCAAAGGTGGGGAATGCCTTTTTCAAATGGCAGGGTTTTGAATTTTATTGGGGTATAAGGCAACACAGGGTCCAATTAATTTGAAGGAAGATCACTGAATACACAAATGAAATGAGACCAAATAGCTACTGTACATAGCCAATAATGTCCATATTAAATATAAGCGCAATAATTAAGAATTGTAAAACAATCATAACTGTAACATATTGACTAAAAGACGACACAGTTATATTCCGCACCGACACACTGTGGGAAGGGAAGCTCAACTCCCTGGCATGGGGGAATTGTGTCACTCTGTCCCCTGTCATTCAGACACTAACCAGTTGTGGACGTACAGTCTGTGAGCTCATATACTGTAGGTCATGATCCCAGAAAAAAAAGTCCAAATCTGCAAAAATATCCACAGACTCAAGCTTTTGACATCCCCGTTCACTGACCTAAACCCACAATCCTGAATCCTGGAGGATCTGGAAAGAAGAAGCATGTACTCTGTATTCTCCAATGTAAGAGAAGACTTGGTTCTTTTGGCAAGTAAGAGAAGTTGCAACATGGTTACACATTTTAGAAAAATGATTCTCATTGTGAGGTTAAACACATTAAGGAATTTTAGTTGGAACTGAAGAGGTGTTTGAAATGTAAGCGTTAGAGATTTCAGAACCACGGAGAGCTCTATCAACCTGCTCCTTTTTTTCTGTGTGTGGGTCTGTGTCTGTGTGTGTCTGCATGTGGACGTGTGTGCTCATGCTCAGAGAGTGGACTACCAACTGTTCATCTGTTTGTCAACCTGTTACCCTGCAATAATACACTGCAAAAATCGCACCCGAACCAATGCATCAGAAAGAAAGAGAAAAATATGTGCCTCTTCATCTGCTGTCAGCTACAAGAAATCAAGAACTCTTGCGTGTATGCTCTTTGCTAATAACCAACATGTCTGCAAAATGCTTTTCATTTTCCTGTGGTCATATAGACGTGTGAAACGAATAAAAAGCCTTTCAGGGTAAGTACTTGCCACTAGATATATGTGATATAATGGTTTAATCATCTCTAAGCATTTTAACACCACCATGATATCCAGTGATGTTTACACATGGTATAGTGTGTTATCAGACCTTTTGCGTAGGAGCTTTTCCACTTTATATCATGAGTTATCACTCAACAATACAGCAAAGAGCAGTCTTTCCATCTCCAATAAAATGGAAGATAAGTCTATGGGATATGATTGCCCTGCCCTCTTTGTCTCATATCAGATGCTCCTAATATATATTCACAGAGTGCCTTGCTTTCTTTCCCTCACACAGTAACTGAAAAATGTTCTTATTTCATGATTCTGCTTGAACACAGATACTGATGGAAATGCAGGTACTCTGTTTTTATTAATGGAGCCAAGTAAAAAAAAAAAAAAAAAAACATTCAATGGTCATGTTTTTTGTGCAACAGCTAGGCACACATACAGTAATGGTATGGACATGATACATTAACATTGCCTGACAATATGAGGGGTGTTAAACCAGGACTTGTGATTAACTTTTCTTGAATGAAGGTATAATACCTATTGACATTTACAGACAGCTTGATGATAAGACTCCTGATGATGCAAAAGGCCATACGGCTATGAATTGTGATGGCTAAGAGCCCATTGCAGTCCCCATGATGAGCATTCAGCAAACATGTGGAACACCTGATCCTTGTCACCAACTTGCGGAAGAGATGTATCTTTTTGTGGAAATGTGCACCCAACCATATTCCACATGTTTGGAGCATTAAAGGAGTTCCTGGGAGGCCAGCGTTTCAGACATGAATCAGTCAGTCTCATCATGGCTACTGAGAAACCTTTCTACCTTCTACCAAGCACTTGTAAAACACTGCGATAAGTGCATTAGTGTAGCAGGGAATTATATAGAGAAATAAAGAGTTTTTATTCTCATAAGTGTGTCCTTTATTCTGCACAATCAAAAGTTTGACTTGAACACCCCTCGTATTTGACCCGCAAAGTTGTAGGAAAAAAAGTCTTAAAAGATTAAATATACTAATAGTAATAACGGTGTAAATCATGATAACAATCAGCACTTTTAAACATATCGAGCAGACGCTGACCAGTACACATGTTGGCCATGCGAATTATTTTATAGTTTGTTTGTGAAAGCATTATATTCAAAGTGTACTGATATGTTTTTACAGTTCATTCCTGTAGTTGAGTTTTTGCTTCTGTCAAATCAGAATCTGTTACTGTTGTTCCTGGTGTTCTCTTGCTAGATTGCAGGTCATTTGTTATTTTTCTACACAGTAATCACCAGAGGGCTGCACAGTGAGTAGCATCGCCACTTTACAGCTCCAGAGTGCCATGTTCAATTCTGAGCTCAGGTGATTTGTTTGTGTGGTAATTCTCATGTTCCTCCTGTCTTTGTGTGGGTTTCCTCTGGATTCTTCTTGTTTAGTACTTCCTAATACATTCCAATAGAGAGAATGCGATGGATTTAGAGTAGTTACATTACATAGGTTTGAATGAGTGTATGAATGTGTACATGCATAGGGCTTTGTCATGGCATTCGCAGACCCTGTTCCACTATGAACATTGACACTGATGAAGCACTTACTAAAAGTCAGTGAATGAGTTAGTAATTACCAGAACAATGACAAAAAAAAGCAACCATAAAAAGAGTGTAAGAATGGAAGCCAATGTCTTTGTGGGTACAACATTGTGCCAAATGCCAACTGCCCAGCAGAACAGGACTTCCTTTGTGTGCATTTGCACCACACAGTAGGCTATTCCTAACATCACATGTCCTCACAAGAAGGAGATATCTTTGTCCCGGACTGTCTTTGGTTGCAGCGGCACAAAATCAGCTGTTGGTGAGCATCTCAACTCATGATCATCATTCCTGTAACAGAATAAGATTTTTGTCTGCAGCTGTAAAAAAAAAAAAAAAAAAACAGGCAAAAATGCATCCGATTGTATACTCACAGCTATTTTCTGTCAAACAAAGAGGGAAAGGTCTTTAATGACTCAAATTCGGAATTCGAAAGCGGTGAAAACGACTGTTCGGCAGCTTCGACGTGGCCTTCCGCACGATTCTAACCTTTGGCTAGTGAGAGATTTTAGCGTGTGTCTTTTTTATTTCCTGCTGTCTTGTCCTTTTGCTCCGCAGGATTTGTGAGATGTAGAAACAAATTCTGCTCTAGGTCAGTGGTTATCACTACAGTACATACTTTTAGAGTTCGCCCACACACACACAAAGCAATAGGCTCAGTGTGATAAAACCGCAAAGCCGCCTGAATGTGTTGTAAAACTAAACGAATACGCTAAGTCCAACTTACAGGAAGTCATTTTCACAGCCTTTAGCTCAGGCGATGTCATCTGTATAAGTAAAATAAATCATTTTACCCATATTAAACATATCCACGATAACAGTTATTCAGACCTGTCAGAGGAGAGCGTTTTAAATGAAGTAGAATCAGATGGTCTATAAATAAACCTATTAAAACGGCTGTAATCTGGCAATTATCTTACATCAGAACATCTCCACCTAGACTGAAGTGATGGTGTCAGACTCATCCTGGTACTTTCTTTAAAAAGAAATTAAGAAATGAATTTTGTTCTGTTGGCCAGGTTAATGTAAATCTAAAACCTAGTTTCAGTGGTGCATGTGATACGTAGGTTTAATATGCTGACCATCTCTCGCTGTCTCTCTCTCTCTCTCTCTCTCTCTCTCTCTCTTTCTTCCTTCTTCTGTTCCTTTTTCTTAAGTGCACTTTCCTATTTCCATTTTTCTTTCTGTGTGCAGGTCAACCTCATTATTTTATCCAGAATGTTCTGTTTTTAAATTAATTTCAATGCATTCCCTTAACGCAGACACAGTTTTAGATGAATTTCGTGTACAGCATGATGTTCCAGCATGATGTTTCAGTTTGCTGGTGAAATACAGTAAACAGTGCTGATAAACTGTATTAAAGGAGTTCTAGTCAAACCACGACTTTTGATTATGCAAAATAAGAGAACGCAAGTTATGAGAGTAAAAACTTTCTCCATATAATCCCCTGCTACACTAATGCACTTATCTCAGCATTTCACGATTGTTTGGATATTATCAAGGTAGAAATATATAAATATTTTTTTTTAATGCGAGAGCCATGATTAGACTGCCCTTTGTGTCTGAAACTCCAGCCTCCCAGGAACTCCTTTTAATGTCCCAAACTTGTGGAAATGGCTTGGAGCGAGGTCAGGACTGTACTATACAGGGGATGTTGCTTCTTTAAAATGTTTGCACCTTTGAAATGTTTTATTGACAGTAAGAGTCTCATAAATGTATTGATTGAAATTTTCTGTAAATGTCAATCAGTTTTATTCCTTCATTCATGAAAAATTTCACCAGAAGTCCCTGTTTGTCTTGAACTTCCCTTGTACAGTTTAATTGATTTTAAAACTCTCACCTTACAGTATGTGACAGATCTGAACATGCAATATGTATGCTACAGTATAACTCGGAAGTGAAAGGAAGTACATCCGGCAAAGTGGCATGGTGGTTAGCAATGTAGCCATGTGTCTTGGTTGAGGGTTCGATTCCCTCGGGTTTATGTGCATGGAGTTTGCATCTTCTCTGTTATTCGAGATTCCTCCAATAGTGCAAAGACAAGCAGAGTAGGTTAATTGGCTTTTCCAAATTTTCTGTATTGTGTGTCCTTATGTGCGATGGATTGGCATCTGACCTAGGATGTACCCCACCTCATGTCCTGGGATAGGCTCCCGGCCTCCCGATACCCTGTACAGGATAAGATTTAGAGAATGATTGAGTGAGATTGAGAAGAAAAATGCAGTTTTTAATGTTTTTTTTTAGAATAGTAGTGAAGACATAAAGACAGCAGTATAAGGTTAATTTTATGTTAAAATGTTAGACAAAAAGTTTTTCTTTCTGATTCAATTCAGTTAAATTACATTTTATTTATATAGCAATGGTCATTGTCTCAAAGCAGCTTCACAAAATGCAAAGAACATTTTCTGATTGGCCAGCTAGCTTGCATTAATTCCTTGTTTCAGGACACCTTCAAAGTAGATTTAATCAACAACTTAACAACGGCTTTAACACAAGGTGCTCGATCCCATGCTAGTGAATTGACTTGTTACCACGGCAACAAGCATAAATAGCACTTTTATTCAACACCCATATTTATACTTCACTATCACCATCATTATCAAGAAAACAATTAACTTAGCAATCTGCTTCACATTACGCTGTTTTTGTCTCTGTTGTAATTATAATTTAACTATAAAAGGACATTAAAATAAAATATGGATTATGCAGTGATTAAAATTGATTAAGATGCTGAATAAATCAAAACTGTCTAAAGTAGAACTGTTAAAAGAAAAAAAATTCTTCCCAAGACAGATAAAGCTCCCATGTACAGTATGCTGAGCTCTCCTTTAAAGGTCTCACTCTCTCCCTCTAAATGATTATTTATCCTTTATATACAGTATCATCTTCAAATTTAATAATTGTATCCGCTATGGTGTGTGTTGATTGGGGAAATGCGTTCCTTCTAATCAGGAATGTACTGTAATAATAAGGAAAAAATAACAAAAGAAAATGGTGAAAGAAAATAATCACAGACAGAGTGAGGTTAGATGGACTGACACAAAGCATGCGCCTCTTTTACCTTAAAAGTCAGTCTTACTCACTCGCTCATTGTCTATACCGCTTTATCCTGTGTACGGGGTCAAGGGGGGCTTGGGGCCTATCCCAGGAGACTTAGGGCATGAGGCGGGGTACACTCTGGAAAGGGTGTACATGCATACTCACAATCTCATTTACACACTACAGGCAATTTGGGAACGCCAGTATACCAAATATGCATGTTTTTGGACTATTGGGAAGAAACCAGAGCACCCAGAGGAAACCCACCAAGCACAGAGAGAACATGGCAACTTTGTGCACATACGTAGACCCGAGGCAGGAATTGAACCCGAACCCTATAGGTGCGAAGTGACCGTGCTAATCACTAAGCCATCGTGCTGTCTCCTTAAAAGCCACCAATATTAATATTTTTAATTTAATAAAGAATAACACATAAAAATCTATTTATAATGTTGTAGAGCATCCTGTTATTACTCACGTTTTGTTCCTTCACCTCGCTCTCTCCTTGTCTCACTCATCACATACTAGGAATACATGTACCTTTACAAAGAGCTTTAGGTTTTTCATTGTCAAATACTATTTTTATTAGTCTTTGGTTATGTGGAGCATAACTCAAGAAAAGAGTTGTTGCCTCCGAGTGGCGCAGTGGGCTAAAGCACTCGCCCTATCACCTGGGATCGCAGGTTCGAATCCCGGTGATGCTGT
>JAQQZT010000009.1:14869611-14892002 GCA_030068275.1 Clarias platycephalus | reverse complement strand
GAAGTTAGTTGGTGTGAGAGAAGAGGATGCAGAGGATAGAGTTAGATGGAGGCAGATGATTCGCTGTGGCGACCCCTAAAAGGGAACAGCCGAAAGACAAAGAAGAAGGAGTGGCCTAGTCCAAGTCCAGACTCAAATCTGATTGAGATGCTTTGGAATGCTCTTAAACAGGTCTTAGATCTTAAACCCTTCAATGTGGAAACACTTGATTGGAGTTGTAGAGAGTTATTAGCTTTAGGAAGCAATTGCTTTTTCACAAAAGGCCAGGTTCGGACAGCTTTTTCACTTAATAAATAAGTCATTTAAAAACTGCTTTTTGTATTTACTCGGGTTATCCTTGTGTAATATTAAAATTAGTTTGACGATCTGAATCTATTAAATGTGACAAATATGCAAAAAAAAAAATAATAATCAGCAAGGGTACAACTATTTTTTACAGCATTGTAAACCTCAGTCCTCATATGAGGATCGATTTATGGACAGAATCCCTTTGTAACCTCTGCAAATTTTCAGGACAGACAGCGATGCCCTTCTGTGGCCTTCCAAGCTGAGTTCTTTATGCACTTAACTTTAAAAAGAGGAAAAAAGAGGCAGGTGAAAAGGCAGACAGTCATTACAAAAGTGATATCAGGAGGTAACTTGGTTTTTGAATGATCAACCTCAAATGTACCTACTGTATAAATTATATAATGTTAGTGTTTTGTTCTTTATTAATTAGATTTAAAATGTAACAAATGGCAACAAATTTTAGGAGGAACAAACCAGTTTAAGTCAAATTAGTTTGTAGATCACACTTTGTAGATCATGTTGCTCTGAAACATAGATATTATGATAATAATCATTGTACAATACACCTTTATTCGTATTGTTTTATAATACCAAATGCTAATGAATCGATTTTAAGTTTCTAGAAAAAATTTCAACAAAGTTTGAATAAAGAAAAGTTATGACTAAAAAGACACCTTATTACTGTCTGATAAACAATGCAAAACAACCTACAGTACATTATTGTCTGTATAAAACCAAATAAGATAAACATTTCTTTGAATAGTGGTTTAATGAGGTGAAGAAAATGAACATTTTTATAAACAAGTATGCCTGACCTGGAGACATAATGAGCTTCGGAGCGAAAATAGAGCTCCTGAGTCGGCTAAAATGACCGATTTTATGAAAATGAATGTCACGTGGAAAGAATGTCTCTTCCACACACACACACACACACACACACACACACACACACACACACACACACACACACACACATATACACACAGTACACACTAAAAATGAAAGAAATGCCTCTTTTGTGATCCTATTATTTGTCATTTTTGATGGACCATTATAACCGTAGCAGCTTTTTCATTTATTTATTTATTTTTTGCGTAGAAACTGTTCAAAGTGCTTGACTGTTATTATGCCCTGGGTGTTTAGCACTTTGAAGCTTTCCTTTATTATATCTTTCTGGGAACTAAAGACCAGAAGAGTGTGTGAGAGAAGTACAGAAGACTCTGGAGACTCAGGAGTGTCTTGCCCTCAAGTCCTACTCCTACAGTCTCTCTCTCTCTCTCTCTCTCTCTCTCTCTCTCTCACTCACTCACACACACATACTCCCGCTCTCACCTGCTGTGTGTGTGTGTATAATGTGAGTGAGAGCAGAGCAGTGTGAGCAGCTCCTCTGTCTCTCTCTCTCTCTCTCTCTCTCTCTCGCTCACTCGCGCCGGCTGCTGCTGATGCTGGCGACTGCACCAGGCTGTTTACTCATAATTCATACGGAGGGATTCTGCCCTGATCCACTATGCTCGCCTCCATCTGGTACGCTAAGAAGCTGGGACGCAGACTTGTAGAGAACGCCAGGAAAGCCAAAATGCAGAAGGTAGGGATGAGGTGGTTGATGCTATAAGTTTACACGCGCTGTCCCAACTCTGGACAGGGATTTGACTTTATCTGTAGCGCCGCTTCATATTTACGGTTGTTCCAACTGGCAGGAAAAGCAAGCCTTCGGATATAAAGCTGTTCGAGTTGTTTTGATTGTTTTATGTATTCTAGAGCGATTCGGAGGGCTTAGCGGGACCTGTTTTTGTCTCGAGTCTGAAAGGGTTCGCACCTTATTGAGAGAGGATGAGTGTAACAAGAGCTGATCCGAGCCACATGACCTCCGTGCTTATGAAGGGGTTCATAAGGATCTTTATCTTTCTCCTGAGCTCTCTCTCTCTCTGTTCTCTCACTCTGCTTTTCTCTTTCTCGCTTATAAAGTTTACTCATTTTTACAATGATTACTTTAAGCCTTAAATTGTTCGTATAGTATCTTCAATCTCACCTCGCACAAAGATTTGTGTTCCAATGAAGAATCTCGATATCTTTCAAAAAGTCAGTCACTGACATGCTAAAAATATCAGTTGTAATATTTCCCACCCGGTATCTAATTCTCTACATCACCTGACTGACTAAGAAACACATCCAGTACAGTACTTCATCCAAAATGTGTGAACTGCTGCTCGTGCAGCGTGGAAAAGTGCATCTCTGTTTGACATCCTTTATGACTAGTCATAAAGGAAATGATATCTAAAATGATATCTTTTCATATGAGGTGGCCTGTGAGTAATGGATGAATCACTACATGGCATGCTGTTATAGGAAAATAATCTGTGATGATATAGAATGCTACATGTACTGTACTATATGTCCCAAAATGTTTTAGTTCTCTTAGAACAATAGCAATTTTCCAGTGGATAGGATTTTTTAAAATGATTAACGAATGACTTGTTGTTAGTTCCTGCTACCTCTTATGTTATAGCAGCTTTTTTTCTGTCTTATCATGTTATTGAAAAACCTCTCATGATGGAACTCTCACTTTCTGAGCATTACAACCAAGAAATGACATTAAAGACTTAACAAATGGTTAATAATCATTTATGTTTACTTTACTGATAACTGTCCTGTTTATTTACAGCATTGCATTATTATTAGTTATTCTTAGCTTTATTAGATGATGTCATAAAAGCCCTGGTGAATGAAATACCTTCTGACCAATGATATTCCAGAATGCCTTTTGGTGTTTATTGCATTTTGTGAAATTCCTTAACTAATGCAATACCTTCTGACCCAGACAGAAGCGCTAATTGAGTTCTGTCAGACACTTGGCTCGTCATTGGCTCTGGCATTGTCAGGTTTGCAATTGCTGATCTCTCAACCGTATGGCAGCATTTAGATTACTTTTTCTAGAGGCTCGGCATCGGATTTGATCATATCAGGGACAAAAAAAAAAAGGAAAGTAGAAATGCCTTCCAACAGAACAGCATCTGTACCCATACCTGATTCTAGGATATTTTTTGCACATTGTTTTATCATGTGTTTCAGTTATATTCCTGTGACACGGCTGGCTGTTGTTTATGCAGTAATTTGGGTTATTTCCATTTTGTCTATATGGCAGATTTTTGTAGTAGATTTCAGCAGTGATTTCACTCATCGGCAAAACAAAAGCTGAAAATGGAAATGTCAGTGTGCTTAGACTAAATGGATCCTTGATTAGGCATCGTGCATGCACGCGCGAGATGTGTGTGTGCGCGCACGTTGAGGAGATCGAGGTGAGATGCTGCCTGCTATAGTTATGATTTACACTGATTGTATATGACACACAGTTTTGCACTTCTATGTGTGTGTGTGTGTGTGTGTGTGTGTGTGAGATTGAACATATGTCAATGGTTTGCTGCAGCTAAGAGTTCTTGTTAGCCTTATCACTCCCTCTAGCAACACAATTCAAAATTCTAGCACCTTGCTTCACTTCTCACTTCCCACACCGATCCCTATACAGTACCTACAGTATAAGAAATTACCTAGCCCGTCCGTCCGCGTGTTCTCCGTTATTCTCCGGGACACCTAGCTAGTCGCTGCCTAGCAACCTACAATTTTGGTTGAAGTAATCAGTAATCTTTTTGTCATTCTTGCTTTCTTTCACTCGTCCACACCCACTCACTCTCGCTCTTACTCATACACACACCCCAACGTTATACGTGAAGAAGAGAGCGATCGATTGGAAGCTCAAGGACAAGTCTCGTGGGCATGCATGCTAACCGGGTTCCCCGCTTCACACTCGAACCTCTTCAGGATACAGATCACACTTTTAGCGCGTTTTTTTTTTTTTTTTTTTCCAGTGTGGCAGCAATTTGGAAGGGCTACAGTACTTCACTTTTCTTTCCTCTGATCCAAATCACACCTGGTTCAGTAAATTAGAGGGTTTACATTTAAGTGCTGATTTGATTTCTGCTCTCAGAAAAAGTGCTTTGCAAAGTGTGGCCTACAGCGAAATATGGTCTTTCGATAAACAGATGTTGTTGTTTTTTCCTGTTTGTAATATCAAAATCTTTACAGAAATTCACTATTATTTTCGTATTTGTGTGAAAGAAAAACGATTTGCAATCTGTGGTTACATAATGGGGCGGCACGGTGGTGTAGTGGTTAGCACTGTCGCCTTGCACCTCTAGGGTCCGGGTTCGATTCCCGGCCAAGGCTGATTCCCGTCTCTGTGTGCATGGAGTTTGCATGTTCTGTCCGTGCTCGGTGGGTTTCCTCCGGGTACTCCGGTTTCCTCCCAAGGACCTGCAGAGTAGGCTAATTGGTGTTCGCAAATTGCCCGTAGTGTGTGAATAAGTGAGTGTGTGTGCCCTGTGATGGATTGGCACCCTGTCCAGCGTGTACCCCGCCTCGTGCCCTAAGCCTAATGGGACCCCAGGCTCCAGTCCCCCAGTCACCCTGAATACAGGATTAAGCGGTATAGATGATGGGTGGGAGTGGATGGTTTTCCATTATTTTAACAATACTTGGCCTTTGTAGTTCAAAAATATTAAACATTTATCACCGTACTGTATATCACATGTGGATTTGGAGTGTGTAGGGAGTCTAAAGCGACAAGGACATGGACATTAAAGGAAATGGGTGTTGTCAGGCTTTTGCGTATATGTTATATCTTTACAGTGAGAAGAAAAGGGGGGGAAAAACAGTAGCCGGCTGTTAGTTAGGATTAAGATTAATTATGTATTTACAAGGTCATGAATGCTGGCAAGACTTTTGTACAGGATTGTAAACAAACCTAAAAAGGTAACTATAATTATAACATTAAGTAACTGTTAAACATGTTAATGTGCTTTATGTTAAACAGCAGAAGTGATATATGCATATACAGTAAATAAATACATAAGCCCCTGTTCCTTGCTTTGTTTTTTTTTATTTATCAGCGAATGTATTTACAGGCCTTATCTGTTTTTTGATTAGCGTGGACAAGGGAAGCTAAGATGCATTAGAGAGAGAGAGATTTTGTTGCTCTGCTCTGGAGTCAGACCGCAGGCCATTATCATCAGTCGTCACAAGCCTTGTTCCAGCAAATCCTATTTTCTGCATCATGAACTAGAAATCCAGTGGCAGGAAGCATGAGATTCAGGCAGGGCTGAGAAGCACGAACATTAACACAAACATTATACCCCCCGATCAGCCAGGTGAATTGAATAACAATGATTATAAATGATATATCCTTAAACTGGTGACAGGATGATGGGCACCCAAGGCTCATCTACTGTATGCCCGTCCTGTCTGATCCCTCAGAAAAGGTTAATGACTAATGGCTGTAATAGAAAGGAATCCGAACACTCTGGGCATTACAGCTTTCTGTGTATCGGGCTCATCAGGCAAAGAGTCCATGGTTGTTGATCAGGCATTTTTCAACAGTTCAACAGATTTCTGTCTAATCGAGTATCCATGGGATGTTCTAGACAAACAGGTATTATTCGTAGATGCTCTGTCTTGCAACTTAATGTACATACCAGATACCACGGCACACTTTCAGCCTCGAGGAGTTAGAGCTGTTTTGGTGGCATACTTAAGGGGAACCTAGAAAATGTTGCGCAGAATGTTTTGGGTTTTAATGTTATGGCTGATCTGTGTATACTGTATATTCACAACAAGGCAAGCTGGTGTGATGCTGTAGTAATCCACGGTTCTGTCATCCATATGGTTCTTACTTTTATGTTGCATGTACTATTCAGTGCAATCCATTTCCATTTTACTTGTATAGCACTTTTAACAATGGTCATTGCAGCTTTACAGAATAGAAAAATCATGGAAATTAATTAGGACGTAGAACCTAGTGTTGCAGGCCGAGTACATACTGTCCTCTTCGTGACAGCGGTGTTCCTTGAAGGCAGTGGATTCTTTCAGCAGCACAATGCACAGTGCGAAAAAATGGTTCAGGAATGATATCAGGAACATGATCTCGATCTGACCGGACAAACTAGTCTGATTCATGGAGGTTCCACTAGATCTTGTGGGACATAAAGGAAGCGTCTCTAAAATTTCGCCTTCAAAGTTAAGTGAAGCTTTTATTTGTCACATACTGTATACAGTACATTAGTTCCCAGTTCAGTTCTTTCTTTGCATATCCCAGTGGAACTGGGGTCAGAGCACAGGGTCAGCCATGTTACAGTGCCCCTGGAGCAGATAGGGTTAAGAGCCTTGCTTAAGGGTCTAACAATGGCAACCTGGGGCTCGAACTGCTGACCTTCCGATCAGTAATTCAGTGCCTGAGCCCTCTGAGCTAACACTGCCCTAAAAAAGCTGCACACAAGGTTACAGTTTAGCAGAGGAGCTTACGCATTTCAACACGGATTTGCAGGTCCCACCGAGGTCTTATGGAGTCCATGCCTTGATGGATCAAAGCCGTTTTGGTGGCTCAAGGGGACCTGGACAATGTTAGGCAGTTGGTTTTAATGGGTATGTACTTTATGGTATGTATATTGACATTATACTTGTAGAATGTTCAGCTTAATTAATATACAGAAGCTTCTGGAGCTTTCTTTAGTGTGTGCTGCATTAGGGCTGTGCTGACCCATCCTGTATGTGATTACTGGGGAGGAGACGGTTTGTCTCGGATGGAGACAGATTGTCGGTAATGGCTGCTCTTTGATTAGGCCCTGGCACAGCGCCACTGCTCGCGTGTTCGTCTGTGTTTATACAGTACAAAGCTGGGTGTTAGACTGTGCGAGGTTCGACATGGTTCTTGGGTGAGGAACTCGATAATAGCTCTAGAATCGCAGTGCTTTCCGTCTTTTTGCACAACAGTTAAGCAGGGAGAGTGTCCTGATCCCCGCTTTGGGCAGTGTGGAATGTAGTAAAACATGGCTTCAGCTCTGTTAGTCACGGCTCGAGGACTGGTTTCATTATTGCATTATCAGAAATGCCACTTCAGTCATTTTTCTTATATGCCAGTTACCTCCTGCGGGAGGGAAAATTTAAATGGTAAATTATTAAAGGGTTTACCGCTATGCAAGAAATTCACATTATTATTATTCTTTACACGACTTCCTGAAAAGGTTTTTTTATTTTATTTTTTTTATTTAAACTGACCTTCTTAAGTTATTTGTTTTAACTTGGTGTTATTAAGATAGTTCAATGCACCTCTGTGGCATCAATGGTTAAAAAAACTGCTCATGTGGAACCACCGATCTCTGACCACCCTAATTAATGTTAAGAAGATAAGGGAAGCTGCTGCCTCTCTCTCGCTCCTCTCCTTGACCTCTGCCGCTCAGGTACGGTTCCTTATACGTGCCTGGAGTTTTAAGCCTTTGGTGTATTATTTTTGCACAACACAGTTAGTACTTTAGGTGAGAAAGTCCCGATATTGTGTTTGTGTGGTTGTAGTTATGAATAAATCCAGCTCCTACACTAGAAGCAATCGATATTAAGGATGTGCAAATGGAAGACAAAGTGTTGAGCGGGAATAGATCGGCTGAAACCGCCTACACTTTAAATCGGATGGAGAATTAAATGACCTTTTAAAGTTTGGCGGTTCATTTGCGGAGATTTTAAAATCCGTCGAGAGGAAGCGCCGTCTGAAATGTTATAGATTTATTGAGATTGTGATGTCTACTTCACATCTGCTACATCTCCTTACATCTCGTCAGTTAAGTGGCAGGGTGCCGGGGCTACCGTGTGTCGAATGCATCTGAATAAACATGATCGTTGTGGAGAAATACAGTAAAGCTGACAAGAATCCGGTTCGATTCCGTTTTTATTAGTAGGGCACTTCTAAGGCTAGACTTTGTCACAGAACAGGTTCACAGCAATCCAGCTGTAGATTTCGAGCTCTAATGAGCCAGACAGAGGTGACAGTTTGAAGAAAACAACTGCTAGAATCAACAAAAGGCAAACAACACTGAGTGTGTTGAAATGATGCTCGGTATGAACGTATGCATATCGTAAATATTATCCTGGCATCAGCACAGAACTGTTTATGCATTATAGCAGCATTCGTAAATCTTCCTTTTCGGTGTACAGCATCAGCATTCACATTTTTCAAGACAGACTAGTTGAATCACATGACAGGCAGTTTGTAACTCCGTGAAAGTTTGTGGAAGTGAGAGGGTTTTGTGTTATGGCTCCTAAAGCGAGCATTGGGGAGCCGGTGTGTCTCCAGTTTACATGGGGATATAACCGGCCCTGATGTCATAATCTCTGTCTGTATCACAAAATGACAACTGTAATAAATAGTATCAAATAAAACCCATTTGACGTTGAAGGGTTTTTTTTGTTTTGATATTAAAAACATGGCCAAAAACCATCTCATCATATTATTTTTTCCTCAGATCATTTATTATCAATCAATAATATAAAGATCCCATATTGAATTATTTTTTAACATGTTAACATACAGTACAGCACTACACAATAGCCTTTCCTTGATTTATGAATCTTTGGCTTCTACAGAGTAGGACCTTCTTGTATTTTTTAATGTAGTCTTGAGGACTAGTTCTCCAGGCTTCCTATTTTTTGGCTTGTTTTTGGCTTGTACTTGTACCTGAGCATTTCAGAGGAATGTCTTTTGTTTGTTGAGCCATACAGTGACCTAATCATTCAAGCATTAAAAAAAAAACACATCTAACTTAAGGGTGAGAAAAAGGTGTGGAAGATGACAGATGATCAGGTCACTACGATTACTGATACTGAATGCTGAGCGGTTGGAACAGACGAGAGGGGAAACGAGGTTGCTGATGGGGTTGTTGCATAAACAGCTAATTTTTTAAAATTGTATCTTTAGGCACTTTGTAGGCCGCCGCAGTGAACCATCTGTTCCCATTTATTTAATGTAATCTACAGTACATAATTGAATTGAATTTAATATGAGGAAATGAGAGGTGACGCAAGCCTTTTGCACAGTACTGCAAGTCTCAGAGCTGCCCAAAGTGTGTCCGTTAATGCTCCAGCTGACGTACCCCTCAAATAATGGATTTGTTAAAATATATAACTCCTTAGGTTTCACTCCCGTTCAGAATGTACTGCTTCAGTGCTTATGTACTGTACGTATTAGAGCAGCGCAATGAATCAAGGGAAGGTTATCTACTTATATGAGGGTGATTTTCTTGTTTAAATCTTAACCAGTACAAAATTCAACAAAGGACAAAAGTGAAAAGGGAATGATGGGATCCATCCATGTGTTAAAAAAATACTGAAAAGTTTATTGTTTATACTGTAGGTGCCCTTTAATATATGTGCTTTATACTCTGCATTTACAATATACTGTTATCACCCTGTATGAAAACAAAAGTTTATACGGATGCATCATAGATTTATTTATTATGCATTTAAATATTGAAGATCAGTTCACCTGTCTTACCAGTCAACAAAAATGAAAGCTGCAGTATGTATACAGAAAGCTCCTGCTATCGTGTACATGCATAAAATGAAGAAGTGAAGAACCTTAATACAGTATATTAAGATTAAGCTTGTAAATAAATATGAACTGTAGCTAGATATATTCAGTCTGTCCATCATTTCTGCCAAATTTTTCAACGTTGGTCACTTTCCATGACAAAAAAAAAGGAGGAGCAATTCCCTGCTGTAGAGAATATGTTATCTTTATGTATTTATACTGTATAAGGTCAACCTAAAATGTTTACTATGGAAAAAGATTTAATATTATTTCCAGACATCAAATTTTTACCTTAATTAAGAAATTAATTTGTATTTGTATAATGTGGAAGTCTAAAACTGGAATGTTTTTAGTGCTGAAGGAAAGAATGACGTCATAATTTCATTTCTTTAATTTAAGTCTGATTAAATATCTATTTTGATGTTTTCTGTTTGAATTATTATATGTTAACGGCTGATGGAGTAATGGAATTAATGCTCTTGCCTGGAAATCCATATCCACATGGTAATGGAGCCTCTCAATCCCCTCAGCAAACATTTTAAGCTGCTTTAAATAATTCTTCCATCATGCACATAGTATAAATCCTAACATAGCTGTAAGGTGGGATCTCAGTGAGTTTACACTCTACGTTTTAACCAGCAGCTCTCCTGGCGAGGACAAACGCTATTAAAGCGAGTTATGCTGAAAGCTTCTTCTTGCTCTTCTTGGCCCAATTGCATCCATCAGCTTTCATTGCAGGACACCGTCTCCTCAAATTGGTTTGGTGAAAAAGGAGCCAGCCTTCCTGATTTATTTAACAGAACCCGACAGGGCTGCATTGTGTCCTGCATCCATCTTATAGTAAGGTTCATTCCTTTGTGCTTGTAAAACGAGGCTGCAGCATTAACTAAATGATGATTTTTTATTTTTTTTTAATGATGAATGTCTGCATTTAACGACTGGATAGCGGTTCTGAGTTCTGAGAGCTGGGCAAGCATGTTTCAACATTATTGCACAGATGAAAATAGATGCATAGACTTTTTTTTTTTTTTTAAGATAATTTTCAAAATTAATTAGTCGATTAAATTAATTATTAAAGCACTGCAGGGTGAAAAAAAAAAGTGTACAGATGTTTCTCAGTATCCCACCATTATTGATTTTCTTAATTAAACGTGAAAGGGATGAATCAAGGGTGTGCTTCATCATTATGCAGTCCTGTGTGGACATTGATTTATGTACATAATATCTGAGGAAGGTACTTATCATGATGTCTAGATGGAAATGTGATGGTGTTATACAGTACAAAGGAGCTTACCAGAACCTCAGCTTGATTCTCCTCGATTTTTTTTGCAGGTCCTCCTTATCCTGCTCTGTTATCTGGAATTAAAATAACATATCTGCACAAACATGACCACAGAGATTAATATCTCATTGTGGCTTATCTCTTTCTGCTTGCAAGCTGTTTCGTTTGTGTTTTTTTCTTTTCCTCTGGGACACTTTCTATTGTAGTAGATGATGACAGTCTGCAAAAGTGGAAGCCAGGAAGTTTGCTATCATTTTTCTTTTTCTCTCTATTTATTTATTATTTTTTATGGTCGAGCTGTCTGGGAAACTTGTAATTGACAGATACTGGGTGACTAAGGACACACCTGACTGGCTGATATACTGTAACCCTTAACAAAGGAGAGATGTTCCGGCCGTTCTAGCTGTCACACAACTCCACAAGTTGGACATTTGTAAAAAAAAAAAAAAAAAAAAAAACTTGGGCATTTGTGGCATAAACTCCTGGGGTCTCTCAGTCAAGTATGTCATACTGTATAATACACCTGGTACTCAGTACCCGAATCCCAGTAGTAGGAAACTCGCCCCCCCCCCCCCTAGATTTTGTAGGATGGCTGTGTCGATTTTGACAAAAGAACATGACTGATGTCATGTTAGGAGGCCTGGGGTGCAGTCTGTGTCCAGATTCATCCTAAAGGTGTGTTCAGTGCGGTTAAGGTCAAGGGGTCTATGAATTGTTCCACTCCAACTTTTGCACCGAACGTCTTCATGGAGCTCGCAGTGTGCACAGAGGTATTAACCATATTGCGAAAAGTGTCTGGCTCTTAGTTCTAGAAAAGAGAAATTGTAATGTTTCAGCATGCAAAGAAGAATGTATACAATTATGTGCTTTGTAATTCGTGGGAAAGATGGAGGAAGAAAAGATATGCATGTGATGGACAAATGTGCAAATACTTCCGCCCAGTCAACAGGAGAAAATAAAGCAAGCAATTCTACTTTTATTTGTATGTGAATACCCATAGGCATTTGATCTTTCTTTAATGCTGAGCTTATCGTTTGAGAGGGGGATTAAATAAGCAGCAAAACAAGGTCAGGTGAGTGACAAAGTGAGACTGTGTCCTTTCACCTTCTCGTCTTGTGAAATGGACAACTGCATGATAATGATATTCCTGTTTTACCAGCATTGACATTGCTGACCTGTTTTTAAATTTTTATGCTGTAATGTTATTTTGTAACAAATGGACTAATGCTTTAGGATTCATCTGCACTTTCCTTTAAGTTAAAACAATCAGGTGGTTAAAAATTGAAATACACTTTCTGTCTGAATTCAAAGTTATGTCTTTTTTTTTATATGTTATAGATGAAGCAATGATGTCTGTAGTATTTAGTTAGTATTTGGCTGAAGTCTATGCTGAAATTATGCTGTGTTGAAAATGGTGATGGCACGTGGTGTAGTGGTTAGCACTGTCGCCTTGCACCTCCAGGGTCCGGGTACGATTCCCGGCCAGGCTCGATTCCCGTCTCTGTGTGCATGTTCTGAGTTTGCATGTTCTCCCTGTGCTTAGTGGGTTTACCCGAGTACTCCGGTTTCCTCACACAGTCCATATACTGTATATGCAGGTTAGGCTAATTGGCGTTCCCAAGCCCATAGTGTGTTAATGGGTGTGTGAATGTGTGTACTGTATGTGTGTGTGCCCTGAGATAGATTGGCACCCTGTCCAGGGTGTACACTGCCTTGTGCCCTAAGTCTCCTGGGATAGGCTCCAGGTCCCCGCGACCCTGAATACAGGATAAAGTAGTATAGAAGATGAGTGAGTGAGTGAAAATGGTGAATATCCACGGTTCTAAGAACTGGGCAAGGCCTTTTTTAATACTGTAAGAGTCCCTGTAAATCAGTAAAAGGTTCTACCTTCATATTATGATGAAACATTTCTGTCCTGTGAGGAATGGTAACTTTCATGATGACTTTTCCCCATCTACAGTGCACAAGGGGTCACTAAATATGTTGCTTCACAGTCACCACATCTCAGCCCAGCTGGACACCCATGGGAGACTTTATACCAAGGTGTTAAACATCACTCTCTGTCTAAATACTAACCGAGGGAACAGGACGGGGCTCCTCCTACACTTCGTCCTTCACTTCAGTTAACGTAGGTGCATTAAAGCTGTTCACTGGCCTAACACCTTACTTACCAAAAGATCTATAATGTTTTTTTAGCCTTTCAAAAGGGAATCTATCATTCAAAAGATAAGAAGATATCCTCCTCGAGTTTGTTTCTTAGCTCTGCTGTTTTCTGGTGAAGCATGTCCGTTTACATTAGTCCATTACTAGTAACCTGGAGTTAAAGGGGTTAAGGGATAAAATGCAGGGTTATTTCAGCTGGAGCATTAACAGACGCACTTTGGGGAGCTCGCAGACCTACAGTACACTATGGGAACTTTTTAAAGAAATAATTAAATATGGGACACAAATTGTCATCAGTCTGCAAATACCCCTTATCTACAATCTTTAAATGTGTGTAAGATTTTATTGATTTATTTCTTTTTATTATTAAAAATGACATGCCAGTGCGTAGGCTTACATGTACTGTAAGATTTGTCAATTTTAACCATATAAGATTGCTAGAAAAATGTTTTTTAGCCAGCGTGACTCACATTAATGTCAAGCTTTTGAAAGTAGTGTAGTGTTCGAGGCCATATGAGAGTCCAGGAGAGAGCAGTGCTGTGTGGACACGAGTAGGTGTTCTGTTATGAGTAGGTGTTTTGTAGTGTTTAAGTGTGTGTGTGTGTGTGTGTGTGTATTTAATAACCTTGTACTGTACTTCAACCAATGTGTGTAAATGCAGATCTGTACTTCTTTACTTTCTATCTTTATCTGGTAGAGTCAAGGGCACAGATGTTAATTTATGTCAATTTTCAACTATAGTGTAGTATTTTTAACCAGAGGCTACTTATTTGCATATACATATACAGTCATGGCATCTCATGACCTCAGTATTATAATATTCTATTTAACTTAGTTTCATATTTAAAAAATAGCTCCTTTCACAAATATCATAATTCTGGGACAATTAGAACGAGAGTTTTGAGCCTCACGCATATGTAGACATCTTGTAATTCTCTAAGATTAAAAACTGTTCAGTTTAATATGTTTTGTCCATATGTTTTCTATTAGACATTCTTCATATTCTATAGATCTTAGCAAAGTCATTTTAAGTCTATCAAGGCCAATAGGATTTACAATATGACTTTTAATAAGATTCATATTTCTGATTCTCTACAATCTTAAATACAAGATTTTACCTTTTTTTTTAACCAGTTTCTAAAATGTCTAACATTTTTACCATGACATTTAAGTAATATTAATACACGAACGCGCTCTGAACGTCCTAGACGTTTATGTGCGTTTTGTAGTGGCGCTCGATTGACTTCTACACTGGCGTTCGTTTGTCTCTGTCTAACGCCAGCCTGCAGCCCAAATTGTAGTTTGTGTGTTAACCTGTGGGGGCAGTGTAGGGAACTGGATATGAATGCCCTTGTCATTTTATTTGAGGTGCCTCCTTTTAATATGGACCATTTTACTATATTAGACATGAATCTCCTTGTTTTAAAAATTCTCATAATATGGCGACGTAGGGAGAGAAAAAATTGAAATCTGAAATTTTATTTAGCTTTTTTTCCGTATTTCCCTACGTATAGCATGTAGGTTCATGTGATATATCCGGTCCTCCAAAGCGTAAAATGAACGCGAAGAAAACGCACTACAAGCGTTTTCCTTACGTTCGTTGGGATTTGAACGCCAAGAAACAGCTGGCAGCCGGACAAACGCAGCCGGACAAACTCATGTCACCAAAGCCCGTGTGAACACTCTCATTGACTCCTATGTGTAGAAAACCCTCGGCGCTTGATCCGCGCTCACCGGACGCTACGAACGCCAGAAAAACGCTTGACTTTAACGGCCGTGTGAACAAGGCCTAATGTCTCAAAAGCATCACCTGGTTGGTTTCCATGCTTTGATGTATGTTTTCACCACTGTAGTCTCAGATTCTTGGTCCTGGTTATCAGGTGTAAAACCAAATTAGCCCCTTTTCCTCCAAAGTGAACCCGATGCGAGTTCATGTTTTGTGCTTGTGCCGGTTCAGAGACGGTTCAATAGCGAACCTCCTGAAGAACTGGCTTTGTTTTTTCATGGGTGAAAGATATTCCATATTGAGTCCATTTTTTAAAGATGGAGGTCATAAACTTTTAGTTTGTTGTGATAATCCCGCTCCCAGGCCCTGACGTAAGCAGTTCTTTGTTCGAGCCCAGCAAAGTGTTGGTGCCGCCATGCAACTGGTTTTCTGTCTCAGGAAAAATAAGTGGTTCAAAATTGTACACTGGCTCTGAACTAGCTTCAAAACCACCTTTTGGAAAAGAGGTGAATGTGGTCTTCTGCTGTTGCGACCCATTTGGATAAAAAATTGACATATTCTTCATTTAACACACTTTTCTGGTCCCCGCAGTTGTAAAGAGTCATTATTTGGAATATGGGCAGAACCACCCCTTACCAGATTTTTGTTGTTGTTTTTTCCACCATTCTGATTAAACTCTCTAAGCCTAATATTTGCTGACCACAAATATTGTGCACTAAAGCTCATGACCAGTATCTGCATGATTTTATATATTGCGCTGCTAGCACACGACCTAGCGCTAATGCTATTGAATGGAAGCCACAGTTTGAACTTTCCAGCTCCACTGAAGACTTTTTAAAGTGCCAGAACCTTTACGCATTGTATAAAAAAAACTGTGAGTACAACTTTTATTACTTTAATGGCTCCCGTATTAGAACATCTTCATTACAAAACCTCCACCTTCTCCTCCACTTTGCCATGCTGAGGCATAAACTCTGTTATTTTATGTGCGAGTATAAAAAGAACATGAATATTGACTGATCATGGAACTGCATTCATCCTGAGGTCATCCTGGATGATGACTGGCTGTCAGGTAGAACCTTATAAAACCAGGTTTATGCAGAGGTTTGGAGACGTGTGTTGTATATAGATTGTGATTGAGCTGCACTTTATTCCACTAGGGAGCAAATGAGGCTTCATTAGCACTGTTTTTTAATGAACATCTTAACACTGAAACCTGGCTTTTAGAGAGAGAGCGAGAGAGAGAGAGAGAAGAATAGGAAGATTATAATAAGGTTTGATCAATTGCTGCATGTCTGATTGCCTGCAGTTTTTCATGTCCGTTTTGTTCCGTAATAGGCTCAATAGATTCTCAGTTTGCCAATATGAAAAGTTCTTTGATATTTCACAGGGTGTAAAAATTAATTGACTATTTCCCCCCCCTTTCAGTCTTGTGTGCTCAAAAATAACCCCCAGCCCTGTCATTTTAAATTCATTATTTGAGACCCTGTTTGGACGACCGCTTCATTTATTCCATAATTGGAAGGACAAATTGTGGTGAGGTTTTAGTAATTCAGGAGGGATGTGCTGTCTGGCTTTGACAGGTGATTGCGAGCAGGGACGCCATTCTGTAAAGTGAGATTTGAGTGCGGGGGCTGATTCCCCCAGGGTCACTACCTCACTCATAGCTCTGTCTGCTCACAGACAAGCTGCCAGACCTCATAGTCACTGATGCGCCCTTCACGCTCTGCTCTACGTCTAACGGCTCCCTGACAACTCATGTCACAGGCCTGGGATGGGACATGCACACACATGGACACATATACATACATGTGCATAGATAAAACATGAAGATTTCCTTTAGTAGTGCACGATCAAAATCTTGACCAGGGTGGACAATTTTTTCCCCCCTACATTTCCTAGGAAACCCAGATCACACAAAGTTTCATCATCCTTTACCTCATTTTATAAAACATACAGTACTGTGCACTTAGAGCATTTATTAGGTGGACATTGCATGAAACTTGGCTAGCAATGCCTCTGTGGTCCTCACCCTCTCATCCTTGGACAAATGTCCCTTGAAGGGAGACCTCAAGTTCTATTACATTTACATTTTCATTTAGGCATTTGGCAGACACTCTTATCCAGAGCGACTTACAGTACAAAGTGCTTTGTAGTTCCCATCATCGGATCAATCCTTACACTGGATTACTAGGTTACTAACTAAGTACCATCAGTCAAAGACTGTTGAAAGGATTTTTTTGTTGTTGTTTTTGTTTTGTCACATGTTCGTTGCAAACTAATCGCACATCTTCACAGTAGTTCTTCATGGGAAAAAAAAGTCCTTGACTTATTAAAAACCCTGCATCTGGCATCTTATGTTTTTTTAGTGCTCATTGCTAACAGGTGATTAAAATCCCCACTCGCACAGCCTGCTCCGGACGCGTGTCGCTCGCCTCAGGGCTCAGCGGGTGATCCTGCAACATCAAACGTCACTCACGTCAATTACTGTATGTGTGACAGGAAGACGCATACAGTACACGTGCTGCACAGGTCTATATACAAATTTGGTTTAAATTAGGACGCATTTAAGACTCATAGACAAGTCATTCAAACAAACCTGTTTTCATGTTACGACATGTTACAAACTAGCAGAATTTGGGCCAAAGCAGCAATAGAACATTTTGACCATGAAGAAAATAAATCCATGACTATGCATTACAGCCAGAAATCCAGTTAAGTTAATAAGCAAGGTCCACCAGGGATCCCATGCTCGTCTTGTTTCTTGTATTCCTGCAAATGAATGACTAAGCATTTAAATATTATCCACATGCGGTCGTGGCAAAAGTTATGGCATGAGGCCAGCTGTGTAATGTAAAGTGATTTTATACTGTAGAGGTCGTTCTCTCTTGTACTGTAACATCAAATGCAAAGAATTTTGTTCTAAATTAAGTGACATAACCCAATCCAGCTAATCAATAATAAAATAAATGACCTAATTATACCCACTATTATACTGTTTAGTTGCTTAATATTTATCAATATTGTCAGTTAGTTATTTCAGCTTTAATTTGGTCTGTAGTTGGTCATTGTAAAGTGTGATGATAATCTATTCAGTTGCAAAAACTTTAAGTGCACACTAGGGGTTTAGAGAAATGAGAAATGACTGAACACAGAGAAAGCTTGGACTTTTTAATGACAGTTAATGAACCATGAAAATGATTTATTGTTCTTTTGAAAGTCAGCAAGTATAATTAAAGAAGAATGTAGTGAGTACTTGAGATCTCAAATTCATATACATTATAATTTAATCAAACCCTTTATTCTTTATTTTATAATCAGATCCCATTAACTTTCACACTTGTTGCCTGCCTTCCTGGGGTCAGCAACAAAAATGCAAACAATTACCCTCCTGCAATAAATACATATAATAGTTGCAATTAAAATAGTTATTTTATATTTACTGATTATTGTACAATTATTATACATCATTAGAAACTGGCCAAGATAAACCAATATAGATCAAATAAATAATTAAGACCTTTTTATTATATAAGATTTGAAAAGAAAAAAAATCTTCTGATCAGTCTTACATCAGTAGGAAACAGATTACAAGCCTGAATTACGCTTAATTTTCCATCCTAGTGGTTTATACTATAAATTTGTTATTTTCAAATGTTTCTGAAAGTAGTGTGCTTTCTATTCTTCGTCTACTTTGCCTGTTAATTCAAAGGCTACATCGACGGCTAGTCTACATCGGCTCCCATTCCCTGTTTTAAGGTCATAAGGAACGGCAGCTGTGTGACGGAGAGCCTTTTGGTCTTAAATGGATTTTATAGGCAGAGAGATTAAAAGGGGGGCGGCGGCTGAGTGTAAACCTCTTGCACCTGCTCAGTTCCACCTGTTTCTGCTCTGGTTCTGATCCTGCTGATGCTCACCACGTCTCAAGCCAGCGTTTCATTAGCGGCCCATCTGTAAACGACAAATGCCTACTTTGTTATTTTACTTTCCCATTTTTTTTTTTTTTTGTACTTATGCAAATGTTAGTGTGCAGTACGTGATTAATTTCCTACGTCTCTTGTGATGCTCAAAGATCTTTTGATGATCCGTTTTTTTATTCTTTTTTCTTTTTTTTAAGCCGAGCACTTCCTTGATGCGTGTTCATCGGACTGGGCAAATAAATGAGATTTATCATGAGATTTATTATGCGGGTTCTTTAATTGGGTGTGTGTGTGTGTGTGTGTGTGTGTGTGTGCATGTGCACAGTGGGATCTGTGCTTGTCTATAATAGATGAAGACTCACTCTGTGCACAGACGGTGGGAGTGAGGTAATGTCAGTGGGCTGATGGGAAAAGAGGCACTGCTGTGAGGTTGTTACAGTATATGGATATGAGCTGCTTGTTGGTGTGTGTGTGTGTGTGTGTAAATGTAAGGAACAATGTAACATTGCTTACTCTCCAATTGTGTATGCCAGACACGAGGTCATCAGACTTCTCCACCTCGTCATGCTTAGTCTCTGCTCACCCACAGGGA
This sequence comes from Clarias platycephalus, assembly GCA_030068275.1. Classification (NCBI taxonomy): domain Eukaryota; kingdom Metazoa; phylum Chordata; class Actinopteri; order Siluriformes; family Clariidae; genus Clarias; species Clarias platycephalus. The sequence goes on along the minus strand of JAQQZT010000009.1, from coordinate 14,872,625 downwards.
GCGAAAGAGTAAGTAAGTGAAGATGATGAAGGGGGACAGAGAAAAGAAGATAGAAAAAAAAAAAAAAGTCTTATCTGTGTCTGACCAGGGGCAGGATAATCCCATAGGACACAATAAAGGACAGATTTCATCCAATCAGAGCTCTCGTCTGTGTTTTCCAGCCTGCTCAATCACATCAAAATTGGCAGCAGCAGTACATCAATTATGGCACCGAGGCTATTATGGAAACACAAAACAAGTGACACAGAACTACTCAGCCATGTATGCATAAGGGAATTGGGAAACACATTTCTTAGCGGTGGTTATGCTGCTGAATTCTGTAATAAAGCAATAATAATAACAATATGTATCACATATAATATCTATTAATACAGCATTAGGATACTGATTGTTTTGGTTTTGAAAAGAGAGCCGCGTTGGTATCACATCATAATAACAAGATTAATTATTATTGATGTATCAGGCTTTAAACACTAAAGCCGTTGGTCTGTCCATATAGTAATACCACTGCCTTCCTAATAACGTCCCTAATACAGTTATTTATCCAACACTGGGTGTTTTTCTCACCGTTTTTATGTGCACAAGAGTTACTATTATGTGGGATAAAATAACTGTAACACATGCCCTGTCATGGCTTCATGCTTTATTCGGGCATTGTGATGCGGTCAGAGGTGTAAATACAACAAGTGATTTACAACAGCTGATAGCCAATCAGATTTGAGAACTGAAACTGTAATCACAGGGTTATCATTTTAGTCCGAGCTATTGACAAACTTGTCCTTTTCACTTTTCCATCCTTGGCAAGGTTCAAAGTGCTACTCCTTTTTGAGCTCTCTCTCTCTCTCTCTCTCTCTCTCTCTCTCGCTTGCTCTCTCTCTCGCTCTCTCACATATTCAAACCAAGATACACAAACCCAGAAACGCTCAAAAGCTGCATGTGTCTGTAGGGTCCAGTACATCAGCCCATTGATTGCTCCTAATCTAAACAACATGGACAGAATCTGTTTCCCGAGGCGTTAATTACTTGTAGTACGATTTACATGCCGAGTCTTCTTCATTATAATCTAATCTGATTTAGTTTTTCCGATCTGACCCCATTTCCCCATGCATATACTAAGTCTGTGTCTCTGCACACTCGTTGTTTACCTTGGCAGAACCATAGTGCAGTTTAATCTAGCCTCGCCTGATCCCAGCCTGATCGCTGAACTCCTGTGGTAAAGGCCACGCAGCGCCGAGCGAGCCAGTCTGGCGTCCCACACATAGAGCCAGTCATTAGGAAACAGAAAAACTGACTCTACACTTTTAGGAGAAGTTTCCTCTGGCTACCTCAAGTCTGAAACCCCAGATTTTCGCCTTTTTTTTTTTTCCCCCTAGATTTTTTTCTTCGTTTTTTCCTTTTATTTGAGCTGGAGAAGTCATCTGAAGATGTTGCCTTTTTTAACGACACATTTCCTTTAGAACCGGGATGTAACTTTATTTTTCATCTTTCGGATTTGCCTGTGCATTACGGACCTTGTGCTGGATTTTTATTTGTATATATTTTTTAATAAAGACTTCTTTTGTAACATTATGAACCACTTGCTGGGAGATAACGGCTCATGCAGGGAGAGGATTCACCGCGGTAGTACACCCACCCTCCTGCCCCTGGCTCAGAGTGAAGCTCACAGGCTGTGGCTGCGACGTAAACGCCTTAGTGTGGACCTCCTGAGAAACAAAACTCCTGATTTCTGGCCCTCCCTGGCAGTCATCTGCAAATGGAAGCAGACTTTGACGGAGAGGCTGCTGAAGCGACATCAAGGGAGCGGCGCCCAGGTTAGCATGAGTTTCCGGGATGAATAATAATAATAACGTTAATGTTAAATAATATTGCAGCACTATGAGTGAAAGGCTGTACCGTATGTTGTGCTGCATTATACTACAGTAGGTAGCCCATAGATTATGGTACATGACGATCTTAGGCTCAAACCTCTACAAATGCTAGCATCCAACTCTACATTCATGCAAGCAAATGACCAGTGGATCTGCAGACCATGATACTAATAATGCATGTTGGTGTGCACTTTTCACACATTATCAAAGCAGTTTAACCATATTAGCTATGAACTAGCGAATGGAAATTACCAGGGACGACCTGACACTATATTATCGCGATACCTAGGTGCTGACTTGATCTGTATTGTGATTCTGTAAATATTGCGATTTAATAAATATTCCAGATTCAATGTTAAGTTTGTTTTTTGATAACTTTGTTAAATTTTGAAACAAAATTAGGAAATAATTTACTCCTGCCACACTGGATGCTGGGCTGCCTGCCTAAATGTGAATTGTTTAGAGTGCACCACCTGTATGATTAGAGTCGAACCCTGAAATTTGCAGGGGTTACGGTCCTAGAGCATCGTGAATTGTGGAAAAACTGCGATTTTTGGAAAATTTATCAAATCTTTTGTAGTTTAAACATCAAATATGATATTCAATATTTTAAAACTCAGCTTAATATATTACCCTTTAAAAAAATAATAATGTAAAGGTAAACCTGTATACTGTACAGTACTGTTCGGCTGTGTCTCCCGCTGCACTGTAATTCATGCAAGCATTTTTTTAATTTGGTTTTATATAACATCATTATCTTTGGTATAATTAGGGTAAATACAGTAATAATTCACCAAGCTGCATTTACTTCTACGGTTGCTTTGTGTTTTCCCTACAGTATTAAAAAAATTACATAGTATTACAGCATATTTAATATGGAAATGTAGCTGAATTTATGTTAATATTTATGTTACAAAATTAGTACAGTATTAGTACAGTCCCGATCAAAGGTTTAAGACCAAAAAATCATATTTTACATGGTTGGATCTTAACAAGGTTCCAAGTAGAGCTTCAACATGCAAGAAGAAGAAGTGGGAGTGAGACAAAACATTTTTTGAGCATGCAATTTAATGAAAACAACGATTAAACTGAAACAGGCTGATCAAAAGGTTAGGACCACACCTCAAAAAAACCCGTAAACCCCCC
>JAQQZT010000009.1:14825717-14845422 GCA_030068275.1 Clarias platycephalus | reverse complement strand
GATGATGATTATGATGAAGATAGTTAGTATTGATGAAGATGATTATGTTAGTATTGATGAAGATGATGATGATGATGGTAATGATGATTATGTTAGTATTGATGAAGATGATGATGATGATGGTAATGATGATTATGTTAGTGTTGATGATGATGATTATGATGAAGATAGTTAGTATTGATGAAGATGATTATGTTAGTATTGATGAAGATGATGATGATGATGATGGTAATGATGATTATGTTAGTGTTGATGATGATTATGATGAAGATTATGTTAGTGTTGATGATGATTATGTTAGTATTGATGAAGATGATTGTTAGTATTGATGAAGATGATGATGATGGTAATGATGATTATGTTAGTGTTGATGATGATGGTTATGATGAAGATTATGTTAGTGTTGATGATGATTATGTTAGTATTGATGAAGATGATTATGTTAATATTGATGAAGATGATGATGATGATGATGATGGTAATGATGATTATGTTAGTGTTGATGATGATGATTATGATGAAGATTATGTTAATGTTGATGATGGTGGTGATGCTGCTGCTGATGATCAGATAAACAGAATCATAAGATGCTAACATTTGAAGATCCCTGGTTGAAGCTATAGTCAGCATTTTTAGCTGAAGTAGCCTTTCTGAAATGCAGATTCTAAACAAATATAGTTTGCAAATGTTGCAAAATTTTGTCTAAAAGCCACACACCCCAAAATCACATGCATATACAGTACTGTAATCCAGTTCTGATACTAGGTAGGCAAAATAACTTTAGAGGCATCTTCTTCCCCAGTAAAGTTTATTGATAGTGGACTACAAGTTTACTTTGTTTGGGACCTTGGGTTTTTTCTAATATGTTGCATTTTAATTTAGTGTTTGTAAACATTATACTGTATATCCTGTTCCTAATATTTTATAGAAAAATACTAAATCTTTTATTGAGGTTTGATAAATGTGAATGTGAATAGGAAAAATTATACCAATCACTGTTTCCTGCAGGAATATTCAGTGTGTTTAATATACAGTACAGTACTGGGCAAAAGTCTGGAGCCACCCCTCATTTCTTTATAATGAATTTAATTGAATAATCTAAATTCAATTAAAGAAATGATAACATTATTTTTTGCTATGACAAGCAGCAAAGTGCCTAAAGCAACCTCATTTCCCCTCTCTCATTTCCCACTCAGCATTCAGCATCAGCAGTATATACAGTATACAGTAGTACTAATCATAACCTTATCATCTGTCATTTACTACACCTATTTCTCACTGGTTAATGACTTAAGTTAGATGGGTTTTTATGCTAAATAAACAAAAACATTCCTCTGAAACTGTTCAGATACAGGAAATAAGAGCCAAAAATAAGAGGAAAAAAAGTATTTCAGGAAGCATGGAGAATTTTTCCTACTACATTGCTACATTAAAATAGAATTCAGGGATTTTTATGTAATGTATACAAAATGCAAACACAACTGCAAAAAAAAAAAAATAAAATAGCAATACATTTTGCTGTATAGCACTTTTAACAGTGGACATTGCCAAAAAGCAGCTTTACGGGGAAAAAATAATAATCTGGATATAAATTTTAAAAAGTTCATCTCTAATGAGCAAGCCAGAGGCAACGGTGGCAAGGAGAACCTCCTGAGACGACATGAGGAAGAAACCTGGAGAGAAAACAGACACACAAGGGAACCCATCCTCATTTGGGTGATACTATATAAAAAAGTAGTGATTTTTACTTAAAATATAGAGTACTTGACTTCAGTATATATAACATCTATGTAGTCTGCCCGTCTATAACATAACACATTTAGTTTTACTTTGTGAATGATTTTAGTTGTCACTCTACAAGCAGGAGTGACTCGAAGTCTTCAGTTACAGTGCGTTAAAGCTCCATTTAGCCCTCTGTGTTCAATAAGCACAGCAGTTTCAGCAGGGAGATGCAATTAAGCTCTGTTTAAATGAATGGTGCAGATGCAGAGGATGTGAATGGAGTGAGGACTGAGGAGTTGTAGTCAGAGCTTTCAGACAGACCGTGCTAATGTTTAATTGCCCTCTCTGTGGCACTGCAACCACAGGAGGCTTCAGTGACTATGAAGAAAAGCACTAGTTCCGTTTCACTGCTGATTATTATGGTGGGTTTTCTTCTGTGGCATGGACGTTGTGACGTATCTTAGTCTAAGGAGGACCGGATGTTTAGCAGTGATTATGGGTATAGAGATGTCCCATAGCTTGTACTGTACATACATTGCAGTGGAAAGGAACACACATACAGTACACAAGCAGGTACAAAAGATATATACAGTATTTAAAGACTACAGTAAGTATTGCTTCTTTTGGATATATCCCATATATTGCGCAACAGCAACAAGCGTGTTCATGATTTTTCAATGTGTATGTGTGTTTTTTTCTAAGTAGCACATTCACTGTGACTCACCACTTTATTATGAGCCTGTGTAAGCCTGCAGTCTGGATGGCTCTCTCCTCCCCTCTGCAGCTGAAGTCAAGCCACAGCACACAAACACTTCTCCCCAAGGACGCACCCGGTGAAAGCACCACTTAGCATTGCTGATGTGAGGCAGGCTTAGGTTTGAGCCGCGGTAATACTGCTCGAGTGTAGAGCGGCTCAGACAGAAGGACGATGTTTTCCTGACATTAAAGAAAGCAAATCAGTGTCCCGACTCACCGTCTGTCGTCTGCATAATCAGGAGACTCTGTATATATCTGTGCCATCTTATGTGCCGATTATCAGCGCCGTTGTTATTGTCACGATAACGGATAAAGAGTTCGGCACTTCTACCAGACTCTGGGATTCGTCAATCAATCGCTTCTCTGTCACTGATGATGTTGATGCCTGTTGAGCTCTGTGTGCTGATGGCGGATCAGAGTGTGTTCCCTCAGAGCCAGCAGGAGGCTTTCGAGGGCTCTTCGTTTCCCTCCTCATCTGTTCTGATGAGATGGTGCCAGACCGATGTGCCTCAAGGCCATGAACAAGACAGCTTGGTGTCCTCGATCACAACACACAAAAGGACATCAGGATTATTGCTCTAGAAATAAATAAAGAAAAACCTTACATGACTCAATAAAAAAGAAACATCAACAGTGTCACAGTTAATGAGCAACTAGTTCAGAAATGATCTAAAGATTTAGAAAATTTAATCATGTTTTATTTTTATTTGAATAAACAATACTGTTTATACCATAGCGATGCTTAATTATCTTATCTTGTTGGTAAGAAGGTTATTAATGAATTATATGTTCAGCTCATTATATGTTCAGCTCATTCACATGGACATTGCACTTATCTTTAGGATAACTCTACCTCTATACAAAGGTACTGTTCGACATCCTCAAATCCTCTTTGAAAATCTCTTTTGTCACAGTTGATGGTGTCACACTCTGCTGAAGAACTGACACCATTGACAAGAGCAATGTGCTCACATGGTTGAAGAAGCGGAGATCAGCATTGGAGACAAACCATGCCATGGGAGAACATCATATTTGTCACTCTTCAGATTTAGATCAACAAACAAAAAGTAAATCAAGCAATCTAGCGTATGTCCTGACTGCCAGTGAGTCTTTCACATTGATGTCTTTCGTTCTAATTCAGCCACATTGGAGGGTTTTCGAGCATGGACTGCCTGTTTAAGGATCTCAATTGGATTTAAGTCCAGACCAAAAACTTTAATTTGGGTTTTATTTGAACCATCCAGTGGTGGACTTGCTGGTGTGTTTCGTGTCATTGTCCTACTGAATAATCCAATGATTTTGAAGTCATGAACTGATGGCCAGACATTCTCCAACAGTATTTTCTGGTAGAGCATAGAATTCATCAATTCATCAATGGTTCCATCAATTATGATAAGACCTCCAGGTCTTGAAGCTGCAAAGCAGCCCCGGGCCATCACACTACCACCACCATGTTTTAATGTTGGTATGATGTTCTTTTTTATGAAATGCTTTGTTAGTTTTACTCCAGATGTAACAGGACACAAACCTTCCAAAAAGTTAAACTTTTGTCTCCTCAGTCCACAAAAAGTTTTGGGGATTATAATAATAGCAAGATGTTTTTAGGCAAATATGACTTTGTGTTCTTTTTGGTCAGAAGTGGCTTTCGCCTTGGAGCTCTTCAATGGATGCCATTTTTACCCAGTCTTTTTCTTATTGTTGAATTATGTCAGGCACACTGACCTTAACTGAGGCAAGTAAGACCTGCAGTTCTTTAGATGTTGTTCTGGGTTCTTTTATGAGCTCCTGAATGAATCATTGTTGTGCTCTTGGAGTAATCTTGGTAGGCTGGCAACCCTGGGAAGGTTCAGCACTGTTCCAAGATTTCTCCATTTGTGGATAGTAGCCCTTTGTGGTTCACTGGAGTCCCAAAGACTTACTGTAGAAATGTCTTTGTAACCCTTTCCAGATTTATACAAGTCAATTACTATGTTTCTCATCTGTTTCTTCAGATTGCGGCATGATGTGAGATCCTTTAGCTTGCTTTACTTTTTCAGACAGGTTCTATTTAAGTGATTTCTTGAGTCAACAGGTCTGGTGGTAATCAGTCCTTGCTGTGGCAAGTAAATTTTAACTCAGCTTTCCAAAAATTACTTTTTCACAAAGCAATTACTTTTTCACATCAGCTCAGGCAGGTTTGGAGTGTTTAATGGATGAATTATAATTTATTATATTTTCAGCTCATTCACATGTACTTTTATGGCACATGCTTGACATATTTTATTACTAATAATATACAGTACAAGAGCTGTACCAAAAGTGATGCAAAAGTGGTTATAGTGATATGAAAAAAGTGGTATGACATAAACAACTTTTTATTAACTGACTTTGGTCATTCAAATTGCACAAATTCACAGAAAAATCAGGAAAGAGCAAATAATTTTTTCATGGCACTGTATATTTATGGAAGGAATCTTTTTAACATGGCAGTATTTGGCAGTGTCAAAGACGGGTGCTTTCTGGTTTATTAATGGTAACATGACAAGTTGAATTTTAATCTTATAAACCTTAAAAGGTATGATTTATTTTTTTCACAGATGTAACGCAACATCTGATTTTCTTTTATCGTTTTCTTTTAAATGATGCCCATAATTTATTTGCTTGTTTACTTTATTGAAGTTTTAGCTGCGTTGTGATTATAATATTTGTCCATGTCAACCATTGATATTATTGAATAGTGCTTCTTTCCCCTTTGTTCTTTCTTTCCCGTCAGCTTGAATGTAGTTTCAGCTCTTGCTTATTTCTCAAGACTTTGAGAGCCTTGAAAGTATTTTTTTCTCCACCACATAGAAATGAGTCACTTATTTCTTACTCACTCATTGTCTATCCCGCTGTATCCTGTATACAGGGTCGCGAGGTGCCTGCAGCCTGTCCCAGGAGACTTAGGGCACAAAACAGGGTACACCCTGGACAGGGCACACCCACTGCAGTTTGGGAACGACGGTTAGCTTGATCTGCGTGTCTTTGGGCTGTGGGATTAGCCCTGATTTCCGTGTCACAAATACTTTTGTGGATTTCCAAAAAATCCTCCCGGCTTAGTGCCCTGATGGTATGAGCATTTCAGCAATGTTTCTTTTTCGTCTTATACGCTCTGACATTATCGAGTGAATTTGAATGTCTCTGTGATGCATCGTGTAATTTGAGTTGCTCAGTGACAAGTAGCAAGGACAGAGATAAGCAACAGCCAATGAGGAAATCAAGAGGAAATCTGTGCAGCAGCTGCCTGTTCCCAGTTGTGTCATCCATCTCTTTGTGTGGGTGTGTAAGGGACAAATTTAAGCACAATAATAATGCTTTAATAAGATATTATTTGGCATGTCATAGCTATATGATTGTTAGGCGTGACAAAAATAACAAACACACATGCCGTTGCTCCTACAAGTATTGTTCACATGGCTTTGGATGATGTGTGTGCAGAAATATGCGGACCTACAGTACAGTACTGTGCAAAAGTCTTGAGTCAGTTTTGCATTTCTTCATGTTTTGGTCCAGTCCCTGTACCTGACCAGTTTCAGTGGAATGCTTTTATTTGTTTGAATCGCCACTTAGTGACCTACAGTATGAATCATTCAAGCCTTCATTCCAACTTAATGCATGAATCCATGAGAAACAGGTGAAAATGATGACAGATGTTTAGACAGATGTTTAGACCGGTGATTAGTACTGTATACTTGTGATACTGCTGCTGAGTGCTTGGAACCGAAAAGAGGGGAAATGAGGTTGCTGCTGACATACAACTATTTCTTAAATTGTATCTTTAGGCACTGTGCAGCCTGTTGCAATAAAACATTTGTTCTTGTTTCTTTAATTTAATATGCATCAATTTATTTTTCTTTAATATAAATAAACAAGTGGTGGCTCAAGGTTTTTGAAAGTATTGTACATGTATATACACTACTGTAAATATATTGACCTGCTTAGTACTGCTGAAAGGAGCAAGTACATAGATAAAGACGTGTATGTTAACGTTTAGATTGAAGAAGCAGGTGGCTGTCTAAAGGGGAATAAAATATGCATTTATTCAAATTATATTACAAAAAAATGTACCAGATCTGTTCATATAGATGCAATAAAATGCAGTGATATTTTTGTTGTGAATTCATCTGAGATGCCTTTCTCTCATTTGTTTAGGGTTGCTTGCTTCAGATGATTAATATTTAATTTCAGTTATTTCTTTTGCATTGCAAATGTGTAATCGGATTCTTTTCTTCCTTCTTCCAGGTCAATGGGACTGAAATTGAATACGAATTTGAAGAAATTACGCTAGAGCGGGTAAGTCAGAGCGGTGGCCCGTTAATTCATTCAGATGCACAATTGTGGGCTCGCACACACACATTTATAAAAACGGAATAAATCATAGCTTTCTTCTCCAAATGAATCACTCGCTTGATGATTGTGTGGCATTTTCCTTAAGCGCCAGGAAATTAAAGGGATACTCCAGCTTTGTTTTACTTAATCTTTATCCACTGCATTCACAGTGTGTGTGTGTGTGTGTGTGTGTGTGTGGGTGTGGGGGTGTGTGTGTGTGTGTGTGTGTGTGTGTGTGTGTGTGTGTGTGTGTGTGTGTGTGATTACCACAGACAATAATTCTGACTCATTTCTCAGCGCCTCTAGAAGGAGAGAACACATGCTTACTTAAGGCAGCTGTTGAAATTCATCATTAAATGTTGTGAAATCAAAACTCGAAATTTGCAACCATTACACTCAACAAAAAAGTAATAATAATAATAATAATAATAGCAATAATGCATTTTAACTGTAGGTGCCACTGAAGGTCACCACACAAAGAAAAAAAAAACACTGAGTAACAATAACAACGGCAAGCAAAAATAAATAAATGGATAAATAATTACAGTATATGATTAAAGAGCTTTCACCAGTATTTATCTCAAATATAATTATACTGTATATAAAAGTTCGATTTGAGTTCAGCCTGGATAAGCTCTTCTGAAAAGATGGGATTTAAGATGTCATTTGAAAGTGATTAGAGAGTCTGTGCTGCAGATTCTTTCTGAGAGGGAACTTTAGGGACAAGCGGTGGAGTGACTAAAGGCTCTAGAACCCATGGTAGAGGGAGAACAGCGGAGCCTAGCCGCGGAAGAGTGTGAGAACGGGTGTACAAGCTCTGAGAGGTGGAGCAAGGTTGTGGAAAGCATTAGAATCTTAAAATCCAAACTATATGTGTATATATATATACAGTAGCCTACATGATGCATAAAGGCTATTGGGGTTATGATACGAGCAGCATTAGTTGAAGTTCATGGAGGAGTTTTTATAGTAGACCAGATAAAAGTGAATTGCGATTAATAATTAATGCGGTAGGTGACGTGTAGTGCACGAGTGAGAATGGCAGCAGATTGTGGGGTGTAAGGAATGGGCGGACATGAGCAATGCTGCAGAAATGAAAGAAGCATGACCTGGAGCTGTCAAAAAACACCCCTAAGTTTCTAACCTGGAGGGACAGAGGAAGTATGGTACCATCAATACAAAGGAAAAACTTGAAGAGGGTAGATTTCAAACTTACTACAGTATATAATGAGAATCTCTGTCTTATTGCTATTTAGGTATAAAAGTTGTATTTAATTCAAGCACTTGGTAAGGTGTTGGGGGGGGTGAAAGGACAGAGTTGGGCTTAGATGAGAAAATATGGATGACAAATTGTCACTAAAAAAGGACTAATTTATGATAGGCAGATCAGATACAGCACAGTCAAAAGGTACAACACCTGAAGAACAAATCAAGGTCAATTGTGTGACCTTTTAAGCAGGAAGGACAGTCAATAAATTGTTGGAGTAAAACTGTAGTGTACTGTACTGTTTGAATGCACTCATTATAGTTTCTGCTATTTTTATATTAACATAATAAAACTTAACGATAATAAAGCTCCCGTCTTGGGGTCGCCACAGCAGACCATCGGCACAGGTTTTTCGCTTGATGACCTTCCTGACGCAACCCTCCCATTTTTTTCCGGGCTTGGCACTGGCAATAATCGGGTGTGGCCACCACCAACAGCAGGGTTCGTACCCGGATCCTCAGATTCCCAAATCAACAACCTAGAACCGTACTCACCTGCTACTCTAATGTACTTTTCCCAGTTTTTCACTAGTGCTGGGATACAATCAAGGTAGAAAGATTTCTCAGTATGCTGGGGTCATAATCAGACAGCTTCAGGTCTGAAACGTTGGCCTTCCAGGAACTCCTTTAATGGCCCAAACATTTGGAAATGATTTGGAGCAAGGTCAGGTCTGTTGGTAATGTGCAAGTGGTGTTTGTGAATGAATGTGTGTACAATTCCCACAGACAGATGCATCTCTTCTGCAAAACTGATGTGCAAGTTTAAAGCATCAGGCGTTCCACTAGCTGAATGTTTATGAAAACGACTGCAGTGAGCTCTGAGCCACCTCAGCTGGGATCATCATTCATGGACTTATGGTCTTTTTAAAATGTTAGCATCAATGTTTAACTTTGGCTACGAATATCATCACCAGACTGTGCTTGATGTCTTCTGTAATTGCCAATCAGTGTTAGGCCTTCACACATGAGAAACCACAGCCACCACAAGTACCAATTTGACTTGAACGCCCATCGTAATTGAGCATTTACAAATGCATTTTATGTTGTTATAACCCCTACTTGATCCAACAGATTTCATACAAATGGGAATAATACACTGGTCCCCAGTGGCCTCCACATTGCCTAGTTGGACTACAGAGGTACCTACAGTAAATGGATGGATGGATAGATGGATGGAAACAGCCTATTTTTAATAAAAATCTCTGATAATTCTCCTTCAGCAGTCATTTTGAAAATAAGCTGCTTGTTAACTGTAAAAATCCATTAGAAAGTTACATTAGTTAAAGCTTTCTAGTTTGAACGGACACATACTGTACTTACTGTAGCCATGTTGTTACAGACAAACATACTTTTTTCCCTGATAGCTCGTGGGATAAACAGTGTGCTCCACAGACTGCATTAGGCTAATTGATATCGGAGCAGTGCACTCGCTGGCACAGACAGCCCTGGGTAGGAGGTTCTTAATTGGGACTCTCTGTTTGCATGTAAAATAGTGAGCTCTCTAGACAGGACGTGTGTGTGTGAGGGGTAGCCGGCTGCAGGTGACATCTTGACAGATGTAATTGGATCCACAGGTCTGAATATGATGCTGTGACAATAGCAAACGTCAGCAGGAGCAAAGGGAGCGCTGATTTGTCAAACACTATAGCGCCTGGAGGCCGAGAGTCTCTGCCTGCATCTCCCTGTGGGACGGACTGAGATAAAAAAGCTATTAAAAATGGATACAGCCGTAACGCTGCAGCTGTTCTTCTCACATTCTTATTTCCTCTGTCGCTGTAATCCATATTTCACTCCCCTCCACTTCCTCTACACGTGGATATTATCACTAATTCATCTGACCTGATATAGCTCAGAGTGCGTTCGCTCCTTCTGCCCTGCATCCTGTCATCCGCCGCCCCCTGGAGACAGCGGCGCTTTAATCACAAGAGTCTTTTTTTCGAGTCTTCCCGCATGCCAATTAATCAAAGCTCCAAGAAATGACAGTTTGCATGACGCTGCCGTGTCTTGAGCATTTCCCTTCCTTGCACGGCCGCTCCAATAAACACAGCTCGGCTGAGTGAGTATAATTAGCTCCAATCTGCTGCTCTCTGGGGCTGTTCGGCTGTTTATCAGCCGGAGAATCAATTACGGTGCAGCACTTCCATGCTCATCCCTCACAGGAATGTTAGTCAGAGACAACATCGTATTTGATTATGATTTCCAGGTACGTTCCATGCGTCGTGTCCAGTCGGGTAAGGTTTCGAGCAGGAGGTTATACAGTAGTCATTAGCTTCCCAAGCGCTGTGTAACTACTGATGAGTCATTACTTTTCGGTTCTCAGTGAATCCTCCCTTTTAATGAGTGACTCACTTCCAGTGCTGGACTTTTTTTTTTTTTTTTTTTTATAATTACTTTACATGATTCTTAACTTTATTTCTGATCTATTGATCCTTGTGATTGGTAAGCTGCATGATCTGCAGTGCTTCTCAGGGTGAGAATTTTTTGTGCCCAAAATAGTACTGTATCTTGCATTATACTGTAGGAATCCTGTACTTCTTGGACATGGGTCAAGCTTATGGGATTAGTATGTGAATTATCATTATCCAAGGTGTGCACCAATACGCTCTCGACACTCAGTAAACAAAATGATATACTGTAATCAGTGTCACTTTCTCAACCACTTACCAAGACAACAATGAAGATGTATGATGATGGTGATATAGTGGAGACCCTTCACTTATCACTTTGCTTTTGGTTCTCAACAAGAAAATGAGGCAATGAGAATAACTCACTTGGGATCCACTTTGGGAGGGGTTAGATCTAGATCTATAATGTCCGCGCCGGTCTAACAATGTTCACAGAAATTTTGCAAACATGCTGTGGGTAAAATACAAGTGGGGTGCAAGTCAAACCCGGACTTGTGATGAAAGTTCTTGTGAATGAAGGCGTAAAACCGATTGACAAACTTAGTACGGTGATGAGACTCTTAGACGTAGTAAAACATATGAATGGTGCAAATATTTTTATGTCCATGAGTGACGATCCTGGCCAAATTGACTCAGAGCTCACTGCATTCATTCCCCTGAACATTGAGTGTCTGTTCCTTGGAATTCAACATAAAGCTTTTCACCATCTTGCAGCTCTACCTACAATCATTTATAAACACCACTTGGACATTACGACTGGACCTTGGCTGGGAGTTATTGCCATATCCATGTAGGGTCCTGACTTCGCTCCAAGCCATTTCCACATGTTTGGGCCATTAAAGAAGTTCGTGGGAGGCCAGCATTTCAGTCGCAAAGCAGGCAGTCCAATCCAAGAAAACGTTCTGCCTTTGATGGTATCCAAGCACTAGTTAAGCACCCGAATAAGTGCATTAGTGTAGCAGGGGGTTATAATGGTAGCTTTTACTTTCATAAGTGTGTTCTGTTATTCTGCACAATAATAAGTTTCAGTTTGACTTGAACGCCCTCTCGTATTTTGATGTTATTTAATATATTCAGTGCATCTACTCTCCACACTAGACAATTCTCTTTATGGTAAAATAAAATATGGTAAAAATATGTTTTCATTTACAAATTGTCACAATTATTATGGATGTACTTTTATAAATAATGTAAAGTGAAAATATATATCTTGAATAGTATATAATTAAAAATAATAAACGCCTAGAATGTTCTACCTAATAGATCACAATAATATTATCATTAATTAGAATGCATACAAAAAGTCATAATACTATGTTTAGTAATATACATTATGCATAGTATTATTCTTATAGATTATTATTCCCCTGTAAAATAATTGGAAATGTTACATTTAGAAATTTAGCACGTTATTTTTATGCATTTGCAAAGCTGAAGTTTTTTTTTTTTTTTTTTTATCACTTTGAGGCAAGTTGTTTATTTAAGGGAATGTTTTTCTTTCATATTTCATAGCTAGCTCTACGCACTGCTTGTCTGCTTGGATAATTAGCACTAATCAGGACAGGCGTGCTAATGAAGCACCTGGAATCTTTTTTTCAAAGCAGCACGTAATCAACAGACTTGGGTTTTGTGGCATCGCTTATATGATGTGTACAAGCAGAGTGACTGCTCGTTGTGTTATATTGAACATGCTGTCTATAATCACGTTGAAATATTTGCATTACTATGTACCCTGCATCATTTATTCTCATGTTTGAATATCTTCGAAAGTGTTTTTTATGTATTTATTCATTTATTTATTCATCCATCCATCCATCCATGTCTCACAGTATACTTGTGCTCCTTTCTGTCCACAGGGTAACTCAGGGTTGGGGTTCAGTATAGCGGGTGGGACAGATAATCCACACATCGGAGACGATCCTGGAATCTTCATCACTAAGATCATCCCCGGTGGGGCGGCGGCTGAGGACGGCAGGCTCCGGTGAGTAACACAGTTTGGTAAATGTGTAAAGGCAGATGCAGATTGCCTGATGAACTGAAAAGAACATTACATCCACCTCCTTGTGTAACACACTGTACACTGTCTAGTTTCTGATCTATGCTAATATTTAACATGTTTTACACCATGCTTTCCCCTCTCTCATTCTCCCTCTCTCTCTCTCTCTCTCTCTCTCTCTCTCTCTCTCTCTCTCTCATTTTGTCAGTGATTAAGAATGAGCTCTGTATCGCAGTCCTAATGCCTCTCCAGAGGGCAGATCTGCTGCACACACAAACCTACACACATACACACACTCATTTAATTCATTGCAGCTTTGTAAGGAAATGGACAGGGTCATTAGAGCAGATCCCAAAGATGAGAGTTGGTGTGATGGGGAACTGTTTTTCAGGACATTGTGGTTCTGCAAGATGCTTATCATTAGATCAGGAGCAGATCGAGAGGGTTATTATAATGCAGGCAGGCATAATTATGTAGTGTGGAGAAGAAGAGACGGCAGCCTTGTTTTTGTGTGTGTGTGTGTGTGTGTGTGTGTGTGTGTGTGTGTGTGTGTGTGTGTGTGCGTGTGCGTGTGTGTGTTTGCTGTTAAAAGTAGCTATGTTTATCCTCCCTTTGTTGCATAATTCTCCTTGGTTTTATGTTTCTCCACACTATACCCCTCCTCATAAGTCTTTTACTATCTCCTTTATTCTTTATCTTGCAAGAGAAAAAAAAACTAGTACAGTTTGTTATATATGAAGGATAAATAAAGTGAAGTCTTTTTTTTTTTTTTTTTTTTAATAAACAGTACTGTGCTAAAGTTGAGCCACCCCTTATTCTTTCATATTTTGCTTCCAAAGAGCCAGAATGTCATGTATTTATTTAATGTAGTCTTGAGGAATCATTGTCAGGGACTTTTTTGGCTCTTACTTTCAGTCCAGTCCATGTACCAGAGGAGTTTCAAAGGAATGTTTTTGTTTGTTAAGCCATGCAGTGATCATTGAATCATTCAAGCATAAAAACCATCTAACTTAAGGCATGAACCAGTGAGAATCAAGTGCAGATTGTGACAGATGATCAGGTGATTAGAATGCAGGTGATGAATGCAGACGAGAGGGGAAATGAGGTTGCTGCTGAGGTTGTTACATAATCAACCAGTTTTTACATTTTTAATCTTTAGGCATGTTGCAGTCTGTCGCAGTAAAATATCTGTTCCAGTTTCTTTAATTGAATCTATACAGTCTAAGTTAATTTACTATGAGGAAATGAGGCTCAAGGCTTTTGCACAGTGCTGAGATCCAGTGCATATATCCACTATAACTGTTCGTATTCAAAATTCTTTCAACCTTATAATTATAAAAATGAGTAATAAGTTTGTAGTCTTAAGGAGAAAATGAAGATCTACTTCTACTATAGGTTTATCCACACAATCCTACTTTCTCCAAACATGACATACTGAATTTTTCCCAAAAATTTCAGTATTTTTTCACTTTGTCAAAGTTGCATCACTGTAAACAGTGTGTATCTCTGTACACCTTTTTTCTCAAGGAATATAGAAACATGTTACTGTTGATTAGTCTCTGCTTTCGAATTGACCTGCAACACTTTTTGACCTGCTGTTTTCTCTCGTACAATCCTTATCATTAGTCTGAGAGTGCATACTGGAATCCTGCATGAGGCCCATGTCCGGTGATGATTAGCTGTTCTTCTGTCACTTTACACCTGCATCTTTATGGTGTTTGCTACGCTACGGCTGTGGCTTTCTCCTTTCAAGAGCCAGTTACAACATCATTTATAATGATAGCAAGTGCAGTTTGAACAAAATATTCTTAGCAGCGTTTACTTGTATATCTACGTAGAATGGGATCTGTTTATACAGTATTTACTTTTCCTATAACAGTTTTGTATGTTAGTGATAATGAACTCAAACAAGGGGTGTTCAAGCCAAACCAGGACTACAGATTGTGCAGAATAACAGAACACAGTAATGAGAGGAAAAAGACCCTTTATTTTTATATATACTGTAATTTCCTGTTAAACATTTGGAGTAAAGTCAGGGCTGCTTAATGTTATAACTTTACTGCAGCTCATCTCATCAACATCCTGTGCTTGAAGTCTTCCGTATATTTCAAACAATGTTATGCATTAATTCAAAGACATTTCATCACAAGTCCCAGTTAGACTTGAACGCACCTCGTACTTTTGTCCAGATTTATAAGTATAAAGTCAAAGGACATGAAAATGTAAATATGAAGTTGATCTACTATATGCATTGAAAGTATATTTAATACCAAAAATGTAAGTGTATTAAATCTTATTTTTTACTGTATTTTTGGTTTTCCTATAGTGTCGTTACTGATCTAGAGACAGTGTCTGAGACGGTGTCTGTGCCTGAGGCCGTGCCTACTTTGAAACATTCTGTTCTGTTCACAAATCCACAAATCTCTTCATCTAAATCTTCCTTCAAATGTTATCATCTGAATGAGTTTTTTTTTACACAGGCTTAACAAAATCCACAGGGCTTCAGGAATAAACCATTTTTATTGAACCAAATACTGTATGAAGAAGAGTCTTGTGGTTTGATTTTGATTGCTTTAGTATACATTTAATAGCTTAAAACTTTACTATTGTAAAAAAAAAAGTGATTTACAATATTTATGTGACATACTGAATTTTAGGAAATATAAACAGGATAACCATTAATAGAAGAATAGCTAGGAATTGGGGATGAGAGAGGAATGAGACCGTATAAGATGTCCACTCATATGTAAAATATAAGAGTTGATCTCACTAGCCACTGTCGTCCTGAAGATTGTATTCACCTTTGCATCTGGTTTCTTCCCCACTTTGTGAGTGAGATTGTCCTTGCATCTGTCTCTTCTCATTTTGTTCTGCTCACTGGGGGTCTAAATCTTTAACCGGCTTTCTGTGAAGCCGCTTCGTGACAGTCTACGATGTTAAAAGCGCTGTAGAAATAAAGTGCAATTGATTTTTTAATCCTTTTTTCCGATACACTCGGTTGAGGTTTGCTGATGTGACTGGGGCAGAATACCTCGTCACACTCTGCCACGTTCTGCTTTGAGGTGTGGGTCTCAGCTGCTTGAGCATGCCTCAAGAGACAGTTCTTCTTGCACCAAAGACTGCGTCACTAAAGGCTCGAAATCTGAACGCTCTAATACAGTACTAAACCATATCCAACTCTCTATATGTGTTTGTTTGTTTGTTTGCAGGGTGAATGACTGTATCCTGCGTGTAAATGAAGTGGACGTGTCCGAGGTGTCCCACAGCAGGGCCGTGGAGGCGCTGAAGGTGGCTGGCTCTATCGTTCGACTTTACGTACGCAGAAGGAGACCCATGCTGGAGACCATCGTCGAGATCAAACTCGTCAAAGGACCAAAAGGTTCTAAAAAAATGTGGAGTTTTACGTCTTTCTAGATGATAGGGTTTACAATTGTCCCTTCTCTCCTCTTGGATCACTTTATTCATGTAGAGAAATCTATGCTATGTTGGCCCCATTTACATCTGGACATCTACACGCATCTAATGGGGTAAATGGGGTCAAATGTGTCTCAATGGTGCAGTGTGATCCAGTCACTCAAGTTGGATATCTTGGATGGAAGTCTTGGACGCATACTGTATGGCAAAATCAGATTTGTAGTCTGAATGCAAATGTGTCAAATTTCTTCCAGACGTCAACAAAGGACCGACTGTGTCATTTCCCCATCTGGAAAATATGCAATAATTGCAGGAGTGTCTGGAAAATGCTCTAAAAGTAAAGCTCGCTGGAGCTAAGCTAATGAACAAAGACAATGCTGTAACAGCAAAGACGGAAAGATCTCCTTTTCATAACTCCGATCGTTGTCTCACCTGTCATTCATTTCTAAGTTTTGTTAGCAGACCATGTGATTAAATCTTTTAAACGGTCCATAATGCGGAAGAATGAACTGGGAGTCCCATGTCATTTCTGCATTTGCAACTGTCCACTTGTGATCCGGTCACCCTGGACCCATGAAAATGTATGCGGCCAAGACATGAAATTCCTAATGCATACAGTACAGTATATGATATTATCTTACAGAAATTATGTTACTAAATAGTGTCTCATAGTCTCCTAATTGAAAAAAGAATGTGCCGATTTCATTTAAAGGCTTAAAACTGTGTCTGAAGTAATGTGTGCTGTCTTGAAATGCAATTTGCAGCATGGTTCGAAAACTAGACTGAGGAAATTGCCTGGGTTAAAAATCAATAGTGCACAAGTTTAGTGGTGTCAATGAGCAGTATCTGATGACTCTCAGATTCTGCAAGGCTATTAAAAGTCTGCTAAACTGTTTTTTTTTTTTTTTTTTCCAGAATAACTTTTTGCGATTCAGCAAGAGAGAAATACCCAGTTTCAGTAAATCTGTATTAGTTGATGTCGGTTACAATTAACTGTTATTCATCGCTAATACTGTAGCTAGAGACAGACAGACAAGAAATGGAAGTTGGTCAGTCACTTCATTCTTTGCAGTGTTGGTGTGTATTTTTTGGAGGGTAATATACAGCACTGTACATTTAAAAAACAAAAAGCCCAGACTTCTAAGAGCTAGCCAAATTACCTGTCTTCCAGACGAAGACAAAGGTCTGTTTGACCTTTAATTTGACCATTAATACATTTCTGTGTGAAGGTGCAGTGGTTGAGACTCTGGTGTTTAAGTCCTGTCACCACCACAAGGTCACCCCTGTTGGATCATCGGGCAACACCCTTAACCTACGCCTAATATACAGTATAACCCAGCCATTGCATACAGTGCTGGTCCCTAGCCTGGTTAGAAAATGGAAGAGTTGTCACTGTCAAGGCATCTGACACTATACCTGTGATAAAAGCATAAAAGATACAGTACAAAGCCCAAGAAAGAAAAAAGCATTTCTATGTGACTTGCCTCAGGACAAAAATGAACATTCTTTTTAGTTTGCATTTCAAGGCAACATGTATTTCTCTCATGCAGTGCATAAACCCTCTTCCTTGCCAGAATGTCAGAGAAAAATGAAATACAAGATCCTCCCACTTACACATACTGTAACTAAGCTATTTGCTCTGTGTTCTGCTTGTGTACAAGATGTGGTTAGAAGCACAGAGGAAAACTAGATGCTTTTTAACTACAGTACATATGCTGCTTTGATGCATTATTTAGAAATCCAATAAAACGACCCATTACATACACACTGATATACTCAGTGTAAAGAATGATCACTGAAACATAAACACAATTAACTTTAATTGTATTCTCTATTGTGGTTATTTAAATAGATTTTAAATCTAAAGTTGAATTAATCTATTCTCTGCTGGATGAATGAAGTCAAACAAGTTCCTATGACAGCTTGAAGGATCAGTAATTCCGTTACTAGATATCATTGTACGAGATAGTAAGAGAACACGGTCATTGTTATCCTGTGTGTAAAATATGACAACCATATACTAAATTGGTTCAATTCCCTCCCTTCTCTGATGCTTGTTCATTACTATGACCATTTGCTGCATGGTCTACTAGAAAAATATTGTTAGAAATGGCCAAATTAGCTGTCTGGAAGTTGGATGGATGATGCTCAGAGCTATTAAATGTTGAATATGAATATGACAGGCTAGTTATTAGTGGATTATTAATGTCATTTTTGTATTTCTTTATTTGTCAGGGATTTTTTTTCCTTTTGTATGGACTTGTTGTCATGGTACCCATGGTCATTTTTTATTTTTAATGACTCAGGAAACATACTTTTAATTAGGATGATTTTTTATGAACTCGTGGCATGGCTATCAGTGAGGTAGGTGATGTATGTGATGTT
Source organism: Clarias platycephalus (assembly GCA_030068275.1). Lineage (NCBI taxonomy): Eukaryota > Metazoa > Chordata > Actinopteri > Siluriformes > Clariidae > Clarias > Clarias platycephalus. The sequence continues at coordinate 14,827,131 of JAQQZT010000009.1, read as the reverse complement.
CTCTCCTGCAGGGCTGGGGTTCAGTATTGCGGGGGGAGTTGGTAACCAGCACATTCCAGGTGATAACAGCATCTATGTCACTAAGATAATTGACGGAGGGGCAGCGCAGAAGGATTGCAGGTTACAGGTTGGAGACAGGCTTCTCATGGTGAGTACACATCTAGGCATTTAACTTAAATCAGTTAATGAATGATTTTTTTTATTATTGAAACCATTTTTATTGGAGTTGGGAGGAGTTAACCCAAATTCCTAAGAAACAGGTCATTGATTAAAGATTGCCAGTGACTCGGCTGTACGGACATCTAAACGAAGCTCATTCTACCACCTACAGTAGGTGCCGTAACAGAAAATAGTCTAGATGCATATCTTCCTCGATCCCTGAGAGATGGTGGTACCAGTCAAGCAGCACTGGAGGATTGGAGGGAACGTGATGCAGTGCGGGAACACAGCAACCTAGAGCTTTACTCACAGCTAGACTTCACACCTGACAGCATAAGAGACCTATTTTGCAACCGTACTGTTTAGTCAAAAACTTCATCTCGTAGAAAAAAAAAATTATATACTGTATATATACACACAACTTACACCTTATTCAATGTAAGAGTGTACTGTATAATTCCTGACCTCCAACAGAGATTAAGATAAAAACACCCTTTCGACTTAGAATTCCTGGTTTTGAGATGGTGTCCTCAAGTGACCTCAAATCAATATGGCAGCTCAATCAACATAAACACATATTCACTTGTTTAATCAATATTATTTTCGAGACAACAAATGTACAAAACAAGGCGGCAGAGTGGCTTAATGGTTAGCACTGTCACCTTGCACATCCAGGGTCCGGGTTCGATTCCTGGCCAGGTTCTATTCCTCTCTCTGTGTGCATGGAGTTTGGCCCCGTGCCCTAAGTCTCCTGGGATAGGCTGGAGGGCTTTATAACCCTGTATAAAGGATTGAGCAGTAAAGACGATGAGTGAGTGAGTGAGTGAGTGAGTGAGAATGCAAAAAACTCCTGGCTAGAAAAATTTAAAACAAAAAAATTACTAGATAGATAATTTTTGTTTCGCGTGCTGGTTCTATGCTAACTCTTTCATTTACAACTATATACAGTATAACAGAATGCCTATTATCGCCGTGCTCACCGCCGCTGCAAAACGTCAGCAGCCAAAATAAATCAGTCGGATTTCAAAGTCATTCGTGAAATGAGCATTATTGTATACAATGTTATTATTTAAATGTATTTCAAAAAATGTTACATTTAAAAACATCAAAGTTTAAATATAGAAATTACTGGAAAAATAGACTTTCAGAATAGAACATTAGAATAACTAAAAAAATGTATTGCCTTACATTTGTGTAAATGTTTTTTTAGGAATTTTGTTGTATTAAATAATATGTATGCAATATAATATATAAA
>JAQQZT010000009.1:14802610-14819947 GCA_030068275.1 Clarias platycephalus | reverse complement strand
TCTATTTAATGTTCGCGGGTGCGGGGCGGGGCGGGTTGTAAAAATAGATACAGTGGTGCGGGGCGGGCTGGGGCGGGTCAAATAATTTCATAAAAGCTGAAATAATTGAAATAATTATTTCAGCTTTTATTTTATTCAGCTTTTAATTATTTGAAATAATTTCATTCCAACCCCCGGGTTGGAAAAATACCCGACCCGCGCATCACTAATCTCAAGCATTAATATTTAACAAATGTTAACTTATCCAGCACTGGACGGATAGTACTGTATGTGTATGGGGTGTGTACCAATAGTGGGGCTTGAATCCGGATCTTCAGATCTGAAAATCAATAACCTAGAACCCTAGCCGCCTGAGCCACCACTCTCACATCTTACGTTTAATGTATTCTCGTAAGAATTGTTCCCCTTGAAGTTGCCGCAAGCACACAAACACAACTTCTAGAAGCTTTTTAAAATGAAACATGCCATTCAGCACACCAGTCATCTCATTATCCGTGTTAAACGTGCTATTTAACACACAGCCAGGTAACAGTGCTACGATTATGGGAAGCCATTTGGGTCAAAATCGTATGGTTATATGATTAATTTGTGCTAAAAATAGGAATGCGTTATAATTTTCAGATTAATTAAAACCATTTAATACAACTGACTAGTAAAACTTGCCAATAATCTTAGAACCTCAATTATAAATATAATAATTTTGACAATGCATGGCTGCTAATTTCCACAACTGTATTAAAGAAAAAAAGAAAGAAAGATAAAGAAAGAAAAAAAACCACCTTGTTTATGCTTCTCAGGTCCCTGCGGATCCCATTGTAGAACGCTTGCACTAAAGAACTTAATCAAATTACTGTGTTATGGTTCCAGTTGGAAGGAGATGCATGTCATGTTAAATCAGCACTCTGTCGTTGGTCATTTGCAATATCAGTCAAATTCCCTCTTTGTGAAAGCAGGCAGGTGGAGTACAGTATTGAAAAGAGCTGAAGTGATAGCTGTCTTATCCATGCTTGTGCAACTGGAGGACAGGAAACAAGACTGGAAGAGAGATAGAGAGACTGATTACAGGAGACATAATCTGCCTAAGCAGCAAAAACCTGTCTAGTACAGGTTTTGCTATTCATCCCTTCTTCCTTCTCCCTCTCTCTCTCTCTCTCTCTCTCGCTCTCGCTCTCGCCCCTCTTTATTCAGAATGCTACAAATTTTCCAACCACCTGTTAGACAACTGCAAGAAAACATGCTTAGAATTTTAAAACTAGAACTGAGACAATTTACTGCGGCTTATTTTTTAGCATCTGACATCTTATAGCACTCGGTGAACATGCTTCCTTTGGGCACCATCTACTGCATATTTAAAGCTTATTTAAGCATTATTAACAGCTATGCTTCAAATACCCTTTAATTATTAGATGTAGTAAACAGTGCTTGTGTATTAGCCAAACAGAGCTCACTCATACAGTATGCTCGTCTGTTAGTCGTGTCTGCGGATGTCCGAAGCCCAGCTGTGCCCACGGAAGGCTGTGTTCTGTCCTGTTGTCTCTATAGCCTTATGAATGTGTGTCCAGCTGTCTGTATCTTTTTGGAGTCTGCATGCTTGCGTCCGCACGGAACAAACACATTTCAGCACTTTTTTTTTTTTTTTTTTTTAAACACAGCCCAGTAAATATCGAGTTGACTATAGTGGTTATGTGGCTCATTTACTGTTTTTCTCCGATCAGAAATCCCTCCTTAGATGACGGGGAGGGCCACAGGTTTGAGTCCCAGCACTTCCAGTTGAGGTGAGAAGCAAACACTAAGGCTAAGGCTCTCTGAGGCACTCTGGAATATACAGTAAAGAGCGATATAGATTGAGGATGTTGTTTTGACCTTTATGTTCCATATAGTTTATTACAGTCATATTCTACCACTAGCAGTCATCAGTAGATATTTATGAATGGTGCGGCTGCTACTTAGTAATAACAGCCTGCTATTTACAGTACTCTACTGTAGGTCATACAGTATATTGCGGATCCCTCCCACGAGTAGGTTTCCAATTGAATTATACACTACCATTCACCCTCCACTCTAAAAATGTGTACTGTACGAGTTTTTCTTTATATTAGTGCCCGCTCCAATTATTCCCATTATTTCTTTTGTAAAGATTAATAAAAAGGCTTACAAAAATCCACCTTTTGGTTCTCATGAAAAAATGAGAAAATTTCAGCCTTGAATGAACATCAATTTATAAGATTAAGACAACCTTAGGGCAGCACGGTGGCGTAGTGGTTACCACTGTCACCTTGCACCTCCAGGGTCCAGGTTCGATTCTTACCTCGGGTTCTGTGTGCATGAAGTTTGCATGTTCTCCCCATGTTTGGTGGGTTTCCTGCCACAGTCCAAAGACATGCAGGTTAGGCTGACTGGTGTTCCCAAATTGCCCGTAGTGTATAAATGTGTGTGTGTGTGTGTGTGTGCCCTGCGATGGATTGACATCCCGTCCAGGGCGTACCCTGCCTCATGCCTTAAGTCCCCTTAGTGAGAAAATATGTCAACAAATTTTCAACAACAACAAACATGCCACAATTATTGACACCTCTGCTTTTAACACTTTGTTTATCCTCCCTTTTGCGAATAAAACGGAGTCTTCTCCTATAATGATTTTTATAGGGTTGAATAATATAAAGCATCTGAGAAAATGAAGATGATGCTACTTCACCAAAAGGTGGATTTTTTCCTAATCCTTTTTAATAATCACAACAAGCGGTGCCAATAATGGTAGAAATGTTGTGCTGTACGTGTTCTTTAAGGAAACATTTGACCATTAGTTCACCTTGTACTATTATACAGTGAAATATACCTTATTCATAATGTAACATCTATTTCAACAGAAGGGTACACTGCTAATGGAAATGAAATGGAAAAAAATAGACATTTTTATTAGTCACAGTATCTGCTAAACCAGTCTGTTTTCATTATGCATGAAAGCATACGTATGATACGAAGATTAAGGTCTGGGGAAAGTCATTAAAATCACAGCTGGATTTGTTTTGCATTGTGATTTCTACCTTATGTTGTTTACAGGTGGCTGCTGTGTAGGCCTGTTTTCATGTCCAAAATAAGAGCAAAAAGATATGCATGATTTATGATTAAAATATCAGCTACTTTTAACAAGTTATAAAACTGACATTTTAATAGGCCTTCATGGCAGGCTGTACTGCACTGAGTGTTCAGGTGCCTTTCTACCGTCGCCAGCATTGACTTTTTTGACAGCAAGTTGTTCTATATTGGCTTTTCTGTGGAATCAGACTAGACAGGCTGGCCTTTACTCCCCACAGGCACGAATGATCCTTGACTGTCCAGGATCCTGTCACCTGTTTACTGGTTTATTATTGATAATCAATGTTAATGCATTAATGTAACGGGTGATCGATGTATACAGTATTTAGGCACTCTCTAATTCATGAGCACATTCGCTGTCCTAATGTATGTCTCTACCTCTTATAAACTCTCATGGATCTATTTTCACACATTATGTATTTTTACTGTGCTAGTCTCTGGTTTAGATCTGAACCCTGACAGTATGAGAATGGAGCCAGAGGTAGTAAAATATTGAGAGGTATAGAGACAGATTAATCACTACATGAAAGAGAATGTGTGTTAATGATCAGAAGAGTCACATAAACCTCACTGCGTTGTATTATTATTATCATTATTATTATTATTATTATTATTAATATTAATAGTATGCTGTATATAGTATTATGGAATTTTGACAGATTTAAAAAAAATCTATATGTATTTCTGTCCAAAAGGTGCTAACCACAGTTGGCTGGCCAGACCTTAATTTTTTTATTTATTGTTGTTTGAAAGTTTTGACATAAAAGTGATGTCTTGTAGCTACTGTACTGTATACTGTAGATAGATACAGATACAGTAAAGCAAAAGGAACATAAGTTTGCTCTAACAGCTTTTTAAGTATGTATTATGTGTCTAGAAATTGTATGTCAAAATTATGTATACTGTAAGTTTGAACAGTTAAATTAATTTCATAAAATCATATTGGAAGGTAAATGTTACTGAAGAATTATGGATTTTCTTTTCTTGTTACATACCAATCAGAAGTACTAATGTTGTCTCCCCTGCACCCCCACATGGGTTTATCTTTCCTCCCAGATAATGTGAAGTTTCTGAAGTCTTTTTCACCAAAGATCTCTTATTTACACATGTTTATAGCATATAATACAATTAGCTGCTGATTAGTGTCAAAATATTTGAATATTTAAAAAAAAATTTTTTTACAGTTTGATAATTGAAAGTGTCGGTAGAAAAATGAATTCTTCTACTGTACAGTACCTGCTTGAGATTATTGTTCTCTCTTTGCCTTCGCTCTTCTTCACTCTCTCCGTCTATTTGGTTTGCTCACTCACTAACAAACATATTCTGCTTTTTTGCTTTTTCTCTGTTTTCCTCTCTAGGCCTCCAGAGCCAGTTTACAGCACTGTGAATAAACTGTGTGATCGTGCTCCCTCTCCCCGTCACTATTCCCCTGTGGAGTTTGATAAAAGCCCAATGCACTCCGTCCCTTTCCCCCACTACCACCTAAGTGTGATCCCAGACTCCGATATTACCAGGTACTGACTACTTAATACTTTGCATGCCAGTGAGGTTTGCCTGCATGCACCACGGACAACTTGCCTCTTACATGCCCTGCCTACTGCCTGTTCCCCGCATGCCCTGTCCAACAAGTCACCTATAAGTGTCGATTCTTAGTCTACATTTGGAAGAATCTTGTCTACCAGTATTGAATAAAGAAAGCCAGAATGTAACTGTCCAGCCTACACTGTGTGGTAGATAGAGAGTGTCTAAACCCCGGATCTTTAAATGGCAGCCCATAAGTGAGTTTGCTGTTGCCCACACTGTCCAATCTGTGTTAGTATTATGTAAAAAAAGAGGGTCTTGACATTCACCACATGCTATCGACATTATTGGGTAGATACGTAGGTGAGTTCATACAACTATAATATTGCTTTTAAAATAAAAAATGCTATTTTACTAATAGTACACTGATTGTGCCTGTTAGTAGCGTATTATTTATTTGCAGCCAATTTAATTACAATTGTTAATATGTGTGATGCAACGTAAAGGGGGATCGAATAAGCATTGAATAAGGAAGTATATGATTGAGTGTGTGTGGGTGAGTGTGTGAAAGTTGTTGTTGTGTTGTTCAGTTTGTTTACATTTTTCACATTTATGGATACTTTTGTATAAAATGTAGGAGAGTATGATCATTTTGTATAGTCACCAACCATTGAGACATTGACAGCAGTTGCAGAATTAAAAAAAAATGTAATATAACACATTGGGATACTGTGTCCAGGATGATATCAGCATATTTCATACAAGCAAGAGTAGTAGTGGTGGAGTGGTATTGCTGAAAGCTGAATTGGAGACTTCGGCCATCTGGGATCCACTTGTAACCTACACCAGTAAAAGAAAATGTAAAATAATACCATATGAGTCATATGAGTTTCTTTGTTTCTTTATTTATTTTTATTTAAGAAAAGAAAAGAAAGGACACCTCTAACTCATATTCTTGCTAGTTGTAAGAATCTAAACTTGTTATTCCTAAAAATGGGTCACACATTGGTGTTCCTTAGAATTCTAATAAGAAGTATAAATGTTTAAAAAATGAAAATTTCCTTCTTTGTTACATTACTGATTAGTTTTCAGTTGATTCAGGTTTCTTCTTCTGTCTTTGTTCCCTTGCAATAACTGTGCAATTGATGCTAGTTAGTGTCAAATTATATCAAGTCTGATATTAAGTCACACAAGTAAGTTTTGCGCTATGGCCAATAGTGTGCCGTTAATGTATTAAATATTAAATTTCAACACAAATCAGATGATAAATATATTATCTTCCTGATCTTTTAACATAACTGATCCTAAACTAATCCTAAAGATTGTTTTAAATGAACATTACCTAAGCTGGTTACTCGAGTTGTGATAGAAAAATATGCTTATTTATTTATTTATTTATTTATTTCTCTCTTCTTTTTTTTTTTTTTTTTGCCATAAAACCACTTTTCTGGTTATTTTTAAGGGTTTCAGCAAAATCAAATTAATCAATCAATTTGGTGTCAAAATGATGATGAGGGTTCCCTCTTTCTAATACAGCATAGAATCCTCATTTAAATATTCTAAAAATAGGATTTTTTTCCCCGAAGCCCTCATTGGAAACAAACTCCCACTGGCCATGTCTCAGCTCCCGAACATTATACACTCATACACTTGGAAAACACAATGGACCGCTATCACTTATTGAACCAGGAGTCTGAAAATATGCACAACCCAAATCACCCAGAATGTGACTTTCTACCTGATGTGATGTGACGGGTCACATTATAACTTTGGTCCTGTAATTAGGTGCTATTATGATATAATTAATAAATATATGGTATAATTAAGTGCTTTTATGATAATTAAGTCTTTCTTTCAAGGCAGATGAACATTTGCTCTTAGTTTTGGATGGTTACCGTAGGGCTTCATTCACAAAATGTAGTGATTTGACCTTGAATAGAAAGCCTGGAAGTTCATTCCGGGGTCATCTGGACCCCAGTGCACACAAACTCATCAAGAGCATGTGGTCAGTTGCTCAAGCAGTTAGCAGTTAGTAAACAACTTGACATTTTTATAGGGTCAGAACGAAACACATTGATGATTCTTAGGGAATTGTGGCAGAAGGAGATGCCTCACCTTTTTAAGTTTATGCACCCCAGTGAGATGATAACTACAATTCTATGGTGTGCTCTCGTGGATGACACACACATCGATGAAATGCATGTTTGGCACTAAATCTAGCTGAATCCAGCATCTGCAGGACGGCTTCCTCAAAGGTGAGCTAGAACTTGAGTGTTTTAGGAGTGTCATCTGGACTCCTCGGTTGTAGTCCTTACTCGCCCTGATGATTGGCACAACCAAGTGTCCTGATCACTAACTCATGCTAACAGTATGTACTCACAGACTCGGTTATAAAATGGGGATTCTGGAATATAATGGAAAAAAACAATGCACAGGGTGAAGCTGACTGAAAAGAGAATAACAGTTAAGTGCCACTTGCTGAGTGGAGAGTAGGAAATTACACAGTGCACGTACAGTACATAGAGTAGAGATAATATAGCACATTGGATGGTGAGTGACAGCTACTGTAATATGGCTTGCTGTGCTGAAGAGGAAAAGCTAAACTAAGCTAAGCTAAATAAAACCCTAGAGCTCCTGAATATCTTACAAAAAAGTGGTTAGACAGACAGACAGTCAGACAGACGGTTAGATAGATAAGCATGGTTGCTAAGTGGTTAGCATTGTCGCGTTGCACCTCCATGGTCCCGCTTCGATTCCCTCCTTGGGTCTGTGTGCATGGAGTTTGCAAGTTCTCCTTGTGCTTGGTGGGTTTCCTCAGGTACTCTGGTTTCCTACAGTAGGCTAAATTTCCTGTAGTGTGGGAATGTGCTTGTGAATGTTGAACTGAGGTCCCACCGCGGTTGTAAAATTGGAATAAATACAATGGTAATCATCATTGGCCTCCACAGCCTATATACTGTACTGTAGATGGACTACAGAGGCTCCTAGATGGATGGAGATGGATAGATAGATCCTTCTGTAGTCACAATGCTCAAAGCAGATAACGGCATCTCGTGTACATCTCGGTCTAACAAGCTGTATGACGGTGGCATTTATTGCAAACATTGCATCATTTCACTGTGTGAGTTTGTACAAAGGTCTCGGACTATGTGAAAAGGGCATGCAGGTGATACCGGCTGCCTCCTGGCAGTTACGTGGGGTGAAATAAAACTGTAGTTTCTGAGTGACTGAACTCATTTAGTACCATTTACAGCCTGTTCTAACCCCATGACCCTTCATTGTGCCTCTGGATGTGTTTTTTATTGTATTGTTTATTGACGAGTCCTTGAAGGTCACAGCCTGGATGCTCACAGAATGTTGATCGGGGTTTATGTGTAGTGTCTGAGCAATGTCTGAGCTTTGTAAACCTGAGAGGATTGATGTAATCTCTTTTATTGCCTCTGTAGCTGTTTGCATTTTATCTGTCGGAACAGTTTGACTTTAAATAGGTATAAAGCCATAGCGTCTCATCTGTCGCGCTGCTGATTAAATGAATTAAAGTTTATAGTTTAGAGATTAATTGGGTTTAATCCATTCTCCTTTTTTTTTTTTTATATAAGTACTGTGTGCATGTTTGTGGATCAGTGTTTAAGTCTTTGCCTGTCTTTGGCCCAGATGGCTTTGGAACAGCCCGAGCTTGCTGCTGCTGGGGCCTTGTTTTGGCACCATTTGCCCGATTTGTGTCTTGTTCAGAATTTTAACGAGGACTGTATTACTCAATTAATTAAAAAGAAGTCTCTAATTGGCTTCAGTGGGAATGGGAATGATTTGAATCTCAGACAGCAAATAAGAGAAAGCTGCCTTTGTTAGGAAATTGCAATGTTAACTTATACAGTATGATTGATGGTGTTCTGGTTTTCAAATTGGGCAGAGAGAGAGAACAAAACAGTTTGGGCCCAATACTTACAAAACTATTCTGAGACCATTCTTAATGATACTTAATAGATATAACTATTATTTCAATATTGTAACTACACTGAATTATTCAGGAATTACATACCAGCGAATAGGAAAGGTATGTAGGTATGAGAGTGAGTATAAATCTTTTTTTAGATTTATAATTAAGTAATTTAATGCTCGACCCTAAAAAAAACACCATACCTTTTCCAGAAAAGCTATTTACTATCAGTGACTAAGAAGTATTATTTTGATGACCGTTAATCAGTTTCTCGGACGGAGACGGATATGCTGTTTCGCTGGCATAAGCCTGTCATCCCTGATCAATCCATCATGTCAGAAGAAAAAGCCCACCATCAGAGAAAGAGCTATGTTTGTTTTCTTTTGTCATCGTGTGTTACGTGATGATTAATGGTTTTTTTTTTTTTTTATACGCAGTTGTGCAGGAGAAGAATCAGATTTTTTTTCTAAAAAAAAAAAAGACACATAATAAATCACTTTTTCCTGGGGTTGAGTCTTATCGCTGATAATCAATATCCTTCTGGAACCACCCAGCTACCAGCTCACAAAGCACAGACTGAGCTGGTTAATCATGTGATAGTTGATAAGTGCTGGTGAAAATAGTGCAGTGGTTATTTCTGTGATTATATATATATTATAGCCTGCAAAAGGTTACTTTTCAGTAAAAACAGAATGTACAGTATTTGTATTGTGTGAGATGTAAGCTGCTTAATGAAGCTTTTGAGTACCTGAGATAAAGGTTGTTGTTGTTGTTTTTTTGCATTTTGGTTTAAAAAGGGAGAGAGAGAGAAAAAGAGAGAGAAATGTGTTTTGTGTACTACCTGCAGTGTTGTTGGGTTTTTTTTTGGCTCTCCTGCTCCTTTCGTCTCCAATCCAATTACAGTGTGGGAAGTGAACCGTCAACTAACATTCTCTCTCTCTCTCTCTCTCTCTCTCTCTCTCTCTCTCTCTCTCTCTCTCTCACCCGCCCTCCCTCCCTCTGTCTACTGATGTGCTCTCAAAAGGTTAAAGCCGCATTATTTTACTGCAGACAGAGCACAGACCACTTAGAGAGGCTTTTCTGGCTTTTTCGAAACAAATGTTTAAGCAAAAATGTGTATACAGCATACGTATGTAATGTTAACAGTATTCTTATTTATACGGAAAAAAAACTATCAAATAAACAAAAAATTTAGGTTTCTTTTTTTTCTCATATTTACATTTTGATTTGCTAAAATAGAATAAAAACTACTGACCGTATGGGAACAGACAGGCAGACTTACTGTAAGCTAAATTAAATGAAATGTTTGGTTGCATATCCCTTACTCTAGGAGGTTTCTCCCTCCACTTATACACATTTATTGACTTGTCCCGTCTAAAAGTAAGTGAAAGCTGAAATTCTGCCCTGTTTGTCTTCGATCTTAAACTAAAATATCTTTCAAGTACTGTATAGCAAAAGCTGAAGAATTGGTCTTGCTGTTCCAATACTTTTGAAACACAACATCGTGCAGCAAATTCAGTGATTGACAGCACGGCGGTGCTTAAACTAAAGAGACACCCTGGAAGGCCACACTGCTGTATCGAGTGAAGGCCATTGGAAATATGTCAGTCACCCCCTGAGAGAGAGCACTTTTAAGCGAACCCCATCTGAGTTTATTGATATGATGCATCTGTCTTCCTGTGAGTCACAGACTTCGCTCTACATGTGTTAAATGTAGTCCAGTTGCTGACAGTGGACCTCTGAGAGCAATGATTGTTGTACACTTGTAAATAAAGTGGTATAGGGATATTGGTATGGTTCAGGAGCATTAATAGGTCAGGGGAATATTGATCGATTTGATGGTTTGCTGACTTGCGAACCGTCTTAGCATGACGAGATCACGGTGACATTAAGCAACAGAACAGCTTGCATGCAGGGAAAAGGAACCTGATGCTTTCTTCTACTGTTCTTCACATCTACTGTATCTTATGCTTAGACAATTTCTGAGTTTTAAGTTGCTTTTCTGCTCAGCACAGTAACAAAGAGTGGTTGTTTGAGTTCCTGGATCCTTCCTGTCTGTTCAAACTAGTCTATCCATTCTTCTCATACCTCTCTCATAAACATGCCATTCGTTTCCAGACACTATTCTGTACACAACTCTGTGAAAACTCTTTAAAAGATTCCATGAGATCAGCAGTTTCTGAAATACCCGAAGCACCCTGTCTGGCACCAACATTATACAGTATGGATTTGGATATACAGTATAATTGGCATCATATCCTAGCACACAATGTACTATCTATATACCACCTATCCTGCGGGGAACTGGAACATATGCTACTGTAGGTAGTTTAGGGCACAAGGCGGCGTCCAACCCATCAAGGGGTATAAGTACACACCCAATCATACACTATACAGGCAATATGGAAACATGTCTTTGGACAGTAGAGGCAACTACATACTGTAAAACCCACCAAGCACAGGGCGAACATGCAAATGCCTTGACCAGTGGCAAGATTTGTGGTTTGAGGTAACATTAATAACAACTGCAGACTGTATAGATTGCAAATTTATAGCAAGTGCAATAATGGTGGTGTAGTGGGTCGAGTTGCCACCTCAGGTTCTCCAGTCGATCCTGAACTCAGGTTATCATTAATGGAGAGTTTCTCTTGTTCTAGCTGTTTCTGTGTGGGTGTGATTGAACCTGCAAAACTACCCATTAGGCTTCCTAATGTGCTGCATGATTTAAATGAGTGGTGGCTAGAATGTGCTAGAAGGAGATGGAAGTGACGATGCCAGTTCTGGTGGCAAATGACCTCAATTTATTTTATATTATACTTTTTCAAGTTTAGAAAAGCATCTCCTTCTTTTATCCTAACACAGTAATGTGTATCCAGGCTGTACCAATCATTGGATAACAGGCTGTTTTTATGGATGTATAGAACATGCTGGGGTGAGCTACTGTATTAGATCGATAGAAAGAAAAATGAACGGTGATTTAGGTTAATTTTTTTTTCCTCTCAGAGACTCTTTGAATGCAGCTTGATAACAATCCTGATCATAGCCCTTTTTTCTCTAGGCAAATGCCAGATGTATTTACACACTGCTTATTTTACCTACTGACTGTGTGTTTATGAGCTACAGTCTGTTTATCTGCCGTGGCCTTCACTGATCAAGGGGAAGTGACGCGTTCCAGCCCACTCACGCGCACTTCCCTGGCTTACTCAGACATTGAAGCTTGTTTAAACATACCCTTTTTCAGCACTTGGATGATCATATCAGCTGTCACGCTGTCCTGCTGCCATCAAAAGCACTTTTAATGCAGCTGATATACTGTAGTTCAGCATATGTACAGTATGTTACAACCGAATGAGTAATAGAAGTAAATCACTGGAAGTTCCTTAAATTTCTATAATTTTTATTACATTAATATTTAATCAGGCTTAGTCGTTATCACTGTCACCTCGCACCTCCTGGTTTTGGGTTCAATTTCCGCCTTGGGGTCTGTGCATGGAGTTTGCATATTTTCCCTGTGCTTGGTGGGTTTCCTCCGGGTACTCCGGTTTCCTCCAACAGTCAAAAGACATGCAGATTAGCGTAACAGTATTCCTAAATTGCTGGTAGTGAGTGAATGAGTGTGTGAGAGTGTGTACTGTATGTGTGAATGATTGGCACCCCATCCAGGGTGTACCCCGCCTTGTCTCCTGGGATAGGCTCCAGGTCCCCCGCGACCCTGAATACAGGATAAAGTGGTATAGACGATGAGTGAGTGAGTATTTAATCATTTATTGATGATATGTAATCATAGCTAGTTCTTACTCACTATTTAGTTTTTTCTACCAAACACCCTTAAATAAAGGTATTTACATTATGTATATCTTTAACCATACTGTTTGTGTATCGTTAGTCAATCAGATACCCAATTTCTCATGACTTGTTTCTGTACTGTTAACTTTCAGAGCTTGTAGTTCTGCAGTAAAGTGCCCTTGACGATGTCATCATAGCAGTTTAAGAATATTTAAGATTTATTCTCAGGTATTGTATGGAATCTGCATATCTGTTACAACCGAATGATATTCTCTTTTGAATATCTCTATGGAAGCCTGGATTTGAAATGGTGGGGCTACAATTACAGAAGGTGACACTAAATAAACGGCTAAATATAGTGAGATTTGTGAGTCCGCATAAATAACACCATGGCTGCAGTATAATCTATGCCAGTAAACACCCATCATTAGGAAATAGTGGAGGCTTTTAGAATATAAAGTGAGCACAATCTGGTTTGTTTGTTTTCCCATTTGGCATTAGGTTTCACGATGACAAATGTGGGGAAATGAGAGAGGGAGAGAATCCAAATGAGACAGGAGGAGGCAGCTGGCCAGCGGGGAATATTGTACCGGGGGAATAGATTCATGCAAATGAGCTTCCAGAGAGCTGAATATAAGTTTAGAATTTACATAGTTACATTTTAATTTACATTTTAAGGGTATTTAGCATCTTTTGCATCATTTTGATCTTTTATTTTTTTTTTTATTTATTTTTTTTTTTTTTACAGTTTGGAGTTCTGGGAAACTACTCAGAGCATGGTATGGAGTTAGAGTCCAATCATCAGCATTTTGATGAATACGGAATATTTGTTCATTTAAGCCAGTTATCATTTACATTCATTATTTGTTTATTCCAATATCGTAAAAGTAGCTTGAATGATCAGTCTAAAAATACATGTTCATATCCCATAACCATTACCAACTTATTTTACTGTTGATTTACTGTACTCTTACTGTATGTGGAATCAGAAGTAATGCAGTGAAAGTTCTGCACTAAAACTAGATATTATTCAGTGGATTTCCAGTCTTATGAACTTTGTCTTCCATCTAGTGGTGAAAGTAGGTATCAGTTACAATTACAGTTTCCCTGTCCAACTATTATTACCAGGATTAGTCTTCAAAATGATGAACTAACTGTCCAACTAGCTATCCAGTTACTCATAACAGTATCAAAACCAGCCATGAAGAGTACTGTGTCTTTGGAAGTTAAAGCCACACAGTGACACATGAAACATTTAAGCATAAACAAGCATAACATTTAACATAAGGCATGAACCAGTGAGAAACAGGTGCAGGTGATGACCGATGATGCTGACTACTGAGGTTGTTACATAAGCAGCCAATTTTTTTTATTGTATCCTTAGGCGCTTTTTAGCCCGTCACAGTTAAACATTTGTTCCTATTTCTTTAATTTAATCCTAATAATTTAATTTCATTAAATATGAAAAAATGAGAGGTGGCTCAATGACTTTTGCAATTTCTTTGTATTTAGTTTCCCCCCCTAGGTAGGTAGACTGTAAATCTAAATTGTTACTTGTTTAACTGAATATGCAAAATTGTGTGTTTGTATGCATTTGTGTGTGTGATGTGTGATGACCTGCAAAGGAATTGCTTATGATCCTGGGTTTTTCCCTTGCACCTCGGTTTCACCAGGGTGGGTGTTGGATTCATGATGACTCTAACCAGGATCAAATAATTACTAAAGATGAATACATTTATATAATATAAATGAATGCTATGAGCTTAACTTTACATCAACATTTATAATATTATTAGTACGTATTTACTTGATGGACTTACAGTCCCTTCAAAAAATATTGGGATGGCAAGGCCACTGCTTTGTTTTTGCTATACACTATACAATATATTATGGTTAATAATATGGTTCAGCTGGCAAGTTATTTAACCCTGACTGATGCACTGAGTATCTTCTCATTCCTTAAACAACCATGTCAGGATACGTATCCTGTGATTGTGGTAAAGATGTTACTCTGTTTCAGAAACATCAACATCAAAGACAACGTCTAAGGAGTTTGCTGAAAGTACAAAAATTGGGTTAAGAAGTGTAAAATGTGTTATTAAAACCTGGAAGGAAAGAGGTGAACCATCATCTCTGAGGAAGAATTGTGTTTATCCAGAATAAGTGTGATGGGAGATCACTTAAATGCTTAGTGAAATCAAATTGTAAAAATAAAAACAGTAGAACTCTACTACTTCTGTTGGTCAGGTCTAGTTTCAGCACCATAGTACCTAAAAATGACCTCAACTAACGACCTGAATATACTGAACTATCAGGTTTTTCCATCAAGTAATTTTTTCTTAGATATTTTCTTGATAGTATGGGAACATTCCAAGATGACGGTGCCAGGATTGTTCAAGCTTAAATTGTGAAAGAGTGGTTCAGGGCGGCTGAAACATCATTGTCACACATGGATTGTTGAGAATCTTTTGGATGTGCTGAAGAAGACTTCACACAACGGTCCGACTCTGCTATCATTAATACCAGATCTTGGAGAGAAGATAATGTAACTCTGAATGGAAATTATTTTGTGACAACGCATCAGCTTATCAAAACAATGCCTCAATTTTTTTTTTTTGGCCGAGCAGTATATTCCATATATACATTACAGTGATTTTATTTTTACATGTTCCAGCTTGTTCAGAAGTTATGATCAGAGCTCCAGCCATATGGCCCTGTACCAGATAGAGTTAATGTTCTTGCTCAGGGGCCTAGCAGTGGCAGCTTGGTGGTTCTGGGGCGTCAACCTTGTTGTTATTAACCCAGAGTCTGACCCGTTGAGTCACCACTGCTACTTTTGACAAGAAACACCTGTCAGTCATGTATTCCGATATTTAAATCACTTGAAAATGGATGGATTCAAACAAAAAGTGCCATGTTCTGAGTTGTTATATACTGTACCAAAAGAATTGGCGTTATTGCTCCAGTACTTTCTGAAGGATTTCTAATGCTGGTAAAATATTTTGTATACAGTAAGTCCTACAGCTTGAAGTTGGAACACACCCATACAAAAGGCTTACTGACTTACCTTATTTACCTTAAGACCTAATAGTTTAATCTAGCCGTTTAATCTACAACTCAACTTTGATTAGAACCAGATATTTGTGCAGCACTAAATAGAGTTAAGTTACTGTACTTTCAGCATCACAGTAGGAACATTTGGTCCATATTTCCAAATCCAGTAGGTCTTAAACATGCTTACTTAAACAGGCTGCTTACTGTTCTTTCAGTTCTTTACCCAAAATATACAAGGCAGTGTTTTTATAGTAGTATAAACTATACTGTATGTGACTTATGTTTGCCGGCTATAGAAAGTCAGTACTAAAGTCCACAAGCATGTTACTTGTTCCTCCTGTTGGATCAGCATGTTCTGGTTTCTGGTGCTTTTCCATAGTGGCCAGCAGTGACTTTTTTTCTGTGACCCGTGCTGCTTTGGGTTCTCTGTGGGATTGAATTTGACATGCTAACTTTTGGTCCTCGCAGGCATGGGTGAGCCTTGGGTGCTCATGACCATGGCATCTATTTGCTGATGTATAGTTGGTTGTCAATGTTGTTAGTTCACCTGGTGGTGTTAATGTTATGGCTGATTGATGTATTTACAGTACATGCATAATATTATGAAGCTTTTCCACTCCTTTTGATTTTAGTTTTTTTTATTTTATCCCTTTAAGCTGTACTTGAGTTGTACAATTATATTTGGATTGTTTTAAGTTTACATTACATTAGTGCTCTGCTCTAGTTCATGTTCTCCATGTTCCATCTGGGTCCCACTGTGACTCTGATTGGCCTGGAGGCCTGGAGGTGTACCAACCCAGATATAGCGAGACAGAGGTAAACAGACAGAAGTAGAAGGATAAAAGCCACTAGGGGGAGGAACTGTGTGTGTGTGTGAATGAGCGAGAGAGAGAGAGAGAGATGGGAAATGGACAGAGGGAAGATCTAACATCTGCTCATAAGTGGGTCACAGAGGAATCAAATCAGAGATAAATTTGTGGTAGTGTACTTGTGATTTTCCTGCAGTGTTAAAAAGCTGTGTCCTGAACGTTATGAAACTGCGCAATCTGTAATCCTAAGTGAATAGCTGTGTGCATGCTTTAACTCAAACTGACATTTTGAATCAGACCTCGTTTAATGTGGCATCTGCATGGACTTGCTTGGAAGTTATTGATGCAATGGACAATATATATTGCAGTATGTTTCACAAACTGTTTAAAAATCAAAAACGATCATGACCCACTTCACAATATACATTATCTATAAATCATGAAACATTTATTTCTGCATACTGTAAATGAATCTTACTGATCTTTTTCAACAGTAAGACTAGACTTTACAAATGAGAACAAATAAATGCATTTGCAGGTGGAGTAGATTTCCTTTACTCAAAAACCATGACAGTGGTAGAAAAGTACATAGTGTAGTTGAAAGCGTGATTGAAAGGTGTACTGCAGAAATAAATCGTGACAGTGTTGACCCAAACAAAATCTCCTGTGACCCAGTGTTTTACAGTATGCTTTCATGATGGTAACAGTTTATACAATGAAGAGCCCTATGCTGCTTGGGACATGAATTACATTTGCTATGAAAATACTGAAAAATTCTTTCCTTACCCCAATGCATCCCTTCCACTTGTTGATATCATATGAGACAGAGTCAAGAAACTGATGGTGGGGGTTTTCTTTTAGAAAAAATGTAAACGCAGGACTGAAGGATTGAACTGAACCTTATTAATTGAAATGTTGTAAAAGACAGCGTGTCTAAGGAATCTTATAAATTATTATTATTATAATTATTATGGAAATTCTTACAAAATACACTATTGTTTGGAAAGAAATTTATTCAACCACTGTTACAAAAAAAAATCTTTAAAATATAAGAGTCTAAAATATGTTTCTAGAAAAATCATAATGACCTTTTACGGACCTTCCTACTGTGTGTGTGTGTGTGTGTGTGTATATATA
>JAQQZT010000009.1:14677328-14692694 GCA_030068275.1 Clarias platycephalus | reverse complement strand
TTTTTTTTTTTTTGAAAACAAAGAAATTTGCAAGTTATCCCAAGTGTGTGTGTGTATATATATATACACACACACATCTCATTGGTCCAACACAAATTGTAATCGAGTCCCTTCAGGCTGGTGATGTGAACATATCGTTTAAGAGGAAGCCAAAAACTGAGGCCCTCTAGTGGCTGGGCATAGTACAACACTTTTGATCCAGCCTTTTTCTGTACAAGTCCATAAATCAAAAGTCTAACATTTTAACCTACAGCACCACAAACTAAAGATGCAGTCCTGCAGGATAATGCAAACTGTTTGCTTAACAGCGGATTTTACAATGCCACAATTAACAAATATTACAATCATACATTTCAGTTTGGGGTAAAAAAAAAAAGGGGGGGGGGGAATGAAAAAATGCTAATAATGAAAGAATGACATGGGTCATTGTAACTATTTTTAGACCAGCATTACACAGGATTTAAACGAACTTGCCAGACTCGGAGCAGTGCAGGTATATCAAAAGTGCTGGATGCAAACAACATGCATAACGGGTGAAATAAAGAGATTAAAGTTAAAGAGGGGCAAGATTCAGGCAGTGATGAACACTTTTAAACATGACCATGAAGATACATGCACTTGTATCAATTGTCTTGTAATTCGATGCCATGTTGTGTTCTAGGATGAAGAGGAGGTTCCCCTCGAAGCTGGAAAAGAGCAGGAAGAGGCAGCGGAGAAAACTGAGGCTCCTCAAGAGCAATCTGAGACGGAAGAGAAAAGCAAAGAAGAGCCTCCTACTGAAGAGAAGAAATCTGATGAAGGATCTGAAAAAGATGAGCCTCAGGTAAGACATCTTGATTTAATCTGTAATTAGTATTATTTATATCTAAATATAATGCATTTCTTTGCTAATGTCACATACATTTCATTTCGAAGCACTTGTAATTGCTTAGAGAAATATGGTTTCTAAAAATTGAAGCACTAATGAGGAGTTGTTTCCTTCCTAATTAAATACTAAATAATCTTCTTATTACGCAGACTGAGAAGGAGGCTGAGACGTCAGAAAAATCTGAAGAAGGCAAAGCAGCTGGAGCAAAGGAGGAGGAGAAAGAGGCAGAGAAGCAATCGAAACCCCAGAAAAAGAGCAAGATCTCCGTAGATATCGGAGTGGAGCTGCAGATTAATGACGTGCTTAATCCGAGCCCTGAAGATATCGATGACTCCAAAAAGAAGTAAGTGTCTGATGTGTCCTGTGTTTGGCATGATTTTGAGCACCAAGGGTGAGGGAAAGTTCTAGTCATATGATGAGGAGAAGAGCTTTGTAAAAATGATCTTTGTTTTCTCTTTTCTCTTCTCATCAGGCTGCAGCATCTGACAGAACGAGACCTGGAGAAACAGGAAAGGGAAAAGTCGCTAAACAGTCTGGAGGCGTTCGTCTTTGAGACTCAGGTATAACTTGTTGTACTCGTTTGCATTTCTGCAGCTCGGCTAATGCTAATGTCATGAGTGATGAGCATGCGATTATTGCAATTAGTACATGTATTGGCAAAGGCTTTTATATAAGGATGCACTGATTGTGTACATGGTTATTGGCGCAGAATTTCACAATCTTATAATTTGTCTGTTGACCAAAACTGGTGTTCTTTGGTTACCACTATTATGTATTTCATAATGATTTCGTTCTTGTGTAAATGTAACCATCAAAAGCCTAGTAACGTGTATTTACGGTAATGCCAAATAATGCCACAAGGTAAAAAGAACGCCACTCCTTCTTTTTGGTTCTGGTGAACTAGAGTTGAAGAAGAGTACTATGGCGCTGCTCAAATGAACTTTCGTGCTCAATTTTTTTTTAGAAAATAATTGTTGTATTCTACGGTCCAGTCATGCATGTCCAGTGTTGGGTGTAACACTGTGGAGTACTTGGATTACTTTTTTGATGTGTCGTCCAATAACCCCCTAAACTTCGCTGAGTGATGATGGTAGAATAATTATAAAGGTCTTGACTAAAATAACATGCATGAGGAATCACAAAGGAGTTTTCATTTTCTGCAGTGGAAAAGTACTCGAACTAGTTACTTTTATCAGAAAGTAATGCTGTAATGTAACTGATTACTTTTTAAAGACAGTAATTTTGTAGTGTAATTGGTTACTTTAAAAAGTAACATCCCTCAACAAATGTAGTGGCATGGATACTGCACTGCGGCTATGATTAAGTACAGGCTCCTGGGTTTTCTTTAATCCCTACCTACACCATGTCACATTAAACAGTCATGGCTTAGGAGGGCTAGTTTGGGTGGTATTATAATGTAATTTAGTTATAATTGAACCTGTCTTGATGCTGCAGCTGGGTGTCCCAGTCAGACCAGAATTAACCATCTCAACATGTAACAAGCACAAAGTTGATGCAGATAAACATTGACCATTGCCGTCGGTTCATGCCATCTTAGTTACCGAAAGGCTGATCACAGTTAAAAAGGAGAATATCAACCGATACTGATACAGCTGTTGAATCGGTGCCTCCTTACTTTTTATAACCACTTTTAAAAAATTTCCCAGAGATATCAGTTTTGCTCTGACTAAACGGTGTAACGGTGCCCCTTACATTACAACTGAAATTTATTTTCCAAATGTCCCAAAACTTCTCTCTACAGGACAAGCTGTACCAGGATGAGTACCAGGTTGTGGTCACTGAAGAGGAGAAGGAGGCAATCTCCAGCAAGCTCAGTGAAGCCTCGGCATGGTTGGATGAAGAGGGCTATTCAGCAGAAACTAAAGAGCTGAAGGAGAAGTTGTCTGAGCTGAAGAAGCTGTGCAAAGCCATGTTCTTCCGAGTGGAGGAGAGGAAAAAATGGCCAGAAAGACTAGCAGCACTTGACAGCATGCTCAACCACTCTGCCATGTTCCTGAAGTGAGTTTTAGGACTATTTAAGCAGAACATAAATCCTGATAGCTTTTATTGCTTGCACACTGATTAAAGCCATAGACAATAACTGTAACTGGATTGGTCCAGATGTGCAAGTTGAGGAGAGTTTACAGACTCTGTATTTTACACGACAGGATTTAGCAGATAGCCTCGTCCAATGTTGTACTTTTCAACCATTAAGCAGTGGCAGGGTTTGATCTGTGAGGAGGGTGTCACGGTGGCCAGTACTAGAGGTTAGAACTTTCGCCCTCCAGGGTACAGTATGGGTTCAATTCCCATCTTGGGATCCGGAGGCTCCAGGGCCCCTGCAACCCTGTATACAAGATAAAGCGGAATAGATGATGTGCGATTGACAGTGAGTGATCTGACCGGACACTAAAATATGTAGCTTTTGTTTAATTTTTTTTATTATTTTTTTTTATACGTAGGGGTGCTAAAATGATACCAGAAGATGACCAGATTTTTAGTGAAGTTGAGCTGAAGACCTTGGAGAAAGTCATAAATGAGACCACGGTATGTAATGAGCAGTATTGTTCCGTGTCCATATGTGGGCCATTTTTTTTTTTTAAATGCCAGACTTATTTTATTTTTATTAAATGCATTTGTTCTCATCTTTTCTGTTTTTATTGAATTATTGGTAGACCTGGAAGAACGAAACTGTGGCTGAGCAGGGAAAACGCGCTGCTACAGAGAGACCCGTGCTGCTATCCAAAGACATAGAGGCAAAACTCACTCTCTTAGACCGAGAAGTCACCTACCTGCTCAACAAAGCCAAGTTTGCTAAGCCAAAGCCCAAACCTAAGCCTAAAGATAAAAACACCACAAGCTCAGAGAATGGCAAACCTAACAGCACCGACTCGGAGAAAGTGATCCTTCCCGAAGATCAGTCCGGTAAGAGAGACGTTCCTGGTTGTTTTGTAAAACCTCACAGTCTAGTTCTTCAGTTGTTGTTGTTGTTGTTGTTATTCACTTTAAATTTGGGCCATGCTGAAAAATATTTATAATGTTCCAGATGGAGCTGAGGCGAAACCAGCAGAGGAACCACCTACTGAGGAGAATAAAAAAGTAGAGAGTGAAACAGAGGCAACAATAGCAGAAGAGACAGAAGTCAAAGGTAATTTGCTTATTACACAAGCATGCAGGTTGTTGGATAAGTATTTATAGTATGCGTAGTGTTACAATGTTTGCACTGTTGGGTTTCAACAGTCCAAGGGTAACTTTATACCTCATATAACAGAAGCTGTGCATATACGGGGGACGTTCAAGTCAAACCAGGATTTGTGATGAAATATCTCATGATTGAAGGCATAAAACCGATGTAAAACATTTACAGAAGACTCCAAACACAGTAAGTTGATGAGACTGTTAGCCGCAGTAAAACATTTGAATGGTGCAAACGTTTTATAGAACGTCGTACGACTGTGAATGACTGTCTGTACATTCAGCGAGTGGAACCCTGATCCTTGAAAATGGCCGGACAAGTTGGTGCAAACTTGCATCTGTCTGTGGGAAGTGTACACACAGTCATGTCCTTTCTCCAAGTGATTTCCACATGTATAAGCCATTAGAGGAAGTCCTGGGAAGCCAGTGTTTCAGACCTAGCTTTCTTGGCTAACTTGCTACATTGATGGTATCTAAGCTCTAGTGAAACACTGAGATAAGTGTATTAGTGTAGCAGGGGATTGTATAGAGAAATAAAGTTTTTTACTGTGTACTGTTATTCTGCGCAAACAAAAGTCCTGGTTTGACTTGAACGACTCTTTAAAAGTTTGCAGTTCATCAGAAATAAATGATGGAGACTATGTAGTCATGTTATCTGGTCACACCAGAGAAGTACATATCAGATAAACCACTAGTTATTCACAAAATTACCAAATATACCAATGATGATGATTGTGTTAATTATCTTTTTTCTTTTTCTTTTTTTTTTTTTACAGAAACGGGAAATGCTGATTCACAAAACCATATAGAGGATGAATTATAACAACTGGAACATCTCTCTTTTGTGTTGTATTTATTGACTGATAAAGTTTTTTTTTTTTTTACACACACACACACACACACACACACACACACACCATTTGTTCTATTCGTATCGCAACAAAACATTTCAGAACATTTTAGGTAATGTCAGCATTTTCGTATAGTTGTTATCCGTTCGCTAACTGTGATCTACTGAAACGGAACACATTCGGCTTGAAAGTCTACAGGTAACTACAGTCTGTGTTAATTCTCTATTCTGTCTGCCTGTATTATAGAATGGACACACTGCACCGTTTCCCTCAGTCTGTATGCACTTATTGTTTTGATTATACATACATAAAATGAGCTCACTCCATGTAAAGGTCAATGTCTTTAATTACATTCTAGATTTGTCTGAGAATTCAGAATTCCCCCCCCCCAATACATAAAATACATAAAATGTCTGGTAATTTGCATAACCAAACAAGGTGACAGAAAATTAAAATCTAGGTCTTTTTAAGACACTTTGTCTTATGGGCTTTTGTTTTGCTTTAGTGCATTTCTTTATCAGCGAAGTACAAGAACCAAAATGTGAAGTTTGCCCTTTGATAAAAACAGTTTCTGTATATGGATCATGTCACTTCAGTATTCAGCCCCACTGTGTCACTGCATTTACATTATATTGCACTGACTCGCCACTTTATTAGGAACACACACTCGTTCGTGTAATTATCCCACCATCTGCTTGTTTGGCTGCAGTGCTTAAAATCATGCAGATGCAGGTCAATGCGATTTTTGTAATGTTAACATTGAACAATGTCTGGTGTCAGATGGGTTGGCTTGAATATTTCAGAAACTTCTGATGTCCTGGGATTTTTGTCCACGCCGTTACAATAACTCCACCAGCCTGGACTCTTTAAACAAATGTCTATGGATGGTGATGCCAAATTCTCATCCATTCTGCTATACAGCAGAAACCAACCTCAGTCAGACCAGGCAATGATTTTAGTCTTCAGCTGTCCAGTTTCAGTGAATCTGTGCCCATTGTAGTCTTGGATTTCTCTTCTTGGCTGATGATCGTGGAACTCCAGTATGGTCTTTTACTGTAGGTTTGACACAGGGAGGTTTCTCTGGTCCCAGGTGGTGTCCATTTTCTTTTTTTCTTTTTTTCCTGCTGAAAATGTCTGCCTGAAATCCTACCACTCACTGATCGAATCGTTGGTTAGTAGTTTTGGTTGTATTCAAACCAGTCTCTTAAGCAGCAACAGCCATGCCATGGCTAAAGCGAGTGCGTTTGCATTCCAACTCCCCCACCGCTACTGTGTGATGTGAACCTAAACTGAAGCTCTTGAGCTCTTGTACCTGTATGATTTTTTTTTTTGTGCATGCACGCGAGACTGCCACATGATTGGCTGGTTGGAGAATTGCATTATTAAGCTAGTGTACAGGTGTTCCTAATAAAGTGGACAGTGAGTGTAGGTTATTAATTAACATCACACCACCATTAGCCTGATTACTATCTTTTTATTTTAAATAAACACATCCACTTACCTGTAATACCACTGAAGGTCTAGGGACTTGTTTGACTGCACTGACATTAAGGAAGTTATTTCCCACTGGAATCGGTTCCACGAAAGTGAAAGTGCAAAGCCTTTATCCTTACTTTTAGCCCATTCTCATACTTTTCATCTTTAGTCTTTGTTTGTCATCTGATAAGGAAAGAGTATACTGTATAATGTCTGGCAAAGGGATATTTTGTTTCTAAACTGTTAATAAAATCTTTTTTTAAAACTCTCTCCATATCATGTAATGTATGTCAGTAATTGTTTATTGAATATCCATGGTATACATGTTTGAATGTAGATGTATGTATCTGAATGAAAGAAGTTCAACATTTTTGTCAAGCAAAATAGTATTTAACCTACAGATAAGTGTGTAAAAAAAATTTTTATTGTATTAATTACACACATTCACTGAGCACTTTGTTAGGAACACTATTCTAATACTTGGCGGCCTAAGGTGGTTCTTACAAACAGCTTCAATTATTTGCAACATGGATTTCAAAAATATGTTGGAAACATCTTGCTCAAGTCGACATGGCACAGTTCATGCACTTTTTCAAGTAAACATTCATGCCATAAATCTCCTGTTGTGCCACATCCCGATGGTGTATTCTATTGGAATCAGATTCTGTGACTGGGGAGACCACTGAAGCCATTTGAAGATGTGTAAATTGTGGCCATGAGGTGATTCATTCATCTTCTATACTGCTTATTCTATACAGGGTCACAGGAAGCCTGCAGCCTATCCCAGGAAACTTCAATCACATGGCACACATGTGCACATCGCATACTCACATACCAGAAGGGGAACTTGGTAAAACTCATCGTCTATAACGCTTTATCCTGTATTCAGGGTCACGTGCCAATCCATTGCAGGGTGCACACACTCAATCACACACTACAGGCAATTTGGTAACACCAGTTAGCCTAATCTGATTGTCTTTGGACTGTGCGAGTATACCGTAGTACTTGAAGTACGAGCTGCCATGGTCAGCAATAATCAGAATCGGGTTTTATTCAGAAATTAAATAGTCTGACATTTAATGGATGATTGGTATTTAGACCAAAGGATTCAATCCACTCACCATTACACCACCTGCACCAGCCTGGACTGGTTTGGTTTGTGGATTTATACTGTTGATGGTATCAAATTGTGACCCCAGCAAATGTGGGACTTTAATCAGACCCGGCTACGTTTTTCCAGTCTTCAGCCCACTATGATTCTGCTGGCCCTTATCAGTATGATATAATGCACTGCTACATGACACTTATTTTTATCTAATCCAGTGATAGATGAGTATGCAATATACATTCCATGCTAAGAATAAGAGATGGGAAAATAATGATGTATGTACTGTAGATAATTGTTGTGTAAAATACAAATGTGTAAAATATAAGGGCTTGGGGAAAAAAGGTATATATTTTTCTCTTTGGTCTTGTGTTAGCTTAGTACATCAACTCCAGACTGAATAAAACAAATGCTTTTATGCGTTAATGCATTTATTCACACAAAACATTTTATCCTATTTCAAGTTCTCCCATATCGCACCTCTGCTGTGCCTCACTCTCCTGGCTTGCTTTAGACGCCTCCATCAGGTTTGAAGCAATTCCAACTCCTCTCCTAATAGGATTGAACTGGAGAGTATTATTAGGTTGTTACTTGTACTAGCATGAGGAAATGTTTTTGATTGAGTCTACAAAGCACAAAGGTCCTCTGGATATAGGTGTCTGCCTTTTTTTCTTGCAGCTCAGGAGGATGATGAAAGCTTGGTGTTAGATCCTGACTGTGCCAAGAATCCTAGCAGCAAACACCCAACACCACAATTCTTCTAGACCCGAACATTTCCTTGCACATAAAAGTGAAGAAAAAAAAAATTGGGCATAGCATGTGTCGCTAAAAGGCTACAACTAGCAAAAAGTGTAAATTCAAAACATGGTAAGATGAACATAAATAAAAAATTTTTAAAAAAGGCTTTGCCAAGAATTTCTTGAGGAATGAGATGACAGAGAAGAGAATGAATGGGCCTATAATGGCAAAGTGCAAATTCATAAAAAAGTTCTCTCTTTATTTATTTCTGCAAACACATCCATCCATTCATTTTCCCTAACACTTAACCTGTGTAACCACACAGTAGGGGACACCTGGGATGGCGTACCAACCCATTAATAGGGCTCAAGCACATACATACACTCACACACCTAAACATACACTAGAGGCAATTTGGAAACACAGTCAACCTAGACTACATGGGAGGAAACTGGAGTACCTGGAAGAAACCCATGAAGCAAGAACACCAAGAATATGTAAACTTCACACACACAAACAGGAACCCCCAACTGAAGAAGCGTCAAAGACATAGTGAACATGTACACACACCATGTTGTTTGTTTTATGATAAACTGTTAAACACACATTGGTCTATATTAATCCTTAAGCAATTCTTACAATGAACAATATATTGTCACAAGGTGTTCCTATAATTATCATTTGAAGTCCACCCCACCAGAGAACGGCATACTGTACCCGAACTGAGAAACAAGCTAATGGAAGGTATCTTGGCCTGGGTGTAGTTACTTACTGTACTGAATTTATTTTTGTAAAACATAAAATCATTTTATAGCTTTATTGGACTAATCTTTATGTGACCTTTTTTCAACAACAAACATTGCTAAACATAAATCTAAAGCTAGCTAACAGCAGCTGGTAAGTCCCTAATAACCCAAATGTTAGCGAGGATAATTCTGATAAAACAAAAACATCCCCATTTCAATACATTTCTAAGGTTAATAGTTATCGGTCACAATGCAGATTGGCAAGATAAATACAACATGTAGCTAATAATATACATGTTTATAACAATACATATTAGGTAACTTACCCCTGGTTTTTACCAAGGATACCATGAGTTCACAGACAAGTATTGAGTTAATGAGTAGAAAGTTGATAGTAGGACATTAAAATACTTGTAAAATGCAGTCAAATGTCTTGTGTGAAAGGAAAACGAAAGTAGGATAATAATATGTTGTTATAAAGGTGTTATTACTTTAGCTTCACATTAATTTCACTCCTTGAGCCATGTAGGTTAAAGCCTAATCTAAAAAAAATGTCTATTGCACTGTACCTTTCCTCATCACTGGGGATGAATCCTCAAGTGTTATTCTTTTGTATATTTTACATAAAAAATGCCTGCTGTGTAAAAGATCCCTCATTATTTCTTTAACAAGTTAACACAGGTCTCAGCTGTAATGAACCGTATATAATGCATATTTTTCTAACCTCAAAGTACAGTACTTGAATAAACATTCTGTTTCAGTGTCCCTAAGTGCAAGGCGACAGTGCTAACCAATAAACCACCATGTTAAAAATTACTCTAAAATCAAATTAGTGTTTACGTGCCATAAATCATGCTTACACTACACCCACGTTTTCAGGTTAACAACCCATATTAAAAGGTACAAATAATTCCTGGTACCACCCCCAAAAAGTTGCAGTTTACTACCACTTTTTTAAGGGTACACGCTGTGGATTGCCCCCTGAGAAAACACTTGTTATATGTGTTTCTTTGATGTTATTAAGATGTTAATACACGATAATACAAACTGAAATTGTTTTAGTTTAGTAACGTATTTTATGAAAAGCGCCACACCTTAGAATGTGTTTTGATGTTGCTGACTAACATTGGGTAGGGTTATTAAACTTAAGACGCATCTTTAATACAAACCTATTTCAGATATCCTGATTAAAGCGGTCACTGTTGATGTCAGTGTTAACATATGACTAATCGGACATCAACCATCAATAAACTTCACAAATGCACTGGTGTCAACATGAATCAACATGTTTATTCTGTGAATTGACAAAAATCATTATGAACTAATATTCATTAAGACACTGTTTTAAATCCATACAGTACATAAAATCTTTCTCTCCCCCCCCCAGCTGTCCCCAGGTTGTCTGGCTGGAACCATAGCGATGTTGTGAATTGGATTCTGGAGCTAAACAGCACCAGAAGTATTACACGCGAGGAAACCTGCGGTGTCTTCTTTCACACATGCAAACAAGTACATTTCAGGAGGTACATTCAATAAAAGCAATAAAGAAAAGACAAATGACAGCAATATAATGTCCTTCCAAAACATCTGAGGCAGTAATTTATGCGTAGAACGAACAACCTGGAATAAACATGCGGTATCAAAGAGCAGAGATCACTTGCTTCTTCCATTCAGTCCATCTTCTGCTCCTACCTTCTTCACTTGGAGCTGGTATACTTGGTCACAGCCTTGGTGCCCTCAGACACCGCGTGTTTGGCCAGTTCTCCTGGCAAAAGCAGGCGAACAGCTGTCTGAATCTCTCGTGATGTGATGGTGGATCGCTTGTTGTAATGAGCCAGGCGTGAAGCTTCGCCAGCAATGCGCTCGAAGATATCATTCACGAATGAATTCATGATGCCCATTGCTTTGGATGAAATACCAGTGTCCGGATGGACTTGTTTAAGCACTTTGTACACATAAATGGCATAGCTTTCTTTCCTGGTCTTGCGCCTTTTCTTGTCCCCCTTCTTCTGGGTCTTGGTCACGGCCTTCTTTGAGCCTTTTTTAGGTGCTGGGGCAGATTTCGCAGGGTCAGGCATGTTTTCGGTTTCGTCAAAATAACGTCAAGTCTCCTTCGTTTAGCTTTGTGTATTTTATGCGCTGTCGTCTCGCCTCTACTTATAGAATTTGCATGCAAAGTAGAGAAAAGGAACACTATTTTTTGATTGGTTGTGCACCTCGTGTCGCGCGACACATACCACTTTGTGATTCGTCGCGTTGTAGAGAGTCAGCGCGTCCAATCAGAATCCGGATTGGGGTATAAATATCAAACCCTGCTTACATCATAGTACAGCGCTGTGACTGCAATAGAAACACAAAGCGAGTGATAAACTAAATAACAGTATATCGTTGTTGTGATTTGACTATGTCCGGAAGGGGGAAAACCGGAGGAAAGGCCCGAGCCAAGGCCAAGTCTCGTTCTTCCAGAGCTGGACTTCAGTTTCCAGTGGGTCGTGTCCACAGACTGTTACGCAAAGGGAACTACGCGGAGCGAGTGGGCGCGGGGGCGCCGGTCTATCTGGCCGCTGTGCTGGAATACCTGACGGCTGAAATCCTCGAGTTGGCCGGAAACGCAGCGCGAGACAACAAAAAGACCAGGATCATCCCCCGCCATCTGCAGCTCGCCGTCCGCAACGACGAGGAGCTTAATAAACTTTTAGGCGGCGTTACTATCGCCCAGGGCGGAGTGTTGCCAAACATCCAAGCTGTTCTGCTGCCCAAGAAAACCGAGAAACCAGCCAAGAGCAAGTGATGACCAAGGACACTGACATCACATCACAGCGGTGCCACCATCTTGTGTGTCTGTCACATTATTTTCTTGTTCTTCGATCGCGTTGTGTTACTGTGTTAAGAAACGGAATTATGATGCTTTCTCGGAGAACTGCTTTGTGTCTACATCGAGACTGAACACTCTAACCACTTACAGGATTTAGACGAGAGGCGGACATCTTCAACCTGTCCGTGAACAAAGGTGTGGAGTGTGAGCGGATTCTGAGGGGAAACACGGGCCTGAACATTAGCTTCTTCTTATCTGACGTAGTTTTAGATTAATACTTGTCATTTTCAACTGCTTTTAAGCCGCATAATTATTGAGTTGTTTAATTGAATAAATGTTGAGCGCCTGATAAAGGCATAAAGACACATTTTGTTTCTCAGTGTGTTTTTCTGAGCCGCAGAGAGCTGCATGTATTAATGTTTATGACTCGATCTGATTACACATGATTTATTTTTAAGGCTTTTAAAACTCTTAACACTGACATCATCCTCAATTCAATCAGAACAGGGTTAGCCTTTTATTGTACTTTACAATATAGTTTTTTTATT
This sequence comes from Clarias platycephalus, assembly GCA_030068275.1. NCBI lineage: Eukaryota > Metazoa > Chordata > Actinopteri > Siluriformes > Clariidae > Clarias > Clarias platycephalus. The sequence goes on along the minus strand of JAQQZT010000009.1, from coordinate 14,680,352 downwards.
TTTTTCAGATTTAGACAAAGAAAAATCAATGCATGTAGCATTCATAACAAATTAAGTGCATTATTATATATATATTTTTTAACTTAACACAAACCACTTAATTTCCAGATCAATGGCTTGAGTTAAATTAATGACCCTTACATAATAACCAAAATAATCTGTACAGCCGAAGGAAGCATGGGAGCCTTTTTTTTTTTTTTTTTTTGCATCAACTCAAATGTCAACATAACTTGCTGTCCATTTCCTTCTTTTTGGGAACACTTGATCTGGAACTTCACTCCTGCAGGTCATACTGAATAAAAACAATAATGAAGCCAATAGTATTTAAATAATCCTGATCCCTGGTTGATAATCCAGCTCATTTTTCAGCCTCGCTGTAACCTTCCGTTTTCATATCATTAAGTCCCAGGTCTTCGTTCTGCTCAAACGTTCGCACATACTTTTCGATCTTCATCTCAGGATCAGGGTCTGGAGCGTAAACATTCTAGGAAAAAAAAAAAAAGGGAAAAAACTTCATGCTTAATCATGATCAAAATTTCAGTCTTAACCAGGGTAAGAGTTGTGCAGAGAAATAAGTTTACCTGCAAGTAACTGTTCCCTGCCGGATCGTCCAGGATGAGGTGGACGTCCATCTCTCCTGACATGATCTTGACATTGAAACAAGAAAAATTGGAAAATTAGGACCTCATGCCACAAATACAAAATAGGTTCTGTAATTTGGTGTACTAATATAACGGACTTGGGGAAGACGGGTTGATCGATAGTATGAATTAGTTTGTTCACAAGCAAACGTGGGTGTATATAATTAGACACAGTGGCCCCAAACTCTCAATCCAAATGCATTCATCCTTTTATGAAATGTGATTTTTTTTTTTTTCAGACCAAGAACTGCTTGGAAATTTAACAGTAGAAGATTAAACAGAACTTCTCATGTACACAACATAGGCAGACAAGCAAATGCTGTAAAAATTTAGCTACAACTTTTCTGTAGAATCCTATGGATCCAACCTTTCCGTCACAGTGTGTACACTTCTAAGCAATTGTTTTATTTATCTTCATTCAGTAAGCGCTTTAGCCCTCTTGGTGTTATAGAGGATCTGGGGGCCAATACCAGGCATGCACACCCTGAATGCCAGTCCATGCACAAATACATTTTCATCTTTCACACCTAGAGCAATTTAGTCTTCAATCCACCCAGAGACATGTTTTTTTGGGTGTGAAACAAATCACACTATGTATCTACCCAAATACACTGTTATACACTCGACGGCTATTTCATTAGGTACACCTTGCTAGTACTGAGTTGGCGCCACTTTTGCCTTAAGAACAGCCTTAATTCTTCATGACATAGATTCAAAGTTCATAGTTTCCAGCATCTTGTTAAGAGACTTTGGTCTATATTAACATGATGGCATCATGACTTATCTGCAGATTTGTTAGCTGCACATTCAAGATTTAAATCTCCCGTTTTACCACACAGCAGCCAAAGATGCTCTATTGAATCGAGATCTGGTGACTGTGGAGGCCTTTTGAGTACAGTGAACTCACGGTCATGTTCAAGGAATCAGTCTGAGATGATTTTAGCTTTGTGACGTTATCCTGTGGTCATTTAAAAACAGTGCTCAACTGGTGGCCCTAATTATGGCAAGAAAATACCCTTCTACCATGACACAACCAGCCTGAACCGTTGATAGAAGGCAGGATTGATCCTAACCCTAATTTTGGCAAGCCCATGCAAATTGCAGCCTCAGTTTCCTGTTCTTTGCCGACAAGTGACCCGGTGTGGTCTGCTGCTGCTGTAGCCCATCTGTTTCAATGTTCACTGTGCTGTGTGTTCAAAGATGCTCTTCGGCAAACCTTGGTGGCAACTAGAAGTTATTTGCTTTAACTACCTGTTGAACCAGTATACCTAATGAAGTGGCTGGTAAATGTGTAAACAAAAAGAATGATAGAAACTAAAAGAAAATATCTAAGTGGAATGCACAAAACGTCTTATCCTGCACTTTTATTATTGAAAGACCTGTTCACCGAGACACAAATGCAAAATCCTCACTCCTGTTTTTCGTATCTCAGTACTGATGTTTGCAATAGGTCATAGGTCTGCCTGAGCGAATCTGCTTTCCAAAGATTTGTATATCCACGTTGTGTTTGGTTAGAACTCTGCCTTAGTAGTCAGACCCTTTTTCAGGTTTCAGTCAAAGGCGCATGTAAAATTGTAAACCATACAGTCCCTATTTGGCAAAATGTTTGTGGACACGTACTGTACGATCACACACAGCGTTTCAATGCTACTTGTCTAAGTACCGGAGAGCAGCATGACGCTTGCACATGTAAGCACATGCACATCACCACTGGACACACTATTTTTCACTGCTGTTTAAAAAAAGAAAGGGCGCCTTTGGCCGCCTCATTTTTGCTAGTCAACATTAGCAAACCAACTTGGCTTTATTCACTGTGCTGCTTAAAGTGTACCAGCAACTATTAGAGATGCAATGTTTTCTTGAATTCCAACTGATGTGGATCAATCGAGACCAATTAAAGTTTAATTGATTATTCTATTTGTTTACTTACAACATACACTTTTACTGATGATTGGATCTTCATAGGCTTAATATGAATATGTACGAGTTTCAACCAGATTATGAGGATATACTTTTTTTCTTTTTTGAAGTAAAAAGGGGTGGAGCGTAGTTCGAGTGCACCCTGATAACCTCCACACTTTTGGGAAGATTTTCCACCAAATTTTGATACAGTGGAACCTCGGATTATGAGCATAATTCGTCCCGGAAGCGGGCTTGTATTCCAAAACACTCGTAAACCAAATCTAATTTTCCGATAAGAAATGATGGAAACTCAAATTATTCATTCTACACCCCAAAAAAATAAATACATAAAAATAATTAATACAAAATATAAAGTAAAAATAAAAATTAACCTGCACATTACCTTTAAAAAAAGTAAAAATAAATCCCGACAGATAAGTGTTTCCGTTTGTGCATGCAGGCGCTGTGTGTGTGTGTGTGT
>JAQQZT010000009.1:14643914-14656292 GCA_030068275.1 Clarias platycephalus | reverse complement strand
TCTCCACATCATTGCATTCAGTTTTTATTCACAATTTGTTAAGTGTCCCAACTTTTTTGGAATCCGGTTTGTACTTGGTTTGCAACAACGTTTAGATAGGTGGTATGTGTCAAAAAAACATTCACATGAATTCCATTGTTTGCCCATTAGATTATTGTCAGAGCATCACACTGTTCTTGGAGATGCACTGCCTTCTACGGCTTACCTTCTTCTGATGATGCCACCCCTACCAAGATAAATGACACACACACCCAGCTGTCTGCACCAGTATTTTCTGGACTTTTTTTAAGAATCCACTTTTTAAAAATTTTAAACGTGACCCAGTTCACAATAGGCATTAGTTTTAAATCATTAGAAAAGTTTATATGTGGAAAAATTAATGGGACTGATATTGTTTATTACAATTTACACATCACTTTCTTACCTTAAATGCTAAACCAGCCATTTTTGATAAAGGCAACATATGAAAAAAAACATATGCCTGTGAAAACATGTTAATTTTAAAAGTTAACAGTAAAAATAGACTTCACAAATGATACCAAATAAATGCATCACAGATTATCTGATTGTTTTTACTTCCTCTACTCTCACTCTAGCTGTAGGCGGAAATACAGTATGCCAGAAATAGCGACAGTGGTAGAAAATTAGGTAGCTCCCTGGTGTGACTAAAATGTGTACTGCAGAAAATGGCGAACAGAATAAAATCTCTTGCAGTGTTTGATTCATCTGACCATGCCACCTTCTTCCATTGCTCTATGGTCCAATTCTGATGCTCACATTTGGTTGTGGACATTGGTCAGCATTGATCTTCTGACCAGTTTGTGGCTATGCAGCCCCATACACAACAGGCTGTGATGTACTGTATGTCTGATGCCTATCATAGCCAGGATTAATTTTTTCTGCTATTTGTGGTACAGTAGCTCTTCCATGGGATTAGGACAAATAGACTAACATTTACAGGATAACCCAACATGATCCATTAGCACCCATGACCTTGTCATAAATTCAGCAGTTGTCCTTCCTTTGACCACTTTGAGTAGATACTAGCCACTAAATGAATCCTTTTCCCATTGTTGATGCGGGTCCATTTAGATGCATTAGCTATTCTGACGAATGTCATATATAGGCCACATGGAAAAAAGGTGTAAGCAGCCAAAAATAATCCAGGTCAGCCACTTTTATCTGCTGAGTGAACATATACTGTAGCTTAAAAGTAATTTTGTTAAGGGATATTTAAAGTAGATGGTTTCTACAGTAGATATGACGCACTAAAATATTCTGTTGTATATATTAGGCTTGCATTGTTTGTTGAAGTAGTAGTGGTAGTAGTGTAGTAGAAAGTCGATGGTCTTTTATAATTTTTATTTCTTTGTACATTTTTAAAACAATGCTGAAGGCATCCAAAATATGCAATAATCTGCAAAAATATGCAAAAAAGTCACATGGTCTAATATTCCGTTGGACCACCTTTTGCCGGAATAATAATGTTTGGAAATCAGAAATGTTTTTGTCCTGACTTAGTAATAAAGTCATAAAATTAATATGTTTAACAAAGTTTATACAAAACACAGGGTGCCTAATACTTTTGTACATTACTGTATTTTCTTTTTTTTATGTATTTAATGCCACACCACTTTACCTATCCTGTATTTATGAGATCAAGTTGGCCAGGGTTTTCCAGACATCTGCCTAGACATCTGGACTCCCTAGATATTAGAATGTAAAACTGTTCTATTCCATCCTTGGCATTAGTTGGTTTTCTGACTTAGAACTTTTATAAGAAGTAGAAAAAAGAAAATTTGCCATACAATTTGTTAGAGTCAACCAAAAGTAGTCCTTGGTGCTTGATTTTGCCTGCAATAAACGATTCTTTTGCAGCAGAACAGGCGTTGGAACTACACTATTTTCAAACAGATTTTTACTGTTTTATTCATCCAAATCAGGCAGTATAATGGATACTCTATGAGACATTTCAAATTGTTCATGAATGTTAATAAATACATTTATGTACAACAACCGGACATAATTAAATAGCAATATAAAATAATGAAAACAGTCTATGCTGGATTAAACTGTAATTGACTTTAGATTAACTTATTACTGTAGGTACCTGCTAATCTGCCCATAACAATGTTCCAGGGTATTAGTAACTATTTAATCATTATACTTATCAGACATGAGATTACTGTTATTAGTAATTTGCCTTTGACACATTATTGCGTGTATGCTAAAAATGTATGTCAATGAACCGCACTATCAAGCAAACAAATCTTCCGTTACCAGACCATAATCACACCTATCACCCTCTGTGCTGTGGAAATGACGTGCCCCCATCCCCCTCCTACCTACGCGGTGGTCCATGAAAAGTAATTGTGGTCAACCTATACTGACCTGTTTTATGTTGCCACTTCTACCCTTCCTGGCACCACTGTTTTTTTTTTTAGATATTTAAAATGCAGCTCATTTATTCCAAAGAGACAAGCAGGAAAAATAATTATGCAAACAACAATGAATCTGTTAGACAACAGTAGAATTAAAATCAAACCTGGCTAAAGGTAAAAGAGGAGTACCAAGAAGCATACTTACATGTTGGAAAATAATAATCAGAGCTTAAACCATAAGGCCAATTAATTGCCTGTCTTGAGTTTTTGTTCATTGAATCTTGAATAAAAATGAAAAAAAAAAAAAAAAAACAGAAAGAAATACTAATGAATAGCTGTCAAACAAGATAAGTAAAACATTTATATTTAACTATTAATTAAATTATGTTCATTTAATGCTGTTTTCTTTTTTATGGTTTCATATACAGCGCTTTAAAATTTATTTTGTAGATTACTGCTAAGTTCTAATGATTAGTAATATGCTATCTTCCAAAAAATTTATTTTGTCAACGTCAATGCCTCTTTGTTAGTGGTGGCTAATTTAAGTGTTTTGAACTTTAAGAAATAAAAAAAAATTATACAGCAAGACAACACTTTCACTTTGCAGGACAACAACAACTATGTAAAGTAATTGTAAAACCACCAAGCTTGGATTTTTATCAGTTGACATTGTTCTTGGAGTGCCCCATTAAGTGTCATGAAAGCAGTCACTGGTCAGTGGATGAAAATACGGAAGTTGCGACTGGTCAAAATGTCCCTGAAGGTTAAAAATAAAAAAAAAAGGTAAGTGGGACTTCCATTACATGTAAGTGATGTCATGGAAGTCTTTGTGTTTAAAAGCAGCGAGAGAGGAAGTAAGCCTCAGACTCATGCCTTGCACTATGCAGAACACACACAGCTTATACTTTCGCCTTCTCGTGTTGCTCATAGGAGGTGAGTGATATACTAAATATCTTATACATTAAAAATAGAGTTTCAGATTAAATAGACACTTTCGCTTTAGCATAATACATTACTAATACTGAACAATTTTTTGTGTTATGTACAGCTTGTGTTTAGTGTTTACAATTACAAATACAAGTTTATATGTTTCTTGCTCTAGTAGTATGTATACAGTACAGACAAGCTGTAAACATTTACTATTGTCTAGTGTAAACATTGTAAAATGTTCTGAATATTCATTATGTATGGCTGATACCACTGCCATATATGAAGAGGTTAAAAAGAATAAATGTCATTACAGTACTATTATGACAAAAACATGTAAACTAATCACAGATTCTGCGTAAATACAGACATTCTTCCTTCTGGATATGGATAAAAAAGTAAAGATGGAAATATTTTAATCCGCTATTGTATCGGAATTTATTTTAAGCAGTATTTAATCTCATAAAAGACTTCAAAAATATATAACACCAAACAAACAATACAACTTGTTTGTACTAATGAAAAACATATTCAGTATCTTTGTCTATATATGTTTATATATAAATGAAATGCAGGGCATTAAGTCATATGAGGAAAGAGAAAAAATGTATATAGAATTTCCAACAGAAACTTCACAGACCTTCACCTACGGTTCTGGACATAGCTTTAGCAGAGGTGGCGATCACCCACACTTCTTCTTTGAGCATATGACTATAAAAATATTCCTACAGTAGGTTGGAATATACGTTATATGTCTTAACTAGGTTTCCTGTTTAACATCTTTCTCACCGCATACAAATGATGTCGACCACTCTCAGTTTATACTCGCATACACTTATATTGTCACCCTCTCTTTCCTGTCTGCTGTCTGCAGCCCACCGGGGTAGAGCGCAAGTAACATTATGAGTCAGTGTGAAGTGAGTGAGTGGAGACCACAGTCTCACCTGCCCCTCATATCTTCCATTTACAAGTGGCAATTTTGCATTCATTTTATCCCACTCACTACACTCACTGTACTCTTGACATTGCTTATTGTAAGTTATGCTGCAGGTTTACAGAGGGATTTGATGTGTTCTGCTATACTGCACATTTAAAGTGCTGCATAGTCAATATTTATCAGACCTTTATGTCATACAGATTTGCTGATTGTCTTACAGGCTTAACACAGTGTTTGGCTATGAAGCATTTGACAGTAATGCGAGGAGACACACTGACTCTGACATGCCGGCTCAAAAAACATCATACGAGTTCTCCAGTTGAATGGAAAAACCCAGAAAATTTCTCCTTGTTCTTTAACAAAATAAAAGGTAGGAATTCAGCTTGGGCTACTATCTGTATTATAATTTATGATGGAATAACCATAATTACGGTTTTCACTTACTAATGGTCTACTACAGACTATTAACAAAATATTCATTTGTCTCTGATGTTTATCTGCAGCCATGAAAGACAAGAGGATCAGCCTTGTTGCTTTAACCAATTCAAAATTTTCAATACGGGTGACTAATATAAAATTCAAAGATGGAGGTGTGTACAATTGTGTACATTACAATCTTGAATTCTCAGAGAAAAAGTTTAAAGTAATTGTCATAGGTGAGTGCAAACATTTTCCTATTCACACTGTTAAATTAAATAATGAGATAATGTAGAAGGCTTGCATTATCTAACTGCGTTGAACATTGACAGGAAAGGAAACATTCAATATGCATTTTCCTTCCAGGATTATAATACCCCCCCCAACCCAGTTTATTTTATAGTTGTTAATCATAATCATATTTTTTTGCAAGATACCAGCTGGCCGAATGTGAAAATCAATTATTTGTTGAACTTGTAGATGCTCCAAAACTGGAAAAGGATGAGCAGGGCGATAAAACAATCGTTACATGCACTGCTTCAGCAAATGAACATCCACCCAGCCTGTCATGGCTGATAGACAATGGTGTAGAGATTGAGGGTAAGTACATGATTATCTACTCAGAAATATTTATACCAAACAATACCACAAACTAATTTTACCAAACAGTCTCGTGAATGAAGGCATAAACCAGCATGTTTATAGGTTGGTTATGAAATTATATTCAAATTGCTCATTTATCTGAAAGATTTTATGCTTAAGACAAAGATACATATAAGGGCTCTTTTCATATATTATTGAAATATCTTTGAGTTCAAACAAAGTTAAAAATGTTAAACACTGAGTGCTATAATTAAACATGCAGTTGAGTCATGCTTTTCTTTCTTACAATTACTCATTATTTATTCCCAGCTCTTCCAAATTATGAAGTGGACAATGTAACCAAGAAACACACAGCTGTCAGCCATCTGAATGTAAAAAGTACTATGAAGAGAGTTAGAGTCACGTGCCTGGCCCATCATCCAGCTCTCTACCATTCCTACCTGGAAAACTCCATTTATTTAGGAAGCCAGAGTGAGTACATGTGTATATGAGAAAACAACTGAAAACAACAGAGTAGTACATCATGGTGTGTGACCTTAATAGGCATTTTAACATAAGTAGGAAATGAAATATTCTAGGGGATTTTGTGGTTTTGGGCTATAATGAAAGCACAGTTTACGGAGTGAACTCTTTGGTAGTTTCCGTTTTTTTATCTTCGCTTTCAACATACAGTACCACATGATGATGATGACAGCTTCTTTCAAATTCTTTTACTTGAGTTTAAAAATACAGCTAAGAAATAAATCTTCTTTGTATAAACACACAAACACAGCTGTCACATGAAACTACTTCAAAGTTATTAATGTATTTTATCTTTTTGCACAGGTGAAGATACATCATCATCATCAAAGGATTCAAAATATCCCAGTACCACACTTGGAAAAACAGACACAACAGTTATTACAACACTTCCTAGCAGTACAAGTAAGCACAAATGTTTTCCTAACAATTGTTATAAACATAAGTGTGTGAGTGTGTGTGTGTATGTGTGTGTGTGTGTGTATGTGTGTGTGTGTGTGTGTATACATACATATATATTATGTTTCTTGTGAATGAAGGAATAAAACTAATGATGTTTACAGAAAACTGAGAACTTTTTACCTTGAGGATTTATTTACCTTTGGATTATGGGATCATATAGAGCCATGAACAAAGTTTTTATTCTCATAAGTGTATTTTGTTATATTTTGAACATTCCAACATCATGGGTTGACTATATATAAGCTGTCATATGAAACTACTTATTTTCAATGTATTTCAATGTATTTATCCTTTTGTGTAGATGAAGATACATCAACCTCATCAAAATATCCCAGTCCCACACTTGGAACAACAGGCACAAAAGTCATTTCAAACCTTTTTAGCAGTACAAGTAAGCACAATGGTTTTCCTATAATGGTTATAAACAGAAATATATCTATTTTAATGATTATTTTAGTAATTTAGAGAAATATCAAACATGTTCAGTTAAAGAGAAAGTGCATATGTTAGAGAATGGCTGAGAACTTTGACTATTGCTTCACCTAGTGGTGGATAGTTAAATTGTACATGTTACCAAACACATACATACACATATTTCCATTGTTCTTAATTAGTATCCTTTTTTCAGGCTTCACCAGTAGTCATTCACAGTCAGAAAGCACAGATTACAGTAATACAACAGGTAAGAAACTCAGACACAAAGTGTACTAGAGTTATCCCTTATAAGTTAAGCCAAACCCTAAAAAGAGCCTTTAAAAAATAGTTAAAATTTTTTCAGTAACGTTAAAGCTAATTATTTGTTCTCTAAAATGTCTAGTTGCAGTAGCTGAAACCACAGAGGACATTTCATCAAATGGCAGCGCAAACGTATTAAGCAACACTACAGGTGAGGATGTATACAAGACAATCTAAAAATTATCACCATACTCAATCCAAAACAAGACCACCTTTATTACCATCTAGTGCATGTTTAAATGTCATAATTATTGTACTTATTATAATTTGTATGTCAGACAATTTTTTTTATTTGTTACTATTTAAAGTTCTGATAACTTTTAGTCAGCTATGTGGTTCACAGTCATGATTGTTAAACTGGCTCATCATCTACCCAACATGATCTGTACAAAAATGTACATGATTAGAGCATAAACAAAACATTTCTACAATGTGTTACTTTAATGTCATAATGTTACTTATCTTAAATGTTTCATTGCAGCAAATGAATCAATATCTGAAACAACAGGGGGCACACCATCAAATACCAGCATCACGTCATCAAGCAACAATACTGGTGAGAAAGCAAATAATCTAAAGCCAAAGAATGTTAAACTACAACATAAGACAATCTATTCTTATTTGATAAACCTTCCCCTTAAAGGTTGTTAGTCTTCTTCCTCTTCTAATATTGAACTTTGTGTAAAGTTATTTTAAATGACACAAATTAATCTGTGTTTTTAGGGAATTACAGCAGTCATGAAAGTATTAAAAAGGGAAATTCTGCGTTGCTTGTGCTGTTGGTCACATGCCTCATCATCTGCCTGTTCGTGGTACTTGTCTTCTTCCTTGTTCGCCTAAGGAAAGCACATATTGCCTGGAAAAAAGGTAACTGTTCAACAAAAGGGGAATTCACTGACATTCACTAAATGCTATACATCCTAAATATGTTTATTATATGTAAGTATCTCTTCACTAACAGTTTTTTTAACCACAGAGAACGAAGAGTCTGAACAGTCAGTGGAGAGCAGCAAATCAAAGTCTAGCAGTGAGGAGAAGCAAAAACAACAGCAGCAGCAACAGAGGAGACAAGGTACAGTCTTAAGTGTAGGCTTACTAAATAATTATCATATTATACATAAACAGGTTTGTTCACATAACTTAAACTCTCTCTCTCTCTCTCTGTAGGCTTTTGGAACACCAGTTTCACAAAGTACAAAGCAGAGGAAACGCTAGAGAATGGGGCTCAGGCCACATCTGCTTCTGTACAAGTTGTGAACGAAAACCCGCAAGACTTTATCTCCAGATCTGGCATCAAAGAGACTGAACTGTGAACATTGTGAGACTTTCATACCTAACCAACATTAGTATGGTATGGTAGCTTGAATTGGTGCTTGAATAATGACTGAATGCTTGAATGATAAGCTACATACACTTTCTTTTTGTATAGATTTTGTATTTGTTTATATAAAAAGTGTAATTTATATTTTGATAGAAAATGTATAATATATATTTTTTTATGAGTGACAATAAACATGTACATTTGTTATAAATCTTGTTTGTCCCTTCTTTTAACTGTAATTATAGAATATCAAGTAAAACATAATTAATTATAATTACTCTCATACATTAATATCTTTGTTGTTAAAGAGTACAGTATGACATCAGTAGATAAATATAAACCATATACAGGTATTACGTCACATAAACGGCACGGTGGTGTAGTGCTTAGCAATGGCGCCTTGCACCTGCATGGTCCAGGTTCAATTCCCAGCCAGGTTTGTTCAGGTTTGGCCAGGGATTTTCTCCCTGTTTCCTCTGGGTATTCTGGTTTCCTCACAGTCAATTCAATAAAAAATTTTGTATAGCACTTTTAACAATTGTCATATTGTCACAAAGCAGCTTTACACATTCAAAAGAAATTATGGAAATATGTACAGTATGAAATGTGAATGTGTATGGATCAAAGTGATGTTTGTCCCTGGTGAGCAAGCCGAGGGCAACGGCGACAGTGGCAAGGAAAAACTACTTGAGATGGCAATTGGAAGAAGCCTTGAGAGGAACTAGACTCAACAGGGAACCCATCAACACATTTGGGTGATAATGGATAGCAGTCATACTGTGTTAGGTGGTTGGCAGTTAAATTTAACGGTTGATGTCTTTAAGTTTAAATGGAGTCCAGTTTATTGTTGGAGGTCCAAAGTCATACAAATTAGGCTAACTGGCATTCCCAAACTGCTCATAGTGTGTGGATGCGCAAGTGTGTCCTGTGGTGGATTGGCAACTGTCCAGGGGACCCTCCAAAGGACCTGTACCCAAGTCTCCTGGGAACGGCTACAGGCCCCCCCCGCGACTCTGTATACATACTGTACTAAAGTGGTATAGACAATGAGAGAGGTATTATATGCTATCATTCAACATAATTATACCCCTTTAAAAAATTTCAGCTGTTGGTTGCCCAGGCTTTTATTTTGTATACAATAATAATTGTAATTAGTAATAATTATTATTGTTATTATTATTATTACAGGAGACTTAAACAAACACTATCCTGTCGAGTAATCATATTATCTCCATAGGGGATCTTTAAATTTGTATCATTTTTCATTCTTTCCTTTTCTTTGAGTCCTTCCTGTCTGAATGAGCTTCTGCTACCTCGTGTTCTGTGGGTTTCTAGATGGTTCTATACAACGTCACGTTAGCGCACAATAGTGCTGATCTGAGATCAGTTTCACTTTTTATTGACTGTTTCTTATCAGCGTAGTGGGATCGGAGAAACTCTAGGTCTGGAGTTGAAGAATGCTAACAGCGTAGAGCCAGTCACATAATAGCTTATTCGTTCTGAGCGGGGTGAAGCACGTTTGGAACGCTTGTATTGGTTGCTGACGTCATGAAGACTAGTATTCGAGAATGTGATTGGTCTGTTCACCGGCGATATATACATGTTCTAGACGATTCCCTCGCTCTCTCTTCAACAGCGAGGTAAGGTAGGCACCGCCTCAGTACAGCTCTAGTTTCCATCTGCCTCTACTAATTTTGGTGAGTAAAATGTAGATAAATATTTGCTTCTTTTTGTATTTCGTTTAAAAATTACGTTTCAAAGTTATATAACACAGTAATTGATATTAGTATTATTATGAAATGTGTGGTTTAAAAATTTCGGTTGGTCGACCGGATCCTGGCCTTTAGCTCTTTGTTTCGTTTACACCATTATATTTTAATACCAGATCGCTTTTAATGAGTTTTATTGAGAACATTATATTTTGAAAGCCATTATGCTAGGCTTAGGCTTATCTAGAATAGAAAACTATTTTTCTGATGAAGAAAACGTTATATCTGAAAAGAAGAAGAAGCAGTTGGCGAATAATGCCCGTAATGTGCATACATGAAGGTAGTTGAATAATTTATCCAATTAATTTAACAATTAGATAAGAACATAATCGTAGTAATTTTCTCGTTTTTAAGAAACCTGGTACTTGGGTTACGGTTTCGCGTACTGGATTTTTATTTTTATTTAAATGTAATTAATGAATCGATTTATTTGCTTTTTATTTTTTATTTAAACCTAAGACAAATGTTTTATTTAGTAGAGGAAATGTTTCGCCTCGTTTATGTAGTAGGCTGTAACGATGTCCCTTTTTTTTGTTGGCCTGCATCGTGTTAGCTAGCTAGCATCACCGGAAGTTGAACAGCCGCCATTGAACATTCTGGAACGCCGGACCACGTGGTCTTGACTCACGGTCATTATTGCGCAGTAGTAATTATTAGTTTTGCTCTTATGGTGGCGCAATACAGTGCTGTTAAATTGAGTAGTTTACCGAGTCTTGTGTATTTTAACTTTTTAAACTAAATTTCTTTTTTTTTTTTTTTTTTTTAAATAAAGAAACCATGTCTAAGGGACCAGCAGTTGGTATTGATCTGGGGACCACATACTCCTGTGTTGGAGTCTTCCAGCATGGCAAAGTGGAAATCATTGCTAACGACCAAGGAAACAGGACCACACCAAGCTACGTGGCCTTCACTGATAGCGAAAGGTTGATTGGTGATGCAGCCAAGAACCAGGTGGCCATGAACCCCACCAACACAATCTTTGGTTAGTATGACATTTGTTCAATGTTCTTTTCTTTAGCATTTGTACCATTCTTAAATCAGATACTTGCTATTTCTACCTTTAGTAAAATGTTTGCGTGCTGTAGCGCAAGTTCAGTTTGAGTGATTGTAGTCCTATTTCAGATGCCAAGCGTCTGATTGGCAGAAGGTTCGAAGACTCCGTGGTTCAGTCTGACATGAAACATTGGCCTTTCAAGGTCATCAGTGATGGTGGACGTCCCAAAGTGGAAGTTGAATATAAAGGAGAGGCTAAGAACTTCTATCCTGAGGAAATCTCCTCCATGGTGCTGGTCAAGATGAAGGAAATTGCTGAAGCCTATCTTGGAAAGGTGGGTATTGAAACGTAACCAAGAGACCTACATTTTCAAGTGACCTATAACTAGGTAAATATGCTAACTACTGCGAAATTGTTACAGACCGTCACCAATGCTGTGATCACAGTACCAGCTTACTTCAACGACTCTCAGCGTCAAGCCACAAAAGATGCTGGCACCATCTCTGGTTTAAATGTTCTGCGAATTATTAATGAGCCTACTGCTGCTGCTATTGCCTATGGTCTGGACAAGAAGGTAGGTTTAAAAAAAAAAAAAAAAAAAAAATTTTAATTAAAAATTATAATTTCGCTATGATGAAGTTGATTCCTGCCATTCGTAGTTTCCACCAGAGGTTGTAAAAAAACCAAAGATGGCCCAAGTACCTTCCTTGGATGTCTGAGCGAAATTGTGCATGCTGTCTTAATTTTCCTTTTTGTTAAACTTTTTGACATGTCCAAAATTATTTTTTTTTCCCTCTCATTTTGAAATAGGTTGGCGCTGAAAGAAATGTCCTCATTTTCGATCTTGGCGGCGGCACCTTTGATGTGTCTATCCTGACCATTGAAGATGGTATCTTTGAGGTCAAATCCACTGCTGGTGACACTCACCTGGGTGGTGAAGACTTCGACAACCGCATGGTGAACCACTTCATTGCTGAGTTCAAGCGCAAGCACAAGAAGGACATCAGTGACAACAAGAGAGCTGTTCGCCGTCTGCGCACCGCCTGCGAGCGGGCCAAGCGCACCCTGTCCTCCAGCACTCAGGCCAGTATTGAGATTGACTCGCTTTATGAGGGTGTTGATTTCTACACCTCCATCACAAGAGCTCGTTTCGAGGAGCTCAACGCTGACCTCTTCCGTGGAACCCTCGACCCTGTTGAAAAGGCACTCCGTGATGCCAAGATGGACAAAGCTCAAATCCATGACATTGTCCTGGTTGGTGGCTCTACTCGCATCCCTAAGATCCAGAAGCTCCTCCAAGATTTCTTCAATGG
>JAQQZT010000009.1:14624561-14643176 GCA_030068275.1 Clarias platycephalus | reverse complement strand
ACCACCATTCCAACCAAGCAGACCCAGACCTTCACCACCTACTCTGACAACCAGCCTGGTGTGCTGATTCAGGTTGGGACCAAATATTTTTTTGGTTTGTGGTTTTGTTTTTCGCTATGATGAAGTTGATTCCTGCCATTCGTAGTTTCCACCAGAGGTTGTAAAAGACCAAAGATGGCACAAGCACCTTCCTTGGATGTCTGAGCGATTTAAAAAAATTTAATCTTGAATTATAGCCTTTGCTCATAGACGTGTATAAATTAATTTGTTTCTGTTTTAGGTATATGAAGGTGAACGTGCCATGACCAGGGACAACAACCTGCTCGGCAAATTTGAGCTCACTGGTATCCCACCTGCACCTCGTGGTGTTCCCCAGATTGAGGTCACATTTGATATTGATGCCAATGGTATCATGAATGTCTCTGCTGTTGACAAGAGCACTGGCAAAGAGAATAAGATCACAATCACCAATGACAAGGGTAAGTTGTGGGACCTTGGTCTGATCGGGCGTTATTTATTCCCAGCCTGGTCCCTTAATTTTTTATTTATTTAATAAAGGTCGTTTGAGTAAGGAGGACATTGAGCGCATGGTGCAGGAAGCTGAGAAATACAAAGCTGAGGATGATGTGCAGCGTGACAAGGTGTCTGTCAAGAATGGTCTGGAGTCTTATGCTTTCAACATGAAGTCAACTGTAGAGGATGAAAAGCTGAAGGATAAAATCAGTGATGAGGATAAGCAGAAGATTCTTGACAAGTGCAATGAAGTAATCAGCTGGCTTGACAAGAACCAGGTGAGGCTTTAATGGTTTTAATATTTAAGGTGGTTCATAAAGTTTGGGGAAAAAACCCCAGGTTTATTTGCTACTATAAATGTAAAGTGTAATTAGATGTACACTTTTCTAATAAGTGAAACACCCTTCCCTCTCTCCTTAGACTGCTGAGAAGGAAGAGTATGAGCATCAACATAAGGAGCTGGAAAAGGTCTGTAACCCAATCATCACCAAACTGTACCAGAGTGCTGGTGGTATGCCAGGTGGTATGCCTGATGGAATGCCAGGTGGTTTCCCGGGAGCCGGAGCTGCTCCTGGTGGCGGATCTTCTGGTCCCACCATCGAGGAGGTTGATTAAGCCATTCTAAACCTGCTCTACCTCTTCAATGTTTACGGCCCTTTGTAGCAAAATTCCTGAGACCCTATTAATGTTTTAGGGCTTTGGAATTTTTCAGCTACAGAGTGAATGCATATTTATAAAAAAAAAACGGGCGGGGGGATTAAGGGGATCACTTCATCACAGGGAACAGTTTTATTTTATACTTGAATGTTGCACAACTTATCAATTATAGATGTTATAAGCCTTTTGCCAATGCCTGGTTTGCCTTGAAGTAAATCTGAATAAAGTGAGCACTTTTTTCCCCATTCTTGTCTCGTGTTGTCTTAACTGAACAGGTGATGTAATGCTTAGTTAGATAATGAAGCATATGGGGTGGGAAATGTACAACCCACTCTCCGTGATGCATAAATGTTCCCACAGCTTTGTTGTAGATGCCTGTTCTTGCTCCAACTGATAAGTTGTCATGCTCCAAATCTTATCCTACTTGGAAACATTGAACTCGTGTGTGTCTGTGTATCTATATAATATATGTTTAAAAAATTTAATGAGAACCCCCTGCAGAATGTAAACCATTATAAATACTTAGATGTTGCATATAATGCAGCAGGAATGTATTCTGGCTTGTACTTGGTATTAATTCCTTTATTTAAAAAAAAAATCCCCCATAGTAACATTGTCAATTTAATCATTATCTTGAACAATGATCTGACACAGTACAGGCCAAAAGTTTGGACACCTCATCTGTCAATGTGTTTTCTTTATTTTCATGAACATTTACATTGGTAGATTCTCACTGAAGGCATCAAAACTATGAATGAACACGTGGAGTTATGTACTTAACAAAAGGTCTCCACAGTCACCAGACCTGAACCCAATCGAGAGTTTTGGGTGAGCTGGACCGCAGAGTGAAGGCAAAGGGGCCAACAAGTGCTAAACACCTCTGGGAACTCCTTGAAGACTGTTGGAAACCATTTCAGGTGACTACCTCTTGATCATCGAGAGAATGCCAAGAGTGTGCAAAGCAGTAATCAGGCAAAGGGTGGCTATTTTGAAGAAACTAGAATATAAAACACGTTTTCAGTTATTTCACCTTTTTTTGTGAAGTACTGTACATAACTCCACATGTGTTCATTCATAGTTTTGATGCCTTCAGTGACAATCTACCAATGTAAACGGTCATGAAAATAAAAACACATTGAATAAGTGAAGGTGTGACCAAACTTTTGGCCTGTTCTGTACATCATCCTATAACTGTTGAAACAGGTGTTTTTGTAGTGTGTGTGTGTGTGTGTATATATATATATATATATATAAATATAAAATGTACAGCTTACATAAGAATTTAGGCCCTTTTATGGTAATTGAGCTCTGGTGGAGCTTACTCCTATCGCGGTCATTGAGAAGCTTCTACTACTTGTAGTCTACCTGTGCCTAATTAGATTCAATGGGTATAATTAGGAAAGGCGCATTAATGTAAAACTAAGCAATATAATGCAGAACTAACCAATGCAGCTAATTCACAATTAACAAAAAAAAGTAGCCAAATCATTTTCACTTTCTTTGTAAATGTTTTGAGTAGTAAATAATATTTGATATTAAATATTTAATTTATAATCGGCTATAAAATACCTTTTACATTCATATTATGGATTTTTTTTCATTGTAATTTTAAGTATTTTTTTCAGTAGGCTTACTTTATCATACACACCCAGTCATTGTGCACATGCGCAAGATATCTCCGCGTCTTTGTCACCATGGCAACGTTCAGACGTTACCAAACTGGTGAGAAGTCTTCTTGTACGGCTTACTGTATTTAAGTTGCGTATAACGTTTATTACGCAGTTGATACGGTCTGATAGCGTTTTAAATATTATGAAAACAATTATATCCAAAATAGGTTTGTAGATTATACAAGAAACGTAGGTAGCTAACTAGGCTATTACGCTAGCGTTAATAATTTGCTAGCTTGTTAACCTCGTTATTGCTGTAGTTTCGCGGCACAGGGGGTTATATGGCAAACCAACCCAGCATCAGGACAGTGTGGTAATTTGTGTGTGCTGATTCCACACGAGAAGATAAACATGGAATCTGATCAGACACGTGACGCTGGACTGAGTAATGAAGATGCAGCACGTGAACTTTGGGACTCCTTGGAATCAGACACTGAGAGCTTGGTGCAGGAAGAAGCTTATCAGAGAGAGCTTCAGGAGCGCATACTGAACGGCGCTGGTGACAAAGGATCATGTTATAATGACAACTCTCACAACATCGAGAGATCAGAGCATGAAGAGGGCTCTGATCCACAACCTGAGATCACTAAAACACGTGGAGGTCAAAACATGTTTTTAAGGTATTCTAACTGATTTTTACTTGTGCAACTTTCTTAGTGCCTTGCAGCAAATCCAAATATCCCTGAAGGGAATGTGTTTGTCTCTGTTTTCCATCTCGTATTAACACTCCTTTTATTTTACATTATGAGAAGATGTAAAAGGGTTAATGACAACAGTGTACAGTCTAAAGCCTAAATATTCATGTTATTATCAGAGATTCTACATCAACATGAATGGCCCTGTTGAGTATAATACACTTTTATTTTACCTTCATTAATGGATGTGAGTAATTAGGGCTCTCCGAAACAGACTGAGTAAACAATGACAATACCTGACACAGCCTCGATCATTCCCGAAATGATGAGACCTTTTTTTTATTCAAGAGCGGCCTGGGAAACATAATGGAAATGATTAAGAGCTTGTATTCACTTGCCTAATAGGTAACGGCAGTGTTTGAAAATGATGTTAGAGTACATGCATTCTAATTCATTGGAAAGACCTCTAATTTTGGCACTTTCCATATAACTACCCTCATTTAAAGGAAATTAGATTTTTATCCTGCAGAAGGTTATCACAATAAGGCCTCATTTTGAAGTCCATAAAAAAAGCAGATGCTTTGTTGGACTCTAAATAGGAGGGCTTTTTATGAAACAGAAGCACAGATGCTGGAATCTGAAGTGTTCATTGCAGCATCTGTCTCAGCTCCACCTTCAGCTTAGACTGAATGAGATCTCTTTTTTTTCTTTTTCTTTCATTTATTCGTTCATCTTTAGGACCATTTTATCCTGGTCAAGGTCACAGTTGATCCCCAGAACACAGGACACAAGTGGAAACACACACTAGATAGGATGGCAGTCCATTGCAGGGATCAGTGCACCTTTCTCCTCTTGGT
Source organism: Clarias platycephalus (assembly GCA_030068275.1). Lineage (NCBI taxonomy): Eukaryota > Metazoa > Chordata > Actinopteri > Siluriformes > Clariidae > Clarias > Clarias platycephalus. Next base: position 14,638,844 of record JAQQZT010000009.1, on the reverse strand, counting down.
CTACTGCACGCTCACATAGTTTGAATTTTGTAGACATATATTACTAAATTTAGGCGGCACTGAGGCCTTGCACCTCCAGGGTCTCGGGTTCTATTCCCACCTCGGGTCACCAGGGAGAACATGTGTATGCATGTATGCATGTTCTCCCTGTGCTTGGTGGGTTTCCTCCAACAGTCCAAAGACATGCAGATTAGGCTAATTAGCATACCCAAAATTGTACCCTATCTCTGCCTTTATTACTTTTAAACTGAATGTTACTAAATTTGTCCATGTCCTCCTTTTAAAAATATTACATATTTAAATTCTCAAATGTCATAATTAGCATAATATTTAACAAACCCACTATGGTTATAAATACAGAGTCCACTAACAACTGTTGCAAGTATATGCATTTATTTAATAGACATAATATTACTGAGACAATAATTTCAATTATTTAAAAAACTAAGACCAATAACTACATTTTAGTTATTCCCGATGAAAAATATATACTGGTTGAACATGCTTTGTTTTATTTGTTTCATCCTCTTATATAACACACTATTCATTTTTGTATTGTAAGATAATGACTGATAATATCTCCTCTATACCATTTAATTTCAATTTTCAGTGAGGTTTGACAAATGTGTGTTTTTTTTTAATGTAAATGTAATTTCTTGGTGGTGGCCTTAAATTTTTATCTTTACTTTTGTACCACATCCTGTTATAGCATAGAGCAGTGTTTCAGCTGTTGTTTTTTTTCCTTGTTTTTTTTTTTTTTTTTTAAAGTAACTCAAAAAGCTTTGAGTGGGTTTTCGTATGTTAAGGAGCCTCCACAGCTGTGAGCCCACACTGCATTCTCAAGCTCATTTCATCGAGTCATTACTGAGTCATTCGCTGCCCCTTGCCCTCGTTGGCTGAAGAGCTGTACGCCTCGCCAGCGCTGTATTTGGCATCATGAGACGTGAAGAGCGTCTTGTAGCATTCAGAGCTGTGCAACAAAGAGGCTCTCTTCTAATTATTTTAATGAGATCTTTTCATCCAGTGATGCAAGGAGCACATTAGGTAGCAATTTCAACCTATTTTATACCCTTGAATCTGTCATTTTCTAAACTATGGTGCAATTGTAAGCTCTAGACCCTTAGTGATTAGGGCTAAGCTGGGGGGAAACATAAGGATGAGGCAAAAGAAATGAGAAGCATGTCTTGTATAATGTGTCAGAGCTTTACACTTATATTTACATATTTCTTTAATCTGCTTAAATGGTTCTTGGGCTACTAATCTCTAGTCTGGAAATAAGGTATAAATGATGTCTCTTTAATGATTATTAATATAACTTCTCCAAAATATAGACCGATGTCTCCTTGGGATGAATATGCTGAGTTGCGCTATGATCCCGACTGGAGAAAGAAGCTGGCAAAGTCTACGTTTCTCCAGACAAATGTCTCCTCCGACTTCAACGAGGATCCTGGAGACACTCCAAGACATGCAGGACATGTATCTCCAAGAGAAAGAAATGACTATTTAATAGTCCGTAGTCCTCTTTCATCAGAAATGGACATCGTTCACTGTGAACCACTGCAGTCTTCCTTTCACCTACATCTAACAGAGGATCAAGAAAGGCAGGCAGCACCGGAAAGCACATCAGCTTCTTTAGAGGCCACGCCACGTTCAAATTCAGATAAAACCATGAAGGTTAAGCACGGAGTTATCCATCAGCCGCATCCTGCTGGAATTCTACCTTTTTCTCCTCCACGTCAGAGGCAGCATGACGGAGAGAATCAAAGCTTTGCTCAAGAACAAAATACAGACCAGCATAATGTAATAGCTATGCAGAGAAGATGCTCTCAAAAAGTCAGACCAACCAAGCTGTCAGAAGACATAGTAGAGCGTAATAAAGCCACTCTGGGTATGAACAATCATAAACAAGGGTCATATCTGAAGGTATATGAACAAAGAGGAGGAAAGCCAGATGATGCAAATCAGGTAAGTATTTATTGATAAATTATGAACTGGGATAGCTGATGAAACAAGTCTATTGTAGGCCACCTCATGATCTTCATTGTTTTTGTGTGTATGTATGCATTCTCTTTTGGAACCACAAGGGGGTGCAATAACACAGTGCTTCACATTCTCCTCAGGAAACCTCCTGTGTTTCTGTTGTCTTTCTTCATATTTTCATTCTGTCCTGAAAGTCCACAAAAAAAGATGATTTAATTGATCCCATTTTATTTCTATACTCATGTTATGGCTATGCGTAGTAACCGGGTTGTCATGTTTTGATTTTTTAAACACAGTCGAAAAACATGACAGTAGATAGACTGGTGACCTTAATTTATAGTCCTATACGCCAATTATTCACTGACAATGAATCTGATGTGAATTCTTCCACTTGGTGTTTCATGCATATCCTCCAAATTCACTATAACCCTGACCAGGATAAAGCTGTTACTGAGGATGCACGAATAATAGTTTAGTATAGAGCCTCCGCTAGAAGAAACCTATTGTGTGCTACTGCAAAAATCTTGATGTGATGTACATACAATATAACCATTCAAAAAGCATTTCAGTCTATATTCCAACTCTAGTTTCTGACCCCTTCTGCGCACATGACCGGGGCAATACAGTTGACCTCAATGTTTAATTAGTAAATTAAATGGATTTAAAATCCATTGTAAGCAGGTGTCTACATTGTTTCCGCTCTACAAGTGTGCCATATTTCATATGACCTGACCTTTATTTATGTATTTATTTATTTAGTTTTTTTTTGTAAATCTAAATGTACAAGTGACTTTGCTATTGTTGTGGTCCCTTTATGGAAAGGAATAAGCAGCCTAATCTAGCTGTAGCTCAGAAATTAATTTGGCAGACACTGGGAGCAGAAAAAGGAATAGGAAGCATGTCTGGCTATGTAGTGCCTATTATGAGTTGATCTGCACAACAGTAGCTATTAAGAACATCAGAGAGGCATGGTTACCAATAGGCTCTTAGCTATCAGTGCACCTGGCCCTGCCGTGTAATTGGCAGCCTCGGCCTGTCTGTGGGCTGCACTACATGAGGATTTGCAACATTTCAGGCCTTTCCTGGCCCATCTGAGCCCAAACCCACCTTAATCTCTCATGTCAGCTGCATTAGCATAGTGAAGAGCTGTTAGCATTGTGACACGGTAAACAGAGCGAAGGTTTTCCTCCCTAAACGCTGCACTGATTGTACTTCCACAGTCCCAAGTCTTTCAGGTAAGATCTGCACTGTGGAAAAGGGTTACGATGATCTAAAACTACTTTATTTGTTTTATCATCCAAGCCTATAATAAAGATTGACCTGCACAATAAAAAAAATACTCTAGATTTCCCTTGTCTTCTCAAAAGCAAGGCCAGCATTTTGTTTGTTTATTTTTATTTGTCGTTTTATGATGTAAAAGAAAGATCACAAGACCCTATCCTGCAGATTTATCATTCGCCCATCTATCCGATTTTATATTCTGGTATTTGCCTTGACTCTGTTTTTATTTATTTATTTCTTTTTCTTCAAAGGAAGATAAAGCCTCCTATTAACTCACATCAGTTTCCGCTTCATTATCTTGCCCCAGCTGCATATGTCTTTGGTTTATTTTTAAAAGGCACAATTTTCTCTTTAATGGGCTTCTTACTGCTGACAATTAGCCATGTTATTAAACATACACAATCTCATAATGTGCCAACTTTGTGTTGGCGAGTGGCAGAGCAAAGCCTAAGGCCGCGTAGAGGCTCCTTTGATAAAGACAGAAGTAGCAGAGCAATCTTCTGCCATTGCACTCAGCCAGAGTCCCTCGTCATCTCCCAGACCCTCACTTCAAAGCCAGGAACATAATGTACAATCTCTTAATAGCTCTAGACTGTGGCTCCGCGGCTCTCTGCCACTGTACACCCTGCCTCAGTGTAAACACCTAATCAAGATTGCCTGGGCGGCCACAATAGCAACCAAATGCAATTCAAGAACTGCAAGCCTTTGAAGTCCTCATTGCAAAAGCTGTGTTTCTCAGTCTTGAGGAAAATGGCAAGCTCAGATCGCCTGACTTTGTTGTTGCCTCATCTCTCGCCAAGAGGCAATTATGGACCCCCAATTTATCAGAATAGATATTACACAGCTTATGAAGCTCAAAATGCAATTTTGTTTGATCATTTTCTCAATTTGATTGAGATTATTAAAATGGTGGACAAAAGGCAGTGGCAGTAGCTCGGGCAGAGGCTGTGGCCTGCTGCCTCGGAGAGACCATGAAGTGCAGGTCTGTGATGTCTGCGTCTCTCTCTCTCCCTCACACACACGCACACATACACACACACACATGCACCTGTTACTGCACAATGGCAGTAGTGCGCAATATACAGTACATACACTTTATGCAGAGAGTCAAACAGAAAGGTCTGCTGGCTCTGTGACTGATGCAATGCTATCATCAACACATTCTGCTAAAGATAATCCTATTTAAAGAAGCTGACTGATATTTAAGGATGTTTACCTTTTGACATTTGAGGCATTTCAGAGCTGTCAGTAAACATTTTGCGACTGTCTGCTCAGACGCCGCTCTTGTAAATGGTGGCTCTTGTGTGCAGCGTTGAGATTCAGCTCTTTGCATTCCTGGCCTTTCAGTGAACAGATAAGCCAGCATGGCTGCCTGTTTATTGATGGATATGTTACAACTCAATCCACTCACTGCAGCATGCTTCTTTTTCGACCTTCCTCTATTTGCGCTTTCAGAATTAGCCACATTCATTCGGGGACTCTTCAAGCCGTCAATAGCATCGATCAGGCCGGATTGTCCTCAGAAGCCAAAGTGACTCCAAGTTAACTAAATGATTTTCATTACAGTATTAGCGCCAAATATGCTCTCGCTGAATGGGTGCATTAAAAAATGAAGAGAGTGAATTGATGTAATTATCCTCAAACTGCTCTGAAAGGACTGTGGTAAAGGGGATCAATAGTCTTCCAAAACGTGCCAGGGACACATATGAGAGAATTGTAGTTCAAGCAGTTTAGTAGCTCGGGCGGGGGGTTAGAATACAGGACTGCTTATGATTTTATTTGTTTACAAGTAAATAGCCGTTCTTGGGAAGCATTTGTTTTGTAAAGTTTATTTTCTTTAAAAGAAATGTGTGTGTGTGTGTGTATCCTAGGCTTCTTCAGCATGCATCATTCTGCGTTCTTTTTTTTTTTTTTTTTTTTTGCTTTCCGGTCGCTCTCTTTCACTTACACCCTCTCCTTTTTTCCTTTCCAGCCCCTACAGTCAGCTGAGGACACCGCCAGCACTGACAGCCCAGGAAGCCCAGACAATGCCCTCAACCCGGAGCTGATGTGGATGCAAAAAACTCAAAAACTGAAGGTAGGACCCTTCACTCCTGTTCACTTTATTGATTTCATCCGTCTCTCTTTCTCGTTCGTTCCCGCCGTCTCCCTGTGTGGATGTAGGTAGGGCTGCTTGGCACAATCCATTGCCCTAATGCATAACTGTCAGCAAGGGCGTCCTCTCAAGATGAAAATGTCTGCACAGTGGGCCAGGATTTCATTTTCCCTGTGATGGACGCAATTTCTGATAGAGTTGTTCAGGCACAATGGAGCCTGTGAAACGTCTTGAAAAGGAGCCCGTGCTGCAGAGAGAGGGGGAATGGAGAAGCATCATTATTTTGAGCACTTGAGCGGTCCCCCTAATGCTGGCAGGCAGAGGAGAGTAAATATTTTCCCATTAGAATGGTGAAAGCTGGTGTTGGCTAAATCAGAGGCATTACATGCTGCGACACAGCTCCAGACCTCACCGAATAATGTGTGGCAGAGCGCTGTGCATTGCCAGGCCTGGAGCAAAAAAAAAATAAAAATCATCATCTCTATGCCCTGCTCCTCCTCAGGCTATGACAATAGCCACAAAGCTCCTGTTTTTATAATAGATTGGAATGTTTCAGTTCCTATCCTCAAAACATTTTTAATTAGCCTTCATGTCATGTAGACTCTTATTCTTTATCTTCTGTTTGAAATAAATATGTTCAGCATCCTGATCATATTTGTTGTAATTATTTTATTCATGTTAACATCGAGTCCTTTAGAGAAAGCAAGTTAATAAACTCTTCAAGTGCACTGTATCAAGCCTGGTGTATCTTAACAAGCAAACCAATAACCGGTGTGCACTTCAGTGTGTGTTTGAATGCAAAATTGCATTTTTCTTAATCTCTACCTAATTAGAGCCACAACCAGGGTAAGCAGTTGGACAGAGCCAGGCGTCACCACCACAGAAGTAAACCTAGAGGTCACGTGAACCGGCTAGTGGAGAAACAACGCTCACAATCTCCATCTGAAAAAAACACTCTCAGCCCACCTGACTCTGGCAGCGTCTCACAATGTTCTTTCTCATCAGCTCCAACTGTCAACCTTAACATCAACCTCAACACCCCAGCGCGATTTGTCGAACCTTTTATCAATGCTGACGCACAGAAGCAGCGCTACACACTTGCACTTCCTCCTTTGCCACAGGAGAGGATCAGGAACGATGAGTATAACTCACGCTTCAAAGAGCTCAGTTATACTGTAAGTCTCCCTCTCCCTCCTGCTGGTAGTGTGGACCAGGAGAGCATACACATGACTAATAAGAACAGCGTCAGGTCAGTTTTCAGTCTTATGGTATATGGCATCATTTGTGCACTCCGCCTTATTCATAGCGTCTAGTAATATTACAATGCCTCAGTCTTGGTAAAACAATGTTTGGTTCTCTCTCTCTCTCTTTTTTTTTTTTTTTTTAGGATCTCACCGACACGGCAACAATTTCAAGAACGTTTTGCCTCAAATGATTCTCAGCTAGTGGTACATTATGGGGAAGAAATTACGGATTTTTCCCATACGTCCCAAACTTACATGGGACCCTATACAGTGCTTCCTCCAATCAGCCGGTATAACAACAGTGAGAGGAACGGACCAGAGGAAACTTTGAGTCCTTTACGTAGGAGCTGCTCAGAGGGATACCTGGCACAGCTAAAGAAACAAAAAGAAATACAAGCCAAAACTAATTATAAGGTGTGTGGAGAAAATGGGACTGTCATTGGTTTAGCTTTTCAAAAGAGTGCGCGACAATTTCAGCATTAGTGGGTTGTTTGGTTAAGGAAAAAAAAAAAAAAAAAAAAACTCATCTGAGGATGATCTGCCTATTTGGTTCATATGTTTTATTTGGTATGGTAGTGTGGGACAGTAATACTCAAATATACTGAAATATCCAAATATCATAATTAAGTGTGTGCCATCTATGAAGACCACATTTCCCAACGATTATATAAATAATTGACTATATAAATAAATACTGTACATTCAGGATAATGAATTGTATAAATAAAACACACATACACCGCTCAGTCATAACATTATGACCACTGACAGATGAAGTGAACATCATTTATTTTGTTACAATGGCACCTGAAAGTGCATGGGATATATTCGGCAGCAGGTGATCATTTTGTCCCCGAAGTTGATAGGTTGTAAGCAGCAAAAATTGGCAAGCGTAAGGATTTGAGCGAATTTTACAAGGGCCAAATTGTGATGGCTTAACAACTGGATCAGGCCAACTCTAAAACTGTAGCTTTTGTGGAATGTTCCAAGTCTGTACTGGTCTGGAAATAATTGATGCATGTGAAGGCTGGCCGATGTAGTCTGATCCAATAGGAGAGCTACTATTGCTCAAATTGCTGAAGACTTTATTGCTGGTTCTGATAGAAAGCTGTCAGAATATGTAGCGTTAAATTCCATCACCTATATTTTGGTGCAGGGTTGACCTGGTGTTCTCACCATGTGAGAGGAATTATATTGCTGTCTTCTCTGTCAATGAGTATGATGGTAGCAAATCATGTGAGGAAAAGTGTAATTAGTATTTTCCTCCTCCTTGACAGAAGTGCATGCTAGGTTTCACTGTAAATGGTTCTTAGTTGTCATGTGATAAGGAGAACAAGCAGATGGGTGGGAATTGATATGTGGAGTGGCATTTGCTGGGCATTTGGATGGTCTCCAGACAAACCAAGTAAATGTACAATATATAACTGCAAACGTATTGCCGTATTTACGTCAAATGGATTCTCTTTTGTTTCCTATACATGATTTGATGGTCTTACAATTATGTTCTTCATACAGGTTAACACCTTAGAATTAAAGAACCACATTGATTGTAAATGAAGAACACATATATTACAAATATACCATGTCTGTCCTAATTGCTTAATACACTAAATTGGAAATGGTGTGAAAGCTCTAGCCTGTAATAAAATCTTTCTCCTCCCCCTTGATGGAGGTAATGATTGCTATGGCTGTGTGTAGATCTGTAGGCTAATTGTACAAGTAAGTGAAGATGCTGTTAATTGCTTTGATATGATGATATGAAGGGTCGGTAATGAAGCTAAACTAAATTCAAGGATGAGGTGATTAAATGGCATGTGTCAGGCCGGGCTGCTCGGAAGCTCATTTGCATTTAACCGCAGTCTCTTTGTCCTGTGTCAGTGTGAGATCTGCAGGTGTGGCCCTCAGATCTGCCTTCCAAAAATAAGCACAGGTAGCTAGATCAGCAGCTCACTAGCATAGAAACCTTAAAGGATCATGAGCTGAGTTTTTAATTCTAAAAAGATCTGCATAGATGCAGGTTTTCATTATCAAGGATGATAAAAGGAGACTAGAGAAACATTGTACACATGGGCAGGAAACACCAATATAACTACGGTATCTTCAGGCAGGTCACACACCCCAAAACATAGTAACTAATGTTGAGCTATTGGTTTTTAGAAATTAGCATCTGGATAGTTATGTAAGGACCAAACTAAATATTTCTACCCAGCAATGCTATGATAGCAACATATCAACTGCCAAACAAACAGCTCAGTGGTAGACACACATAGAACCAGCAAGTGGTCATTATACCACGCAACACACTTGATGCCCTCTCAGGATTAAGTCGTCTTTATGCCATAAAACAGATTGCCTCTTCTCTTCAACTGAACCATGGCTGCCATCATGTCTCATCGGATTATGGGATAAATTTGTAAAACAGGGGGAACAGATCAGTAGAGAAAATAAGCATCCTGCAGTGTCCATGACCAATTGTTGATCCGAGACCGACCCTAGAGCCCGAAGGAGCCGGCTTGATCTGGCCTGATTAGCCCCTTTTTCTTTGGAAGAGCTTGTGGATTGCTGCTCGAGTGCATCTTAGACATCCATTATAGATTAACTGCTTACTCTTTCAATATCTCCCAGCTTTTCTTTCTTCTTCCATTCTTTTTGGATTGGTTGCCCAAATATATCTTTTTTTCCTGAGTACTGATTATTGGGTATATAACTATAAAGATTATCACTGCATTCGTGCAACATATTGCTCAAAACTGCTACACTCTTATGAAAACTCACCTCATTTGTTCTCTCCATTCAGGTATACACATTGAAGGACTACAAGAACTTGAATCGGGATATGAAGCTGGGAGGTCTCGGACCATCCAACACTGTTGCCGTGGATGTGGTAAGAGCTGTGATAGCATAATGTCTAGGAAAGAACCCAGCAGGAAGATCTGCAATTACATGGGTGTAATTGAATCACGCATTCCCCATCTCTTCTTGTTAATTTAACTCATTATAAATACCTATTTCCAGCTATTAAATGGTTTTCATGTCTCTGTTTTTCTACTTATGAATGTGACAGATTTCATCACTGCAAACACAACAGAAAGGAATTTACAAACCTAATGAGTGTAGGCCCTGGAGTGGGTCATTTTCCTGTTTTTCTTCTGTCATCAATAGTACAACCTTCAATGAATCTGATTTTCAGATGGGTTTTTGTCACGGCAGACACTGATTTGTGTTTGACACAGGTTCCAGGGAGATGATGAGATTTGTTTAGTTTTGTTTGCTGCTGTGAAGTGGCCACCGAGAGAGACACACAATGGGGCAGAGGGGCCTTAAGGGAGAAAACGGCTTAGGTAATTAAACCTCCCTTTTGTAATCTGCTGCTCTCTCTCTCTCCGCTGTCAGGCTGAGAAAATTAGACAACAGAAGCTGTATTCAAATGTGATCCGTGAGCAGAACAAGAAGATAAATAGGATTCCCTCTGTGCCGACCAGGAGCCCAGTGGGCAGTGACAAGAAGAACAGCGTTCCCAGGAACAAGGTGAAGGAGACCTGAAAACACAACACTGGGTTTATCATGTAGCCGTTTATGTGGACTAGTCTATGCCTCAGGGGTTTGATTGGTTATCTCACCATTTCAGCTCAAACGTTTACATATTTTTTGAGTACTGTGACACATACTGTGAGGTACATTTTAAGAATAAAAAAAAGTAATTATATACTAGTTCTGTGTATAAATATGTGTAATAATAATAATTATCAAAATGACCAAAATTCTGATTCTCAATTTTGATTGGTCATAAACTGCTAATTCATTCTCTTTATAGAATATCCACTGACTGCTCTCGCATATACGTGCTTTGTTTTCATATAGCTGTGCAGCTTGTAAAGTAGCTTTATATTCATGTGCTCCTTATAGTAATTGATTGTTACTCGTGTATCGAGTATATGGTAGAAACATAATTGTTAGTCTTATCTCGCCAACATTCCACAGCACTGAATTTAGCTAAAAACCATTAAAACGCGCCACACAATCAAACCTAGAAAATTTAGATGTCATATAGTATAAGACAGAAAAACATACAATTGTTGATTTGTTAAAGCTTTGGGTAAGGAGTCTTTTATTTAATATTTATGAAGTGAGTGTCCGGTCTCTGTGTTTGTAACAGTGAATTCTTTTGTCATGTGGGAGTCTTTGTACTTTGTAGTTAAATTCCCCCCCCCCCCTTTTATGAAGAGATGGAAAACTGAGGCTGGTGAGGGAGCATCTGTTTATAACTGCTGTAGCGTTTAAGTGATATCAGGAACTAACTTATTTCATGACGTTCCACAACATTAAGTGGAACTATAACTTGTTGAAAGTATGATGATTCAATTAATTTGAAATTGTAATCATTGCAACTTGTTGTTGTAAAAGTAGAATTAACCACTTCTGTGTGTCCTGTTATTGCAAAAAAAAAAAAAAAAAAAACTTCCAATTTTTTACCAAATAAGTGGTAACAGTGAAGCAACTCTGCTTTACATCAGGCCATATCACACCATCCTGTAGTTCCTATAATTATATAATTATACAATAATATAAATGTATTTTCCTATAATTTAGTCCATTTCTTGTTTTAACCTGCCTCAAACTATTTTTAAATCTTTACACCAGAGCTGCTATAGTGCTGACTGAATACCTGTACAAAGTGTTTCTTAAATCTGAACGCAAGTACAAGCTTAATTAACAGGCATTATCTATAGGTCTTTAGTTCCCACAATATCCTTATTAATAACAATGTTTTGCTTATTGTTAAATCTTTGTCTCTTACCAGGCCCTGGAATATGCCAAAACCATTGCAAAACCGAAAGCACCTCAGCAGCTGAAGAAGAGAGACACAGACAAGACTGAGCAAGAGAGTGTTTTTGAGCAACCTGCTCATTTCCAGTTAGGAGTAGATCTCACCCAGCTGTCTACATTTGAGATGCTGAGGAAACGGCACGAGCAGGAGAAACAAGTTGTAGCACGGTTTACAAGCATCCATGCAGGTCCTCTCAACCTTCTGTCAACCACCACTAAAAAGGTATCCATTGCACTAAACTGTAGAACTCATAAGCAGAAAAGCAGCTGAATCTGAATTAAAACACATCTCTTATGTCTGCTTATAATATCAATGTGTTGCAGTATCATCTAATGTGTCTAATTGTAGTTGTACTCATTTTTGTCCCAACATAAATTATGTGCACTTGTGTGATTTTTTTTACATTTTATTTTACATGCTTAGATTTGTATTTTATCTTATCAACAGAATTGTGAATTGATAATAATAATGCCATAAACGTATTGACTGGGTGTGGCTAAATATTTGCATGGTGTAAAGCATTTTCCATAGTTCATATGAATATTTGCTTAGGAAAAATATAATGCATTCATTATATTTTTATAATAAAAAGTTGTAACTGAGCACAATCCATGCTGTTTTTTTTGAGTTATTATAGCATCATGAATTTTGTCGCCTTATTATTTTATGAACACACCTGGCTGCGCACAGATCACACCACTGTGCTGATTTTCAGTCACTTCCTGCCCATTAGTCTGATTATTCCCACTTTACCCATTCCCTTTTCACTGACAGAGAAAAAAGAGGGTCAAACAAAGATGCCACTTTGAAGCCTCCTCTGATTAGAGCCTGTAAACTTGTTTTCTATATTTTTAAAGTGATAATTCCCTCCCCCTTGAAACAATCTCGAGCACCTACCCTTTTAATGGAAGCCTTAGATCGTTATCAAAGAGCTATTTGCTCGCATGTAATATTTTAATTAGATTATAGCCTCTATTTAACCCATCATATCCGCTTTGATGCTCCGTTGTTTTCGGCGTCAAGCCTCCGCGCGCGAGCCTCATAAACGCACAGCCTTTTGAATTAATGAGACTTTCCAGACCGACTCTCTTTACGTTGCGCGCGCTTTCTCTCTCTCTCTCTCTCTCTCGCGCGCGCACTCTCTTTCGTGCCATAGAAATCGGTTAATTGAAGGAGTCTCTCTCCCTCTATCCCTCCCTCTCTCATGAAGGAGGTTGCATTAGCATCCCCCTCTTTTTTTGGCCCAAGCTTTGATGTGCGCGCGACGCCGCGGCCTTTGCAAATGAGCTGATGAGCCGCCATTAGAGAGAGCGGCGCTCTAATCGAACGCTTAATCTTTTAATTGATCACCTTCCACACGGCCTGCTCGCTCAGCCAGCTTTTTACCAATTTATTTATTTATTTATTTATTTATTTTACAATCCAAACGGCATTTCGAGTTGTTTTTCCAAGGCTGGAAAGAAGAAAAACAAACACGTCCCTATTAAAGCCTTGAATTGGGCGCTAATTTGCGTGCGTCCTGTCGCACGCGCTGTTCATTTCAACGTTTCAATCCTGACAGCAGACTTACTATTGTCGACAATCAAGTCTTGAAAATAATTAAGCTGTGGAAATGAGAAAGTGGAAAGGTGTGTGTGGAAAGGTATTGTTAAATATTATTGAAAATTTAACTCGACCTAAGGAGTCTTTTTTTTTGGTAATTTGTGTTATGGATAATAATAATTTAATTATTAATAAACGCACTTATTAGATATACGTATTATATGGCTGGCGTAAACCTTCTTATAAAGGGGATTACACGCAACATCTAACGAGCTTATTGACCTACTTAAAAATTACATATTGTCCGAGACCTGCTCTGTAATGTTGATACAAATAAATAAATAAATACATTTAACTAATAATTTATATTACATTTATAGTGACAATATATTGAGAGGTGGACAGACATAAATAAGTGTGTACAATTAAACATGGTTTAGCAAACTTGTTCAAAAACAGTGTGAAATAAAAATGGAAAATATTCAATTATTTTTTAAAAACTCGTGAGAAGAAAGGAACGAGTAAGATTATTTTTTGCTTGTTTACTTGTTTACCTGTGCTCATTAATTTCAGTACACCAAAAATACCAAAACGCCGTGCTTAAAACCCTGCTTTAGCTTTAAAAATAAATGAGTAAAATAAATAAATAAATAGACAAACTAATTATTTGATATTTGACATAATTTTAGAAATAATAAGCAAATGATTCATTTCGGTTTTTGAAATTATTTTAGTAAAATGTTTTCAATACAACAACAACAACAATAATAATAATAGCCTATTGTTGTGTTGTAATTTTTTTCTCGTTTTTTAAAACTTACATATTCCACCATGCCCGGTAAAGTCAGTAACCTTGACATGACAGAAAAGGATGCCAAAATAATATCGAAAATGATCACGGGTTGCTTTAAACAAACCATAATTTCTTTGATAATTATTTTACTGTACATTATTTTTTAACATGTTTTGCTAATGCAAGAGACACATCACAGTTTTAGAGCTGATGGATATGATGCGTCAAAAACATCCCCAAATCACTGCTGCGCGCGTGCTCAATTATACAGTGTAAATTGAACAAGTGCTATATACCGTGATAATATTTACAGATTGTCAAATACAATATTTACTCCCCTCCCATATTCACAAAAAGTCTGTGGGCTTGTGATATTTCAAACCCGATCATTTCATTATTGTCGTCAGATGGGCGAAAAGATTGGTGGTATAATAATAATAATAATAATAATAATAATAATAATAATAGCAATTCTTCCTGGACGATGCTACCTGGAATCATGAGTAATTCAGCTGATAAC
>JAQQZT010000009.1:14602764-14624461 GCA_030068275.1 Clarias platycephalus | reverse complement strand
ATAATAATAATAATAATAATAATAGCAATTCTTCCTGGACGATGCTACCTGGAATCATGAGTAATTCAGCTGATAACGCAATGTCATAAGCGCTTGAATAATATAGCCTAGTTTTAAATGATTATTAATTTAAATATAAAAAGAAAAAAAATCTAAATAGAATTTACTATCTAAAAATTCAGTAATCGATATGTACATGGGTGATTTAGTTCATTGTTTTTCGGTCTATAGTAAATGTTCAGGGGAGCAGATGTCGTCCTCAATATCGACATCGTCTTCGTTTTCGTCCACCGTGTATCTGTCCGGACTCATTACGTCTTTTGCGTCTCCTGCGCTTTTATCGTGCAGCTCGCTGGCGCTCGAGTTCTCCAGAGATCTATCCGAATCCCCTGGTGTCTTCTGCTCTTCCTGCGTTTTCCTTAATTGCTTTTTATGCTTCATTCTTCGGTTCTGAAACCAAGTTTTCACCTGCGCAAACGGTTAAACAGGTAAGAAGAAATCCGTTATAAACTTTTCTGTCCACATGGTAGGTACTGATTATTCTTTATGACACTAAAGGTCGAGGCGATTTTGAGGCATACCTGTGTTTCTGAGAGGCTGAGTGCTGTGGCCAGCTCCACGCGCTCCGGGGTTGAGAGATACCGCTGCATTTCAAAACGCTTCTCCAGTCCAGAGAGCTGCGAGTCCGAGAAGACGGTGCGCGCTTTCCGACGCCTGCAGTGCTTCCCGGGCAGCTCCGGGTGATGCTGGAACAACGATGGCATCTGCACTCCTTTACAAACAAGTTCATATGAGAAAAAATTTTTAATCTTCCCAAATGTGAGCATTCTTACAATTTTTATAAAAACATTTGATAGGATAAGTCTTTTAAATATAAGTCTTTTAAATATAAGGGATTTTAAGTGTGGCACGTATTCGTATTTCATATTCAACCTATTTGAAATTGAATATAAAATTAACATTTAATATTATGTTAATTTAATATTTAAATAGTGTAAAACGTATGCTTGTTGTACAAGGCTTTGTATTAAAGAGCATCATTTTTCTAGAAACAGAGAAAAAAGTTTGCTTAAAGTATACTGCCATTTTCTGCATCTTCTGACTTTAGTTAGAATTTATATATTGCATCAACCTCGTTGTCATAATCGACCTCGTTGCCATAATTCATTCAGAATTATCACGCACACGAATAGCAACATTCTATTTTAAAAAAGCATCAGTTGAATCCCGTAAATATTTTGCATTCTGCACACCTGTTAAATGGGCTCCTCCAGAGAGAAAGAGAGAGAGAAAGGGAGAGAGAGGAGAGGGGTAATTCTTTCTTACCAGAGGTGAAGAAGTAGGGGTGATGCTCGGGCTTGTGCAGCGGATGGTGCGGGTGGGAGGCGAGGATCGGGGTGGGCATGAGCGGGTATCCGTATTCGAGCAGTGGCATCCGAGATGCGAGCGAGTTTGAAAAAGGCGACGGAAAAACATCCCGCAAAGGCTTCGGTTTGTGGAGCAAAATGTCTTCAATGAAGAAAGACGTTGACCTCTGGCTGGGCATCTGCGCGCCCGGAGATGTGTAGTTCAGGTTCATTTTGAAAGAGCTCGGCCGGAACGCAGTTCTCGCCGCTTCTTTGGACAAAACCAAAACCTCCAGGCCGCTTCCCTTCGTCTGCAAACCTTGGGAGAAAAAAAACGCAGAAACGTAAATCTCTTCGTCTACCCACCGCCGGGTACATTACTATTTATTGGGAGGTGAGTGACAGGCGGCAAATTGCGGTGGGGAATGTGCGCTCAGCCAATCACGCGCCTGCGGGGCGGAGAACTGAATTAGTCCTCTATGGATTAATTAGAGCGAGGCCGAAAAAACCTCCTGCATTACATATAGCTCGACTTTTGCAGCCTTTTTGCTCTTTATTTAAACACACATCTGTATTTTTGTAAATTCTATAGAGAGAGTATGTGTCCGATTATTTCCATCAGAGTGACTGTGCATACATGGTATAGCACTATTACACAATAATTAGATTATACAATAATTATATTTACAGATCTAAATATATAATTTATGTCAAATTGACCACAATATGGTTCATTTACCAATAACGTGAAGAAGAAATGCTGCGTCATTAATTCAGCCTGTTGCGTTCATGATAGATTTTATTTTTATTTTTTTCAAAGTTCAGACTGAGAAAAACAAACACCGTTGCTTTGTGAAAATGATTCACCTCTCGGTTGAGATAGTCTAATCCGTGGGTTGTCTTGTCACTGTAAGATTGTGTTTAATTGTAGATATTGAAACCCGCGCAGAGACAAGTGTGCTTGAGCTGCGTCTCAGCTGAGGGGGCGTAATTTGCTGCTATCGTGTTGTCATCACATCTCCAATCACTGCGGTTAACGCTCCGAAGTGTTTCATTATTGGCAGCAGTCTTGCAGCAATGCTATTAGGTAATTAGGGAGAATGTTACAATTACAGGAAGTTGTAATCCTCAGGCACAGGCTACGGGATTTTTTTTTATCTGATCAGGTGAGTAGAGCCAAATAATAATAATAATTAGGTGTTCAATTAAGCATTGCAATGTCTATTTTTCGTTAGGCAGCATTTGAAAAACAAAACTCGCCTTAAAAGGTCGTGAAGCTGCGTTTCAATAAGCAGTCAATGTACTGTGTTCTCTTTTTCAAGAGTTAAAAAGGAGGTAAAGAAAAGTATCAAAAGATAAAATTATTGGATTACCAAAGGCTGAAACCATGTCTACTTCAATAGCACAAGAATGATAAATGAGCAGATCATATATTTAAACTAAGCTTTGTCACCTGACTTGTTTTGTGCACGAGATCCAGTCCTCGTGTCACTCCTACCTTTAGGCTATTGCAGCTGCTTATTTGACAATAGGTGGTAACTAGTTGCTTTTTAAGGCAATCTGAGAAAGTAAACGAATTAATTGTGATGAAATCGCTTGACTTGGCGGGTCGGTGGAATCGGCGCAGTTAAGCGGCTTTGAAACAGTCATTTAATCAAGTGAAATTGGGAGCGCGCGCAGTGCAGTGTCCCACCTGAGCGCGCGCTCGCTGCTGTAAGAGGATTGCCGTATTACCGACCTGACCGCATATGCTGAGAACAACACACACACACACACACACACAATGGCTTTACCTCCTAAGTCCTGGCAGGATAAAAAAGATAGTTACTGAAAAAATAGTTAAAAATTAATTGCTGTAAGACAATGTCAGAGAAGAAATGAATTTTTTTTATCACTTACTTTTCAAACTACAGAAGTGCATTATATAATTGTACCATACAGATTGGATAATGCACTTCTGTAGCTCAGAGTATCTCGCATAGCCTGGAAACAAATTTTACTTTATTTTTTATAAAATGCTGTTTGTGTTAACAACAGTTGTGTACGATTGTTGTTTATTCAATAAAGTCACGTGGAGAATACCCATATCCATTTCATCTTGATGATGATGATACTCGGATCTTCGACCATCCAGTTTCTCAGACTTTTTATGTGATTAACTGTAACATCATCAATCGAACACAATAACCATTTTGAATAACAGAGAAGCATAATCAACATTCTATTAAAGACTGGACACAATTAGCTTGTTAGCTTTTATTACACCTCATAACAAACGTGTTTTTTTTTGACACATTTAATTTTCAAATAACTGTCTCATATTCATGAATGAAAATATGAAATTCATTGTTTAAAAAATTCCTGCATATGGCTATAGCTTGACTTGAAGCTGGACTGTCTAGAGTAGCCGTTCAGTTATTAACAGTCATTGTTTTATTATTTTGTACTTTACAGGTTTTGGGGGATATTTTATATGAACACATAGGTTACTGTATAGACAATAATATAAATAAAATAGAATATAATGCCTTTATTGTCGTTGTCAATTTATACACCACAAAAGACACAAGACACAGCTGTGCATAATGGAGACCTTAAATGGTGAAGAATATAGAACAACATTACAGAATGCTTTAAGATGCCACATCATAGTTTAAAACTGTACACTTTTACAACAAAAATCTTTAATAAACACCAACAGAAATCAGTGAACACTTGCAGTGCTTAATGATCTCTTACTGTCTTCACTGTATCCACTTGGATTTATTCAGATACTGAACATATTCATTCAATAGTGCTTCTTTTTTTGTGTTTCTTTTAACAATAACTCAGTGCACAATATTTATTCATATATAATATATATTTAATTTATAAAATATAATTAATTATAAAATGCATGTTTATATAATTAAATAATTGTGTGCATGTTGTGCATGGGTTGTGTTAGACACCAGAAAAGGAAGTGAGGGAGAATGCTACTAGGTTGACGACACAAGACAGAGCGAACCAATGGTAAACATCTGGCAATAGAATAATTTATGAGCACACCCTTGTAATGTGATCAGAAATGCACAGAATGTTCAGAAAGCACTGCAAAGTAAGAGGGCATGAATGTATTATTATTAATATTATTATTATTTGAAGATTACACTTTTTGTACACTATTAAGAAAATCATGTGTATATTGTGTTTAAAATGAACTAACAGAGAAAAGAGATTAAAAAAAATTGCAGCAAAGTTTGAACTTATAAAAGGAGGACTCATGAAATATATGATAGTACACAGGACAATGCCACAAAAAGCATATTCAGAGGTAAGATAATTCCATGTGTAGCATTGCAGTGCACTAAAGACACATAGTAGTCAGGGTATGTCAATCACAGCACGTCTAAATTTAGTCTAGGTTTAATAGCATGTTGTATGAAATATTGGACTGTTTACTAAAGACATTATAAATACTTGGGCAAATAATTGCAATGATTTTCTTTTTTTCTGTGCAGGAATGCAGAGGAAAATATTAAGACAAAGATTCTGAATGCCTGTCTATCATTCAGTTATACTTTATGGTATAACTGTAGTTAAAGCTTGTAACAAATTAAATAATATAATATTCATTTGAATATTGCAATCAAATGAGCATTGCTCTCAATAGGATTCACCTTAGAGTTAACCCTAACCCCAACCCTAACCCAATAGGAACATAATTTGTTGTGTAAAGCTGCTGAAAACATATGTAAAACTTCCTAAATCTGAGTTTAACAAGTGAAGTAAAACAGAATATTGTGTTATTATTCATGCAACATGCAACAGTTCCTCCAGCTTTAATATTTTCAAAGAAAAGAAATTAACAGCAAAAAACAAAGAATCAATTCGTGTTAATTATGTTTTTCATTAACCCTAAATATTTTTGTATATTTTTCTAAATAGTTTTTATGGTATGTGTGTGTGTGTTTTTACGGGTGTGTAGTATCTCCACAGACCCTCACGCATATTTGCTTGAGTGACGGTACTGCATCCAATAATCTGTTGCTGTGGAAACGATCAGGAGTATATTCCTCACTCTGCCACAGAACGGCCCTCCCTTAAAACTGCACACCCTGCGACTGCAGGCAAACTCCACACGCACATCCAGGGATATATATAGACACAATAACAAATGTAAATGAACACACACACACACACACACACACACACGCACACGCACATACGCACGCACGCACACACACAGAGTTATGTTAGCATCAAGCATCAAGGGCCAGTGGTGGCCCCTCTCAGTAGCTCAGCTCTTCACTCTGAGGGGCCTAAGTGTCTGTAATTGCATTGTAATGAACACATTATTTCCCACAAAGTGAACTGAGAGGTCACAATCATGAAATCTCATCTCATCACACCCCCTCTTTCTGTCTCCATGTCCTTATTTCTGCTCCTCTTATAAAATTAGTCTGCACAGGGTGGATAAACATAGAACACCTACAGCCTATTACCCATTAGCAGCCATTAGATTTTTGAAAAAAGGGGAAAATTATATCAATTTTAATATTTTACTTAGACACCCAAAACAAACCATATTAGAGAGCATAAAGCAGACTCATTTTTACTTCCAAATTATGCTGTATTTCTATTTTTAAATGTGGAATTTTTACACTTTTCAAACAACCCTCTTTCTTTGTTCAGACTTCTCAGAATCAACAAACTGTTATATTTATCAAAGATACGGCAGACATGACAACTTGACATGAGGCAGAAAACATAACTTGTAGTAAGTTGTCTGGAAAGGCCATCCGAGTTTACATCTGATACAAGCAAATAAGTGTCTGTGATGTTAATATTCGATATATGCCCTGTTATTTGTTTGACCAGTTTCCACATTCCATATCCTCTCTAATCCAGTATATTTGATTAAACAAGAACAGGATGGTAGTTGCTCATTCAATAATTAAACAATAAAAATTTTTGTGAAGTTAAAATGACAAAGAATTCTCAGCAATACAACATGATTCAATATTAAACCACAGCATTTATATCAAGCTGGGTATCACACCTTTTTCCCTACTAACAATTCTATATCTTGGTCATACCTCGTTTTATCAGTTTCACCCCTGATTAACGCTGTCATGTAAACGCAAAAAAAAGTTTTAGATAAGTAATTGGACCTACACAGCAAGTTCAGTTTACCTTAAAACATACAGTGACCCAAGTTTATTTATTGATAATGCACAATATTGTAAAGATAGTCAGATTTACCATTCATAAGACTTTACAATTCAGTGCTAAAAGATAATTTTTGACAAATAATCCTTCATTTGTCAAACAGCATCAAGGATTAGTAAAAGTGTTAATAATAAGGGCAGTGTCAGTGGTGATCCAGCATCTATTTAACACAAGTGATAAGTCGCTCAACAGGAAATGCAGTAACAAGAACAGATGCAGTGCAGAGACAAAGGACATGTAGACACTCAGCCGATCAGCTTGTAGAGAATCAACATGTAGACACACAGCCGATCAGCTTAAGTTAATTTTGTGATTTTGGAACCTTGGCCACTGCTTAATATTAAATAAATGAATAAATAAAATAAAAAAACATTGTACTGGTAATATATACTGAAATTCAAGTTGTAAGATGCTACCACTCAGACAAATCAAATTCTACATCAAGTACGCATCAAATTGTTAAAATGCTTTTTTAAATGCTGGATACATTTTGTGTTATGAGACACAATTTCTACACACAATTGTAGAAAACGTTTACAATAAAATTTAATAAATAATTCACTCTATATAGTAAGGTTGGTAATTTATAGAAGATAGAAGGAAATAAAGCACAAATAATTTGAGTTAAGATTAAAAAGATAGAAGTAGTAATCACATCAGTGTTGACTCCTTTTGTTGGGATGCATGTCAATATTTTCAACCCCAGACCACAATACATTCAGCCTACAGCAAACCACTGTATTGTAGTAGATAATGCAGAATAGAGTAAAATGCCTCTCGTTTATTAGACACTGGATAGTAAATCAGCTTCCCTGAAAACTGGCCTCTTCAAGGGAGTTCAGCTATGCTTGGTTTAGCTCTTATGTGTGTTACACACTGTGTGTTAGTGGGGTGGGCTGCGGGAGTCTGTCCTCTCTTCTGCTCACAGGGTCTGAAGATGAAAGCACCTCAGTGGCTCCATTACCTGCATTAGAGCAAGTTTCTCGGACCAATTGACGACTACAAAATGCAACAGGAAAGGCTCTTTTTTCCCTTCCAGGGACGTGAGTGGCGTACTTGCGTCTAACTTCATTTTTATAGACCACCGCCTATTTTGTTCCATTTCAACTGAGCTGGCAGAGGGGCATTTGATATCATCCCGAACTATCAAAGTGGCCAATATGCCTCGACTAGAGAGAGGAGCAATTCTTCCTCCAATACAGCTGGCTTTTCAAAGATGAATTTGTTATGGCGCATGTGTATTAAAGCACGTTAATGGAAAAAAAAAAAGAACTGCATACACATGCTGAAAGATCACTGATCCTGAGATGTTTGAGTCAAATTTTTTTTCTTTATTATTGTTAGTCATTACAAAATAATTGTACAGTCAGGTTATTTTTCCCTCATTTTTTCATTTTAATTTCCACAGCTAAGAATATTTACTGTCCTTAAGAGCAACGGATCCTTCAGTGTGTATATGAAGGATATTTATTTTACACAACCAAATCCCCAGTGCTTCATAAAAAATGTCTGAAGTGATTTCATTCCTTCTGTGCTAAATTATTGCTTACAATATTGTATCAATTTGAAAATTCTTCATCTGTAAGTAAAGGGTATTTAAATATGATGCTTAAAATATAAATTCTGATATGTTCAGATTACGTACTGTATGTACTACTACTCATCTGTTCATTGCAGATTCTACACAGTGGAGAATGGTGGGTCCAGAAGTCCAAAACCATTACTTAACATGTTTCTGTTTTGCAGTCTTCTCTTAATTATTAGTATTTAAAAATGACAAATAATATTATCAGAAATAAAATTATTTACTTGAATGTCAGAGGCTATCACGTGCTTTTGACCCTTCGTGCAAAGGCGGCAACATGGTCAATATCACAAATTTAGTTGCTTTTAAATTTTGACTTAAAAATAGTGCAAATATTTAAATTTTCCTTTCTTAAATAAAAAAAATATTATTTATATAAAATAATAAAAATAATTAAAAAATTTTTTATAATAAATTCATTTGTACTTTTTCCCTTTACATGTGTACTTCACAGCTTTCAGTTGTGTTGATGATCAGGTTTGAAAATCGAAATAGTAGGTTCTGTCCAATAGAAATAAAGTAGATCCAGAATTAATAATTCCGCCCAAACTTCAACCATGACCTTGCAAGGGCCAACAGGTTCTATGAGGAAAAGCACAAAGACCTCTAACTAAAAAGAAAAATGTATGTTTAAAAAAACAAATAAATACACTATAAATTAAATGTTAAAACCAACTGGGAGCCAACACACATGCTAACTTTTACTGTATCCTGGTACACGTTATTTATATAAACATTGGGATTTCCTGAAAGTATGATTAAGATATTAAAATAGTTAGTAATTTATTAATACTAAATTTTTAATACACAAACAATTATGCAAACTATCTGTAGGCTTTCCACAATCACTATTTAAAAAATACGATGTAATATCGGCCCCTCTACACTCTGTGTAGTTTCAATGCTCTACACTGGGGAAAACAATTTTTATTGTTAGCTGCGACATCAAAACAAAGCAACCTTTCCAAAATGATTTGCCAAATATGATTAACAGAGGCTGTGTTCTTTTGATAGAAATAATTATCGTCTACTGACATCTAGTCTACTCCCCCTTTTCAGATAGCTGTCCTATCCTTAGCTAACATGTCCACAAGTTTCCCCAAAGGTCAGAATAGATATCAGACTGATTGTTGTTTTTTATTTTGTGTGCCCCTTTCAGTACCATTCTCATTATAGCACACAATAAAAACCTGTTTCCAGGGCCTGACCTCTTAAACATAATGCATGCAGCCTCAAAAATGTCTTTTGAGGCCTTTAAGTTGCCAGCCGCATCCCCCCTAAATGCCTAAATCAACTCTTTAGAATTTCATTTCGCATCCATCGGTTGGCTAATTTGTACAGCAAGTGCTTTCAGCGTTTTCCCAGCATTTAAGCAGCGGCCTTAATCAAAAGAGCATGCAGCCGATTCCCCCTCTCGTCTCTCCCAGACAGCGCTGTGGATGTGGAATAAAACCCTTCCACTTAACCACTTAGATGAATATATCAAGAAACTCATTTGTCATTTTAATTGCATGATTTGAGGAGGTGCTGCCTTCCTTTGCCTCTTCCATTTTGGTTCATTTCCAATGTGAGCACACATTAGATTGATCTATGAAAGACTGCAGAAATCACAACACTTAAGTCTTTTCATTTCACCGTAATTAGATAATTGAAATTCCTGTCACTGTCTCTACACTTTATCAAAACACAAACATTAGCCACACCAGAGATAGACGGGATTGCCTTTCTGCTCTCTCTACTTTATACTTTTTATTTTTTATTTTTTTAAAGTTGCTTTTAACTCTTGTTTTGTTCCTAGCTCTTGCAAGTTGCCAAAGCTTTATTCCATCTCCCAAAGCCAGAAATAGTGCAGTGCCTGTCCATTTTGCTGAGATTTAGCAGGCCCATTAAGTGATTGCTAGCTGAAATGACAGGGCACATTTCTCCTGATACACTCCGAGAAATACGGCTGCGGCGCATTAAGGGCGCATTACTGAAGCCCATTCTCCAGCAGCTGCAAGGATATCCATTAAGGTGGCTCACAGCCCTAAATTTTTCCATTTTCTCTCTCACTAAACTTGACTTTGCGCATTATTCCCTCCTCTGTTTTGTCATTTGCAGCAACAAATTATATCAGGGGAAAACTATCTGTCCCTCTGTGTTCGCTCTCGCTGTAGCTATTTTCTGAGACTGATTCTGAAGTGTCAAAATGGACACATCATTAGGAGATAACTAGGTCTGATGGACAGACAGTTAGGAGTTCTCTGCAGTTAGACAACTTTTCTGATCCAGTCTGAAAGATGTCTGGAAAGAAACGTAGTCTGAGAATGTGCGTCATCTGACGACATCATGTAGCTCCATCCGCCAAAAATTGGTGTGCATTTAATTTCTGTCATTCAAACTGCTGTCTTGGTGAGTCACAGTGTTGTACAGTGTGTTATCTTGTCCTGTTTTTAACAACAACGCTTAGTAAATAGAACCAGATGCATTTAACTCAGGAATACATTTAACCCTACAGCATGGTGGTTTTATACTACAGGATAAAATTATTCCTTTTTGTAAATGTAAGTAGGATCTTTTTTAATGAAAAGCTAAAAACAAATACGTTATTTAGAATGAACAGATAATGTGTTCTAAACAGACACAATTACAAATGTTAATAGGAGGTGCACTGTATTTATTTATTTATCCATTTATTTTTATTTATTTATTTATTTATGTTCAGAAATGTTTACAAGGTTGAGGCTAAAGATCAGGATCATGCAACATCAGGATCCTGCAACAAAAAGAAATAGTGTGAATGGGAAATCTTTCGAACCGAGCTAATGGATATAATGCTAACAGGAAATATGATGGCCATGGACCAATTACAGTATACATATCTCCAGTCTTGTGCCTGTTAGACACGTTGCTAATTCTCACTGGTCATTTGATCTCCTTATCTGAGGAAAATAAAAAAAGAGGCTGCATCTGTTGATCTGGCGGTTAAGAAAGACATTCTCAGCCTGGCCCAGAGGAGCAGGTAATCCAGCCGGAAGTGGAGAGGAAACAAGGCTTAGAATCGCACCAGTGGGCCTTTCAGCAGGCTCCATGCAAAGCTGCATGGCCTTTCTTTCAGGTAACACCCCACGCCATGTCGAGTTATTGCTCTAAAAGTAGGCACGTACAAACAATAATAATAATAATAATAATAATAATAATAATAATAACAGTGTGAGGACATCTCAAGTTGAAATCAGTAGTGAATTATGAATTCGAGTAGGTGAGGTTGAAGAACGGTGATAGCCAGCATTCATAGACCATTGCTCATAGAATTTGCATTTCTATTTTAATCTGGTGTTGTTGTTTTTTCCCCTCCGTGTTTTCCATACTGGACTAGGTGAAAGGGATTTTATACGGATAATGCTATAGTATTATATTCATAATCTAAAGACAAAAGTGCAATAAATATTCTAATACTGATATCATTTGTGCTGCAATAATGCAATCAGTACATTCAATTAAACACTTTTCAATAATTTTTTAAGCAATTCAGTGGTTTAATAAAAGTCGTCATATTACAATAAAAAGACAGACTTTGAATAAAAAAAAGCAACCTGCAATAAAAAAAAAAAAACAGACTTAAAAGTGCACATAATCAGACGAGACCTTGTTTGAATGCTGAGAAACACAAACCACCTCAGGAACAGCCCTCTGTTCAGCATTTGCCCCCTGCCATGGTGACATTCTCATTGCGCTTTACCCATTAATGCTGCCATTGTTGATCCTGGGGACTCATGGGGTCCTACGAGAGACTCAATAAGCACTGCTTAAGCAGCCATCAGCATTTTATTCACCAGCAGCAGTCAGAGCTGGAGTACAGCCAGTGGACCGGAGTAAAACTGCCCTCGTCGCCGCTCCCTTTAATAGTCAGTGTCATACACAATTAAGTAAATCTGGGCTCAATGCAGCTCTTGGTCACATGTGAAGGCAAACTAATGCCTCAACACATACTCCTGGCAGGGGTAGACTTGTTGCTAATTCTCGCTGGTCATTTGATCCCCCTAAGTGAGCAAAATAAAAAAGAGGCTGCATCTGTTGATGTGGAGTTTAAGAAAGACATTCTCAGCCTGGCCCAGAGGAGCAGGTAATCCAGCAGGAAGTGGAGAGGAAACAAGGCTTAGAATCGCACCGGTGGGCCTTTCAGCAGGCCCCATGCAAAGCTGCATGACCTTTCTTTCAGCTAACACCCCACGCCACGTCGAGTTATTGCTCTAAAAGCACTCTGTCACCAAGCAGAGGAGAAACGCATGGCGCAGGTTCTCATGCAGGCGCTTGCCTCATAAAACATTCAAACATTTATGGGGAGAATTACAGCTCAGCAGACGTCAATATTTTCATTCAGCTCATTGATTTTTTATTTTGTCCGAATGAATTGGTGCTTGATGAGAAACACTCGCCTTCATGGTTCCATTACAAACCTTGTTATGAAACTCACACTCGGCCAAAATCCGAAAATTATTTAACCGCAAATGGAGATGTTTAATTAATCGCAAAATAGTTCTGCATATCCAAATTAAAACGCTTGTATTCTAGCTATTTCTAATTCATACAGCTTTGTCAGTATGCATAACACCAAAGTGAGCACTTTCTTAGTTCATTCAGAATTGTCCTCTAACTCCCTTTAATCTTTATAAAGAAAGAAATAAAGAAAGAAAGGTCTTCACGGGTCACTGGCTGTATCCACCCAACAGACTGTGGTTTTGTGCGAGCCCACTGCAGTCCATTTAGCACTCGGTCTCTCGCTGTGCAGCATGTTCTCACAGCCAGACACGCTGCACCTTAACCCTACACACCGAAGTCTGGTGCAACCTCAACAGCTTCACGGTAGGAGAATTACACTCAGGCCATTGTTGCAAAAGTGGAACTGTTTAGTCAGTGTTGCTCGTGCTTTTTATTACCATTACTTTAGTGCAGGGTGTCAATTGCTCACTATGTTCTGCCTTTGCTGTTGCATTTATTTAGTTTTACCAAGCTGTTTGAACTGAGCGTATCAAATTAATTTTGTTATATTGTTATAAAAAAAATCTGTTAAAATTTGCTTTACAAATAGGTGACTTAGATCAGTAAAAATCTAATAAAAATCACTATGTACTTTTTTAGCAGTTTTAGTAATGACAGTGAAGACAGAATTTCATAGCAGCATGCGACACATCCTTAAACAGCCAATCACATCACTTCTTTTTGTCACATTTGATCAGTGAAGTGCAACTCCTGGGTGGGCAAACCAGAAGCTGCCATCATTTAATTAAATGGTTGGAGAACTTGAAGCTAAGAAATAGAACATTTTCAGCTTGTTATTGCCACTGCAGTTATCCCAGCAGCTGTTGACTTCTTTGGTATTGTCCTTAACTACAGAAGTGAAACTGAAACTGGTAGAATAGGAGGCTGAAGATGCTGTAAACTGAAAATGTTGTGAGTTTTTTTTTTTTTTTTTTTTAACATTGTTGCAAAACAGCTTTGCACAATCAACACATTTACAAATTATCCATTCGATCATCAACAGTCTTTGTAATTAAAAAATCTGTATTGTGCAACAAAAAGCTTTTTTTTATTTTTTTACTAGTTCCAATTTGCAGGCAGCATGTAACACACTAGAAAACACAATTCTTTTCACTAAAACTCAACCAAAATATTAAGTTAAATTGAACGGAATACTAAATTGAATATATACATTCTCACAAACATAACTGCAGTCTGATCGATACATTTTAACAAAATTGTGGGAGGGGGATTTATAGCATATATACAGATGGTCCCAAAACATACAGTACATAGCTTACCTTACTTTAGCGTATATTTAATTTCTTTAGATCCCCAGACATAAGACTACTTGACTTTTATTTGTGAGCCAATGCTGTACTGGAAAATGATACAGCACAAAGATCTTTTAAAGGAAAGTGCAGTTACACACATAACATCAGATGTGTTAACATGTTCAGCATGTTTAGAATTTGAGAAACACTTCTGTGTGCATTGACACAGAAATAGCAATCATATAGAGGATATTTTTTGAATAAAGTTTCTCAGATTTGACTAGTTTGCAAAGATAATATAGCATGTTTTTAGTGATGTTTGGTGAGGTTACATCATAATTTTAGATCCACCTGTAACAGACAACCAGACAGGCAGAACCAGGTTAATATATTCTGGAAAAAATCATACACTGAAAGAAAATATTTATCTATCAACATATCTAAATGTGTGTTTAGGTTAAACAAATGTAAAATTGAATTAAATGTTAATAATGCTTTTTATTTATTTTAGTTACATTTACAAAATATCAAAAGCTACACATCCCATTCGATCATGCTACTGTAACAATTTGTCTTATCTAATCTGATCTCTCTCTTCTTTTGCTACGCTTCACAGAGCTTGTTGCTATGGAGGAGGAAAACTGTTTTTTTTTTTTTTTTTTTAAACTTTTGGTACTATGATCCTGGTTGCACTTACCTACAAATCCATGTTGGCTTTATGTTGGACTTTATTTGGTTAAAGGCAACAATAGTGTTAATAATGTTCCATAATAATCATTTAGAAATTAATTTAAAACAATGTTGTTGTGTATTGTTTAGTTTATACGACCCCTTTTTGCTTGTTCCCTTTAAGGATGTTCATTATTTAAAGAGCTCCCTGGCACAGTTTCGCCAGTAGCGCAAAACCTTATTAACAGAAAATCCTAGGCAATTCAGGTGTAGAATTTCGTTGATAAGAAATGCCTCATCATTCATCAGTGCAGTTTTTTTCATCCTCCATGGCAACAAATGGGGGTTTAACTGTCACTAAGTGATGGCCAACTTGTTCCTCATTTGTAAGTGTTACCTGCAGTTAGCACCTACTTGAGAGTGCATTTCCCTTCTGATCTGCAGTGCGTTCCCCTGTCAATCCTGAAATGGCGGCTGCTGAAGCACAAAAGCACCACTTTAGTGCCTGTCAGGGCCAGCGGCGGTTAATTAGCCTGTTCGTAAAACAGTCTGGCCTATTAGTCGCCCCTCGCTGTTCATTGCATGGACTGCACTTTCTTATCACTTGCCTATTGATTCTCAGTTTGATAGAAAAAACAGAGAATGCATCGTGCTTGATTCCTTAATGCACTCTAAGAGAGGACACATTTACCAACATGAACTGCATTATTAAATTGAAGTGCTTGCCTGCAGGGTTAAATGTAAGTGAAAGTGCATTTTAACCTGTCATTTTAGACTTTTATTCACACTGCTTGTAAAAAGCCCATGCCGACTTTTACACTAATAAACCTTTTGCTTCAACACCATAATTTTAAAGCATATGTCACATTAGTCTACATGGTTACGATGTGTGTTATTACACATTTACAATACATTTATAATACATTTGCAGCTGATGTAAGGACTGTTCATAGATTAGATTTAGGTAAAAATGTTAAATTACATAGATTTGCTTTGCAGCTCTGCTGTAATGTATGCTAGATTGTGAAACTGCTCTTTTGCACACTTAATAAAACACAACTGACAGCTCACTGGGAGTGAATATGGGTCTCAAGTGAGCAGGAAATAACATAGATACAGCATCATTGTTTGGATAATGAGGTTGGCACAATGAGGTTGTGTCAGTTTGTGCTCTGGGCAATTGATTTATTTGACAAGCAGCATTGCTAATTAACAGATTAGTCCTAAGGTCCCCACACGTCAAATGTCCAACAAATGTCATTTGTTTTCAGAATGAGATTTACATGACAAGTATGTTTTTAGAAAAACTGATATTCGAAAGTAGTTGCATAAATGTTAGTACAATCTGTGTGTAAATCAACAAATAAAAACACATAAGTGCTAATTATTAAGGATAGGTCTACAAAACCAAATAAATAGTATTATAGGTTTAATAGAAACATATTCATTCCTGTTACTGCCTCCAGCTAATTGACTACATTTGTGAACACATATATTCGTTTATCAAAATCTTTCTTGTGTGATAAAAGCCCACCATACCCACTTTACCATACCCATTCATGCTAAATCATTATTTAACATGAAAATGTTTCATAATCTGCATCTAAGCTGCGGTAGGCAGTAGTAAATGCGTGAGGGTTGAAGTTTCTTGCAGCCCTATTGAGTTGCACAGCATGGCTCTAAAGACAGATAACAAAGAAATGGAAAATGGAGCACAAATTGACCCTTTCACAGTGTGCCATGGGCGTTTGTATAGGTACCTGCCGCGGCTATCCCACTTCCCATCAATAAAATAATTTAAGAACACATTATACTCCTTTAAAAGGTCCAATTTGTCGGACCAGGTGATTTTTAAAAGAGCTCTCGGATTAAAGACACCCTGCCTCAGGTACTTTTAAATCAGCCCAATCAATAAGACTTTGCAGGCGATTGTTTAAGGGAATATTTAAAAGGAAATACAAGTGATTCGGTAGATTTTTTTTAACGCTTTTGAATCGCAAGTCAATAAAAGTGTGTGAATGGATTTTTCAAAACATATTTTAACAGTGTATTGGTGAAGGGGTGCCGTCTTACACAAGCTGTTTAACAGGCAATATCCATCCTATCTGAGGCACAGATATATTCAATAAGATAAGGCAAGAAAGAAAGAGTGCATACTATTTTGTATATATATGCGACAAAGAAATGCAAACATTGGTTGTTTATGTAACAACCTCAGCGGCAACCTCATTTCCCATCTCGTCCATTCCAACCATTCAGCATTTAGCTTCACTAGTATACAAATCACCAACCTGGTCATCGGTCATCCTCTGCGCCTGTTTCTCACTGGTTCATGCTTGAATGCTTCATTGGTTGCTATGTGGTTCAAACTGCTCAAACACTATTAAAGAATAATTTGGTTGCTGTGTGGTTCAAACCGTTCAAACATTACTAAATAATAATTTGAGAATATGCACTAATACTTTGTAAATACTTACATATTACTTATGTAATATGTTCATGGGGCCATGGGGCCAGGGGTAGCTCAGTGGTTAAGGCATTGGACTACGGTTTAGAAAATCCCAGGTTCAAACCCCACAACCACCAAGTTGCCACTGTTGGGCCATTAAGCATGGCCCTCAACTGAGATTAAAAAAAAAAGTAAGTCACTCTGGATAAGAGCATCTGCCAAATGCCTGAATGTGAATGTTCACAAATGTGTCACTGATGTTTAGTCTCTGTACTGGTGCTACTAACATGCTCTCAAAGCCTTAGACCAAGTAATAAAATCTTAAATATTATCCTCGAAAAGATCTTAGGTTCATATGTCATTCCTTCCCATTTAACATAATGTACTTTTGAAACTCTCTGAAAACCCTAGTGAATTTCTCTGTGCTTATTTTGCAGGTTCACAAGTTTGCAGGATCAGAAGAGATCCCTAAATCTCAAATCAAACATAACTAAATGAATCAATTGGAAGTAATAGCTTGTTTTCTATTCAGGTTGGCATTTTAGGCTTGTGAGAAGATCTGGCCTGTAATGTTTGCCTGCCACTGTGTGTGTGTGTGTTTGGGAGAAGCTGAGTGTGTAGGCATGTGTATGTGTGTCTGTGTGTGTTCAGCTCAGGACTCTGAGGCAGTGATTTGGCATGTTAGTGAGTGTGTCATGCTTAATCAGAGAGAGAGGCCTTGGTAATGGAGAGAATGTGACCAGAATCACACGGAGGCTGCATGCAGCAGGGCCGGCGTAATGTGGCTAATTCCTGCTCCACGCAGCCCAAACTAGGGTCAAGGTAAGGTGCAGGCAGCTCCAAATGAACAGCTGTTTCCTGCTAACAACATGTAGTGAGCAGCTACACACATGCCAGAGCGCTCACTGCACACACACACACACACACACACACACCCGACCCTATCACACCAATGCAAAAGTATGCATGTTCAACTGGGGGCGAGACCTCTGCATATCTCACCATTCTATATGCAATTATTTTGGAAGCGTGC
Organism: Clarias platycephalus; assembly: GCA_030068275.1. Taxonomy (NCBI): domain Eukaryota; kingdom Metazoa; phylum Chordata; class Actinopteri; order Siluriformes; family Clariidae; genus Clarias; species Clarias platycephalus. Next base: position 14,606,394 of record JAQQZT010000009.1, on the reverse strand, counting down.
ACGATCGCCAGCTATGTATTTATTAAAAGTACTCAATATAGGAAGACAATGAGGCATACACCTACTCTAGGCAAATAGTCTTTCTTGGCTTCTGTTGTTTGTTTGCTGGGATTTAGAAGCAATTGCCTATTACACAGGCGGTCCTTGTAGGTAAATAAGGAACCTGTGTGTGCATCAAAGATTCTTAGGACAGGGATATTCTATCTAAACCTTAGCAATCATAAGATAGACATAGTTTAATGTAGTAATGAAAGTGTATTTGCGAGGTTCTTGAAATGTGCGTAGTTCATCTCCTAGCTTGATTGAAGCTCATCACCCAGAATCCTCAACTAGATATTCTATATCTGTATTTTTGTATTGTGGAGGCCAAAGCCTGCTGCACTTTCTTATTGATGCTTTATATTCATACTGTATTTATGGAATATTGGAGTAGTGTTTGAAGATGGAACAGACTAAATTGGTGTCCCTTGTGAATGTAAATATGGCAATACATTTCGATAAGGCATATTTTATTCTCTGTGTTTAGAGGTGGCTTTGGTTTTACACCAGTCTGTCCAAAAATAGGATTTCTACATTTAATATCCACAGCAGATTGATGGAAAATTACACAATTTTATATTTATTTACGGCATGCCTGGACACATCTGGGTATGGCTATGCATATTTGTATGAACATCTGTGGAAGAAAAAAAAAATCTATAGTTCCAACACACTATAGCCAACTTTGACCCTTTCTACAGGCAAATCAATTAGGTGCAGTCAGTCACTTAATGCTGTTACTCTGCCATGGACTTCGGTTCTACACAGAGACACAGAGTGCGGCGCGACATGTAAATGCTGCGTAAGACAGGGATGCATTAAGCCCTCCCCATCAGGAGCAATAATGGATTAAAGTCCGCAGTCACTCCACAGTTTGCCAGTCAATGTTCTTTATTTTCAGCATCACTCCAATTTTATCTTCTTCTTCTGGCTCTGGAAGCAGTCGATTTGCCGTCAATTGCCATCTCAGGCAGCAGCATTAATGCGCGCCCACAAAAGGATGACACACCGCATTATCACCTCACTAGCTTTCAAATTAGAGTGGACCGCTGCCTCTGCTCAGCTTGTGACTGGTTAACACTATCAGCTATTTGTTGTGATTGGCCCTAATTCATGGTGTCTAAAGATTTCATCAGGCATTTGATGAGTGAAATAAACCACTGCCCACAGGGAAATTGCTCTGATTAATAGAATTAGGCATTGGAGGGGAATCAATATGAGCGAGGTGGTCACGTGGGGATCGGCTGTGCTGCCCATCATTGCATCCCGTGGCCTGAGGAGCTACGGACCGCCGACACTAGGCACATTCCTGTTAATAGGGTCTGGACTCCATGTGAGACTCAAAAAGCAAGGGATTAGCATTCAGTCTGTGCTACAGAAAGCGCCAATCTGTTCGGTTAAATGGCTGAACCATATGGGTCCTACTGATGTGGATTATTTCAATACAATGCAATCCATCTTTGGAGAAAATACAAGTACTGTAAAGCTTTCAAAGTAGGAGACAGCAAAAACTCATGCCTATTACTAGTCTTTGTACTTGTTGCCTTTCTTTGCTGGTGTACCCCCCACCCTTTTCCTCTCCTGTGCATTCTTAGCCAGTTAAGTGCCCTCTCTGAAAGAAACCCTCCCTCTAATGCACCTCTGCCCTGACCTGAACGCCCACTGACTCCCCCTTCCCATTTCCTTTGCCGTCTTTGTGTGTAGTTCCACTCCTTTGCATTAACCACCACTCTGGACTGGTGACTGATGTGGGGAGGAGACTGGCATCATCCCGTCTCCATGTCCATATGATTCAGTCATTAGCTGACAACTATCACCAACATGTAGTGTCCTTATGAGAGCAAGGCAGAAATGAACCCAGGCTCTGTCCCTTTGAACACTCATAATGTGGCTATTCACTCTTTAATTCTCATCCCATCTGTTTTCCCCAGATGCCTGTTGCCGGAATGGAACAGCTCATAAAAATGTAAATGAATTCAATTAGACTTAAGTGGTTGTTTGTAAATATATGCCTATTTAGCGTCAAGCTTCATTGGTGTCAGTCAGGATGGTGTGGTACATTGTTCTGTAGCAGTTGATTTAAAACCAACAAAACAACGGACACAATGCCAGTGTGTTTATTAATGTATTTATAGAGGTCAGCAATGGAGTCTTCAAACACAACAGATGATCTACAGATCCAGTGACAACTCATTCACCTTCGGATAAATGATTGAGATATCAATATGGTGACTCTTTTAAAACACTATCACATGTTACAAAATCAATCAAAGCAAACGTTTCTACTTTGACAGAAGACAAATTGTCCATTAATAAAAACATATATCTATACACATCTATATATTTTTTCCAGTGACTGATACTGATGGGAAAAAAGTACAAACATTTAATCAACACTGTGAGGATTGTTTAACTGAAATAAATAACTGCATGGCATGATTTTCAAATCTATACATAACCAAGACCTGTTTTATCTTTGATTGTCTACAGTGTAACAATACACCACATGCTTGCATTTTAGTTTAGTTTCTAAACCTAAGAACCTCAGCAGGGTAGAGCAATGCACCTCCAGATAATAAACATAATAACACTGCCCTCTGGTGTCAAAACAAGGAAGTTTATCTGATAGTCAGAGAATCAACATATTTATTAGAGTTGCTGTACAAGCTGTAAAACAAAAAACAAAATGAAGGTAAGAGTCTGCAGAAAGTGAGGTGGGTTAAAATTTTCACCTTGTCCTTGTTCTTCATTTGTGTGAAATTGGATATAATGCAATCATATCACATTTGCTTTAATATATATTTCTCAAAAGAACATTGAGGAACTGCTTTATCTTCTTCCTCTTTGATCTACTATTAGAATAATCTTATATACATATATTTAAAAATCCATTCATATTTAAGCTGAATATTGAAGCGTACCTGCTAATTTTTTATGTGATGCTATGCTTATTATTCCAATGAGAGTTTAACAGTTGATGTCACAGGGTGAACCTTTCTAGTCCAGTTAAAATGGCATTTATTAGGAGAAATTTTTTCCCCATTGATCTCAAACAAAAGGGATAATAACCAGATTTTGTTATTAGCTCCCAAGAACTTGGTTTTATTAAAATTTTCCAGCAAAATGTAATTTAATGTATATGCGCATACATTGATAGTAATATTAATGAAATCTATTTAAACAAGGCTTAGAGATGCAGAGGAGACAGAAGTGTAAAGTACTGCTATGTCGTGAAGAATTGAGAGAAAAAAGCCTACATACACACAATGAAAAAGATAAGCCTAGAAAGCTAATAAGAATGCTCATATAGATACAGTGGGTACGAAAAGTATTCAGACCCTCTTAAATTTTTCACTCTTTGTTATATTGCAGCCATTTGCTAAAATCATTTAAGTTCATTTTTTTCCTCATCAATGTACACACAGCACCCCATACTAACAAGAAAATAATTGTTAGTGTGTATGTGTGAAAAAAAAAAAATGTGTATAGGTAATAATGAGATGAATGAAATATTTCTGATGAGCAAGCCAAGGGTGACGGCGACAGTGGCAAGGAAAAACTCCCTGACAGCAACAGGAAGAAACCTTGAGA
>JAQQZT010000009.1:14555629-14576180 GCA_030068275.1 Clarias platycephalus | reverse complement strand
CACACACACACACACACACACACACACACACACACACACACACACACACACACACACACACACACACACACAGAGCCATTCTTGAGTTGTCATGTTGAAGGAATGTCGGCTCCAGATGAGGTATAGTCACTGTACAGTAATACAATCCTCTCTGTGTAATCGTCAACATCAAACAAAAGCCTATTGGAAAACCGCGCCACGGCAAACACCCATTCAAGAATTAGAGGAAATCATTAAAGCATACAGTATGCAAAGTCGATGCAAGTCCTGCATACGTTTGCAGTTAGCGGTGTTGAGCAAACTATGGGTTGATTATTATTTTTTCCTTACAGTGACAAGCACAATGGTTCATATTTTGATCTTCATTAAGCTACTCTTTTACAAAGCGTTATCCTTTCTGTCTCCAGGCATACTCTCTCAAGGAGCTCTTTTCCAAAAGCCAGGCTCATTATAGCGCATACTGAAAGCATCGCTGTGGGACTCTAGGAAACACCTTTTGAAAAACAAGACAAGCTGATGGTACTCTTTAAAACATGAGACTCTTTAAAAGTATGTTGTATTTTCACATCACCTTTAACAGATTGCGAGAAGGACAGAATGAAAAGAATCTGTTTATTAAATAACACTTTTAAAGTAAAGTTTAAGGGAAAGTATATTTTGTTTGAATCACCTTTATATCATTCAGCATTTCACTAAAAAGTAAAAATAAACATGAATTATTTATTTATTTCAATGATATTAGTTCCTGTTACATTCCCTCCATCTCCTTTAGTTTTTCTTGCATTAAATTGCACCATCTAAATTTTTCCATCCAGAATTTTACAAGACACCATTTTATGTGCGTGCCACAATAAAAAAAAAAAAAAGGTGAGCATTAGAATTTTTGAAAACCTGAATAATTTATTTCAACTTATTTTGAGCAGATTGTAAGAAAAATAAAATAAATAAAATGCTTCCTAATTATTGTTCATTGAAAATACCAGACAAAATGTGATATTAGTTCCTGTCACATTCCCTCCAGCGCTAATTTGCGCTCACACCTGTTCACACAAACCTGCCAACAGGAAGATCCCCCACGAGAAGAGGCTTTCGTAATAAATAAGCGAAACATATGATCCATCAAGATATACCAGAAATGAAATACGTCGCACAGCTTTGTAGCTAATGAGATGGATGATCTGGTGAAAAGTGCATCCATTGTAGTGAACAGAACAAGTGGATTAATTAATGACTCTTATTAATATAACGACATAACGACCATATTATGACCTTAACGTGGTAACAAGTATCATTTTTCTTCATCATGTGCTCATTATTGGTCACATGAATATAATTTGTCATGTGCAGCAGTGAAGAGATTTTCAGACGCATCTATTTCTAAGCTTACAAGTTTTTTCTTTTTTCTTCTCAGGGAACCTGCATACATTAAGTAGATAAGTTCACATAAAGTGCAGTTGATAGCTGTAAACTCTACACTTCGTTGCATCAAGACATTCCACTTACTTTACAACTTGTCTCAGATGATTCATGACAGCAATTTCCTCGCCGCATGAAATGTTGGTTGATAAAGTAAGCATCAATTTAGACACATTGGTCATTGATTAATTTAACAGGAAAGAGCACAGGAGCTGAGGACATCTTATTTCAAGCTATTAGGCAGAGCTAAATGGATAATTTTGTCTGTCCATTCAAGATCACATCCCTGTATGATTCAGCAGTATTGTGACTAAATGCATCATATAAGGTTTTATCTCTATACATTGGGACACTCTGTGGCCTAAATCTTGTGGAAATCTTACCATCACACCCATATTTTAGACATCCCATTTCAGATATTGTCACCCCTAGTTCCACTAGATTTTTTTACTTTGGGGATTTGCATATGCAGCATTAATGCCATGAGAATTAGTGAGGTCAGAGGCTTATCTTGGATGAAAACGTTTAGGGCACAAACTGTGTTTATGTCAGTGTGTTCAGTTGGGGTGAGGTCAGGACTCTGTTCAAGTCTAGTATTTGTTAATTTTTGTTAATACTGCATAAAACTTTTTTTTGGGCCATCGAGTGATGGATGTGCCGCACAGTGGAGAAATATCCGTAATTTCTGTGGCAGTTACTCAAGGGGTCGGGTTACCAGATGACAGTGTTAACCACTACACCGCCGTGCCGCCACAGCATACAAATATCTATACAATATTTATTTATTTTGTATTTGTAGCAGCAGTTTGAGGAAGACCCAAATGGGTGTGGTGATCAGATGTCCACAGATTTTTGTCCGTATAGTGCATGTGAATGTCGGAAAGACAATAGGAACATTTTATACTTGTCTGCTTTAAGCTCAGTGAGACGTACATTTAAAGAAAGGAATGAGTTTTTGTTTCTGTGTGATCGTTTTAAAGGTTAATTGCTTTCTCATATTTTGTCTAAAATTATTCTCATTTGTAAAATGAGTTTTCTCAAGTGTTCTTTACTTAATGCTCAAATCTGTCTTAATGTAGTGCAGGAGATGATGCGGTCCATCCTAATCAGTATTTCTCTCGTGCGGTACTAACTGTTACAAGAGATAGTCTTATCTAAGTTTCAGATGAGCATTTTTTTTTTTACCCCTGGATTTCTGAGTTTTACGATTACAGCAATTTCCTGGTGCATAATATTACGCTAAAAACTCATTTAACTCTGCATGTCATAGTTGTTTAGCATCCTTCATGTCATAGCCCTTTGCTTTTTAGGTTAATCCTCACAATGTTCACTTTAGAAGACTGTCTCTGTGTTGTTTTTCATGTAGCAGATGGCACAGAGAGCAGTTAAGCAGCACATGGTCATCTACTAATCCCCATGCTGGTGATTAGTGTGTGTATGTGTACGGTATGTGTGTGTGTGAGTGTGTGCTTATGTGTGTGTGAGTGCGCACGCCTTTACTTGCATATTAAGAGCTCTGCAAGTCTGACTGTCTAAAGATTTAATTGTATTTTGCTTTGAAATGTAAAAGCCTGGAGATAGGAACCACTAAATCTCAGGTTATGTATGAAATAAAAAATTGGAAATTAGCAAAAACGAATGAGATGTGGCAGTTGACTCAGCATCCCTGGTGAATTGCCCTGCTTCATTTTACAGTTGAGCGTCTGCATTGGTCATTGAATTTCAAGGAAGCTTATACGGGATTCTCATAATTAATGCTAAACGCTTGGGTGACAATCTTAATGGCCTTTTTGGGTCAATGTAAAAAAGAATGTTTCTCATTAATCACTGGCACTTTGCTATCCGCTCTCTGTTCAAACAGTTACTTTACTTAAGTGAGAGCAAAGTCCACTATATAGTCCAAAAGCCGCTCTTCAAATAATTGAAAATGGTTCATCTTGTATGTATTGAACATTTTTCATTTGTATTTTTTTTTCAGTCCAAGAAATTATATAGTACAAAACTTTAAAGTATGTATGGCTCTAGATGGCCGCCTGTGCGCCTAATGTTTTATTTTGCGACTAGTTTTATCCAGACAATCACCAGTGGTGACCTTTCCCCACCAAAAATTCAGCGATTTTTAATCCTGTGATAGAATCTCTCCTCTGCTCACAAGCACTCTTTTACTCTTGTGCTCAGTCCACAGTGTATATGCTTGGATGCCCGTGCTGACAAGAAGTTGGTGAAGTCAATTGAAAAACAATCGAAGAGATTAACTTAATACTTAATTTTATTCTGTTTTCTGATCAGTATGTTTTTGTTTTTTACTGATGTTAAGAATTTCTTTTTTTATTCTTGGTAGCTTTTGAACCTTGCCCAGTGCCTTTCTAACTAACACGGGTGATATACAGTAGCTTCGATTATAGTTAGCTAACGTTAGTCAATGAGCATCGATGACTGATAAGAAAACTAAATGGCCAAATGAAAAATCTCTGACTTTTTTTCACTCACTCACTCATTCACTAGGATAAACACAATCACCTCAACACAATGGGACCGGACTGACAAACACACATGCAAACACACTGATCTACAACCATATAGCAATTTCACACACCAACCCGCAATTGCTTTTTTTTTTTTTGCACAATATTTATTAGTATAATAATTTACCCACACTACCTCAACTCATTACCACAGAGTATTGCATTGTGCCATGTTGTCGTGTTGTTGCTCTTGTTTGCACAATAGCATGTGCACTTTATGTTGTCTTTTGTATAGTACTTACAGTAGATACTTTTGTTAATTTATGGTGTTATTTAGTTTTGTCTTAGCTAGTCAGCTATTTGGGTGTCTTAGTTATCCAGTTAGTTTTTTCTAATTTATGTTGTTAATTCATGATGTATGTATGTATCACCTTGGTCCTGGAGGAACATTGTCTCGTTTCACTGTACCGAACTGTATATGACAATAATAGCCTACTTGAGTTGAGTTGACTTGATTTGACTACCAAGTCAACCGGTCAAAAAGTCTTAACCAAGTTCAATCTAAGTGTAAATCAACCTGTCTTTATGTGTTTGCCTGATCGTTATGAAAAAGACTCCTAGAAATTTGATTTGGCTTCTAAATATTTTGGGTCATATGTATGTTTTTCTGGAGCCAATATTTTTGGCAAGGACGTTGCTCTGTACATGGTCCTCTGCTTCATTTGTTCCCTTTGGGACAACTCTCAAAAAGACATTTCAGAAGAGGGTACAGTTTACATACATTTTAACTCCTTACACAAGGTTCTGGGATGAAAAGCATTCTCATTTGAACAAGTGAGGTGGTAGGCCAATGAAATTGTGACCTATTGTGAACAGTTGTTTTGTACATGACAGAACATGGAGCTTTAATGTGTTTTTTTTTTCTTTTTCTTTTTTCTGTGAAATGAATCTTGGGGTAAAAGAACTCTCAATTCCCTCACAGGTCTTCCAGCACTTCATTTCGATTTAATTCTGGCTAGGGGAGCTAGTAAACTCAACTGTCAGTCAAACTAGAGTAGCCAGGAATACCTCAATAAGTTATTGATGTGTGCATTCCCTAGAGCATTCTTATTTATTTGTGATAACCACTGGCCATAGGTTGTAATCATCCCTGCTTTACGAAATCCTTTGCATCAGCTCCCATGTCAAATGCTCAGAGAATATTAATATAGATGCATAATTTATTCTTTGTTTCCTTAATCACACTTGATTAAGTTTGGGCTGATAATAGCTCATCTCAATAAATTTTGACACTTAATCAAGCTACATTTGCGATAGGTCATATGCATGCCCTAGAAATATTTAGCAGTTGTTGCATATTTATTAGAGCTCCTTAATAAGTTTGGTAAGTTTCCAGGGTAAAAAAATAAACAGCTCTTGTCCGTCAGCGGAAAAAAACACCATATAACTCATTACTGCAAGTGACATGGTAGTAGTATGGACGTGTTTAAGGCAGAGCGGTGTTGTTTTTTTTCTTTTTTTTTGCCTTAATGAGAGTTCATCAACCAAAATTATTGAACTATTGAACTGTTGTGGTCAGAAGCGCTCCAGCAATCATGTGACAGCAGAATACATAAAAATAATTAAATCATGCAAATAGAGGTCAAAAACTTCAGTCCAGTAAGCAGACGTTCTGTGGGTGGAAATATTTTGTTGATGGGAGAGGTCAGAAGAAGAAGATTGGTTTAAACTGTTCAAAAAAATGGAAAAACATTCCATGCTATTTTTTCAGTTTTGATGAGCCTGTGCCAGATGTAGCCTTAAACTTCTGTAATGAAGGAAAGACACAATGAAGCCTAGCATGGTGGCAAGGCAGAAGAGTTTAATCATACACTATTAAGTAAGGAAGAGGAAAATTGTGACCATATAATAAAAACATTATTAAGAGAGTTTGCTCTTCCTCTTCCTGTAAGAACTGCTAAAGAAGCACAAAAGCAGAAAGTGAGTACAGGTTAGATTTTAGAGTTCATGACATTGAGCTTCTTTTCAGATCATGTGATTAAACTTCCCCAAAAAGGACAATATAGAGTAAAGCTGAAATTGTAGAATATTAACGGATGAAACCTTGACAGTAGCACAAAACAATTACTCATCCGAAATCATAAAAACAGGGGTTGTTGGATGAAGACTGTGAAGACTGTAAATAGCAGTAGAATAATTCAGACTACTGGGGCTATCAGCCATAAGAGACTCCATGTGACTTTCATACCTGTCTCAGTGCACATTCTCATTGATGAGAGGCAGTTGCAGGATGCAAACTGGGGTTCAAATTGGTGCTACAGTGCAGGATGGGGAACCTGCAGGAGAATAGGCCTGAGCTTCTGCTAGCACGGTGTCCACCTGTGCAGGCGATATGAAAATCTTGTTGGAGCAGGCACTTTGGTGGACAAAAGATCTCAAGCTTCTATTGAAGAGATTAAGAAGAAGGGATCAGGGATGAAGTGACATGGTAACCGCATTAGTTACAGAATAGATGTAGTCAGAAGCAACCATAGGATATATACATGTAACAGCACAAAAACATACCAAAAGAGATAACTGGTGGAGGCACAATGAAGAAATATGCAGTAACCAAAGATCCATGGTCTTTTTCCGTGTCGTTTAGTTTTTAGGGCCAGATGTTGAGTTGATCCCAGTGTGGTGGTTTTCTGTGGTAGCACATTTCCCTCAAACGTCAATGTTTCGCACATCCTGAGATGCTTTTCTGATGACCACTGTTGTAAACAATGCTTTTTTGAGGTACTGTAGGCTTAATTTCAGCTCCAACCAGTCATGCCTTCTTTTCTGTCCTCTTTCATCAACAACAACCCACGCAACTGCTGCTCTGGCATTCTCCAATTAATCATGCGTTTATAATTCCACGAATGAACAGAGCTACAGGTGTTCCTACTAAAATGTCCAGCGATTGTTTACTCTGGAGAAATCGAACTAATTGTAAAGTTAAACTGCCATGTGAATTTTCTGTGTAACTGAAATTCATATAGAGCCGTAATGCTGCTCTGAGGCTCCCTGAGCCACCGCAGGCCTAATATGATAATCTTTCTTATCAGTAGTTCACCATGGTCCCAGGTTTAATGTGTCAGCACCAGTCACTATAGAGATCGGTGCAGAGCACATTGTAGAAAGATAAAATAATGACCATGTCAACGCAGCTATGATAGTGTAATTTCATTGTGTCAACTGAAACTTAATAGAAGTGTCATTTAAGAGGCTCATAGGTTCGATGACAGTCGAGCTGGAATGTCAGCTGGAGGGCTTTCTCTGCCTGTGGCCATCATAAATTAAATATATATCAATGTAAATGGCAAGTACAGTGTTGTATGGTACCACTGCCAGTACAAACTTTAATATAAAATTCAATAGTACTGTAACATCAACTATCATATTGGGATAACTTCAAGTAATTTCCTTTCACTTACCTAAACGATATATGTTTTGTTTTATTTTATGTATGTAAGTGAAAATCAGAACGGCAGTGACCCAGTGTTTTCTGGTTCAGTTATTAAATGATATGCCACCGCTTACATCAACTTTGACAATACTTTAGGCCATAATTCAAATATTATGTTTATATTACAGTATGGTATTGTTGTTATAGTAACAGCTAACACACAAGGACATGTATGGCTGATGCATCACATAATAAAAGACTAATAATAAACATGTTCTGCCAATTAAAGTGAAACTAGCTTCTCTGGGCATCTCTGAGCTCATGTATGCAGAAGAGGGCAAGTAGCAGTTACATACGAATGTGGTTATTGTTATGGTGAAACGTTTTTTGTAAGAAAATGGACAGAATGATTTCTGCCATGTCTTCAGGACAGAGGATTCCATTCTTTTCAGAGAGCGACTGGTCAGATAAACACAGTTTGTAGCAGCTACAGTATAGTGTAAATGATAACAGAAAGTAACTTGTCTTGGGTATATATTAGAGATGGAGGAAATCGATTCTGTTATGCATTATGATTCTTTTATGTGGCAATTCATGTATTGTCCAAAATAATTTTTTGCAATAAAAACAAAAGAATTATATAATTAATGATCTTAATTATTCACACATTGCCAGGCAGCAGAACATGTTATTTGGTTGGAGAGAATTATTTAAGTTTGTTTCGAATTGTAAAAAAATAGAAAATAATAATATTAACAAATTGTGATAAAACCGTGATACTAACGGAATCGCAATACAAATCGAAGCAGCACCTAGGTTTCATGATTATATTCTATCGTCTGGTCTCTGGTTTTAAAGTAAATTGATAAAAAACACAACGTGCCATTTATTGATAAATAGCAATATTATAGGCAAACAGCTGTGGTGTAAGAGGAATTAAAAGATTTGAGGACATGGTATTATTGAAGCTATCGTTGATTATTTTATATTATAAAATATATTGTCATATTTTATTTCTTACATAAATTTTAGATGCTGCTGCAGGGCAAGTTTTCAATAGCAAATAGAGAACTTTGAAAATGTAAATGCTAGTGTTTATTCTATACACATGTGATTGTGATGGAGTGTAATAATGCACCTGTGAGTTCAGATCTGCCTTTACATCAAAACACATTAGTAAAAACAAAATATAGTTTTTTCTGTTTACAGAGATCAGTTCTATTTTTCCTGTCAGTATTCATTGGGGTCCTACGGCTGTGCTGTGAAATTGAAAACAGAAACCAACACCATTTATACTTGTTCAGACTTCTGAAAAACCTGCAGTAGGAGTCAGAGAAAGCACTTGTGTGCTACTCATTAACTTTGGAGAGAGTGGGAAGATTGTAGTTGATTATACTTCTGTGATGCATGGAAGATCTGAAGATGTGAGAAGAGATCTCAGAAACACCTCAGGATGTGTTTTCAGTCGGGGAAATGTATTCCTAACACTCCTGTACACAGCAGCCTCATTTGCGTAGTCAGTGTACAAATTCTCATTGCGTGCTCATCTCCTTCAATATTGTTGGAACAATAGCTTGTTAGCTTTGAGGAATACCCGCGAAGAGAAGGACGCCAGAGGGAATTTATGGGATGCATATTCTAATTCAGTAAGTGGCTTTTTGGTGTCACTATCTCTCTGCTGTGTATTGTCCCCCATAGCATTATCTCAGAATAAGCTTAGGCCTGTGGTCTTATTATAAATGATGAAATAGTTCCTCATGAGGGTTATGCTGTCTCATAAAGCAAACATGGTCCAGCATAGCATGTTCCACAGGAGAGAAACACACATGGTACCATTAATCTCAGATATTAAAAAATAAAATAAAATAATGCCAAAATCTGGAAATCACTTTATCGTGAATAGCTGTCTGGCTTCTTACCTTATTATTCTCGGGAGATTTGAAATTACCACCTGTCTCTCCCTAAAGATTGAGAGGTGACCTGTTTTTTTTGGCAGTGTGTATCAAAACAACATATGCACAGTTAATAAGTTCATTTACGGGCTGTTAATTTTTGGAAATTTATGATGTTTTTTTTAAGGTATTTTTTTTTTACCAGCAAGTGTCAGTCAAGTCAAATATATTTTTCTTTATGAAAATAATAGAAAGTACGTTTGCAGTCTAGGCCCTCAAATACTTACAGGCTGTAATGTTCACTTTGTGGTACTGTACTAGTCACTCTGAAACCAATGCATAAAAATTAGGGCCATGCCAGTTTAATCAGATTGATTTTAGAGACGAATTTGTATATGTTTAAAGGGGTATTGAGGAAACCACATTTAAATGCATTGCTGTTCATACAAATGCATGCAGGTGACAGACAAGTTTCCACTTGCCAAAATCACCTTTGGTTGATGTTTGTTTGACTCAATTTGCAACATGCCAACTGAAAATAAATTTAAATCAATGAAGATTTCCCCTTCTGTGTCCTCTCCCACACCAGCAATTATGAAGTGCCATATAAAGCAATTTGTGCAATTGCTCCGAGAACCCCTGTGTTTCTGTACATAACCCTGATTGATTTTTCTACAACCTGTCCTTGACTTGAGGTGGGCGATTACCGCACACGGATGACGCTGCCCATAGCAAAGAACCTCCAACATGAGATCTCATGTTAATCTCTTCTTTGTCTCCTAGACAGAAATGAGCCGACTTTGAGACTTGAATGAGATTTTCGCTGTTTTCTCAATCTTCTCAAATGTGTCTCAAAAATGGCTCATTACCTCTAAATCTCATAGATAGTTCATATTTGTCTTGTGTGCGACTGACATCTTTTTTGTTTCCCCAAAGCAGTGTTTCCCACACATAAAGTATACAGTAACTGTAAACTATTTGTAGTTGTAAGTATACAGTAATTGTAGATGGAGTGGAGGGTTAGTAGTTTGGATCTCTGAAATGAAGATATGTAGATACAGTGGGGCAAAAAAGTATTTAGTCAGCCACCAATTGTGCAAGTTCTCCCACTTAAAAAGATGAGAGAGGCCTGTAATTTTCATCAGAACTCAGAAAACTTTATTGATCCCGCAGGAAATTGCTTTTAGGTATACCTCAACTATGAGAGGCAAAATAAGAAAAGAAAAATCCAGAAAATCACGTTGTAAGATTTTTTTATGAAGTTATTTGCAAATTATGGTGGAAAATAAGTATTTGGTCAATAAAAAGATTTCGTCTCAACAATTTTTTATATGCCCTTTGTTGACAATGACAGAGGTCAAACGTTTTCTGTAAGTCTTCAAGGTTTTCACACACTGTTGCTGGTATTTTGGCCCATTCCTGTTGATGTTTTGGACCTGTCGCTGGGCAACACAGACTTTCAACTCCGTCCAAAGTTTTTCTATGGGGTTGAGATCTGGAGACACCAGAACCTTGAAATGCTTCTTACGAAGCCACTCCTTCATTGCCCGGGCGGTGTGTTTGGGATCATTGTCATGCTGAAAGATCCAGCCACGTTTCATCTTCAATGCCCTTGATAATGGAAGGAGGTCTTCACTCAAAATCTCACGATACATGGCCCCATTCATTCTTTCCTTGACACGGATCAGTTGTCCTGGTCCCTTTGCAGAAAAACAGCCCCAAAGCATGATGTTTCCACCCCCATGTTTCACCATAGGTATGGTGTTCTTTGGATGCAACTCAGCATTCTTTCTCCTCCAAACATGAAGTTCTATTTTGATTTTATCTGACCATATGACATTCTCCCAATTCTCTTCTGGATTATCCAAATGCTCTCCAGATGGGCCTGGAAATGTACTGTCTTAAGCAGGGGGACACGTCTGGCACTGCAGGATATGAGTCCCTGGCGGCGCAGTGTGTTTCTTTGGTCCCAAAGTACACTACTCTACAGGTCTGTGAGAGCCAGAAATCTTATTTTGTCTCTCATAGTTGAGGTATACCTATGATGAAAATTACAGGCCTCTCTCATCTTTGTAAGTGGGAGACTTTGCACAACTGGTGGCTGACTAAATACTTTTTTGCCCCACTGTATATAGGGTGGTAACAACTAAAGTCAGTTACTAAATTGCTTTGTAATAGATACATTTTTTATTTCAAAATCTAGCTTGTTTATTTAAAAAAAATCCAACCATTACCATTAAAGAACTAAAATACAATATATAGAATATTTTTGTTATTGAGAAGCAATCAGATAATGTTTGTGTTCAGTAATTTCTGTATATACTTATCATTTAAGACCAAACCTATTTTTGATTATACTAAATGTTTGACATTTTTTCATGGCCTCCCCAATTAAGCATACAGTACATATAGATTCTAATAAAGACATAATTTTCCACAATTTCTCCCACACATGCTCTAAGCCTGCAAATGTTTAAGTGGCCAGTGTGTCATAGAAATGTGCAGCGCATCGTCAGGCCTCAAGTAAAAAATAACAACAACACTTTATCCATCATTCATCCAGACCTTTGGGTGTCTACTTTGCACCTACTTTGCCTGCCGTTGATAAAAATTAAGAAGAAGACCAAGAAGACAAAGAGGACGGTTAAGGTGGGTTTTACTTATTTTGCGCCAAATTTAACATTAATTATTGTTGATAAGGAGTCAAAATGTAAGTTAAAACCACAGAGTCTTTGGTAAAAAAACAAACAAAAAAAAACTGTGGTATACTTAGCTGAAATTTACACAGTTTTGTTCTTAAATTACAAAAGCAATTCAAATGCTACCTGTGGGGCCTTTAGCATGTGGATTAACAAATCTAGGTAACTAACATTTGTGAGGTCGAAAGTCGTTTTTTTTTTATTATTTTTTTTTACAGTAATTATCAGAACATGTAACTTTAGAGACTTTGGTTAATTATATTATGAATTAAGACCAATATGTTTGTTTGTGGAAAGGTTATCTTGGTAATTATATACATTTTACTTTAACTGGGTTTTTTTCAGAAGCATGCCACCTCAGGAGAATGTTCCGGAGTCTCCATCAGCACATCATCAGTCAGGTAAGCACCAGCCCATGAGCAAGCTCAAGCCCATCTCTCAACCTTCAGAAAGTTGGGAATGTAGTAGCTGAATGGTGTTTAGGTAAATCTCAAATGTTTTAATAAATATTTTTTGGTTCCATTAGATACTAAGCAACTCCAGGAGTTGTAGACTTTGGACAAACTTGTTGGACATCTACCACAAGAGAAGACAGATGTAGCTGGTGAGAGAGAACTTTTCCTGGCATTGGCCCGTTCTTGTAGCCCTTACATATAGCAAGCAACCAATTTTCCTTTAGAATTTTCTCCTTTTTGACTGATTATTTTCACTGGAAGATTGTCACAATGCTTTGTGTAACTTTTGTATAAATCATACTTTGAGTTGAGCAGTGTGACTCTTAATATCTTTATCAGCTTTTATGACACTTTGTATCATTTAGTGTCTTGATTTGCCAGATTTTGTTGGTGTTTGTTATATTGTGTGAATTGTAAATTTATTTCACTGTATGCTGTCAACTGAGGATTTTTGATATGTTCAATAATAATACTATAACATTTCTAATTTGTTTTATGCATCTCATTTGTATCTGATTTGAATCTCATCATGATCTTATACTGTATATGTCTCATTTGCTTCTCCTTCAAATGCAGTTCTGTTTCTCATGTACACCTCAGATTTCTTAAATGTTTCTCAAAAGTATGTCTCGCTTTGTGTCTCAGTTATGTCTCTTTGTTTCTCCTAAGTGGGATTTAGGAGAAATATAAAAGACGAAGTCGAGCTTGTAATGAGGCAGCTCAATTCAGTCTCATGAGACAAGAAAAAGCTCATTCTGAGCAACAAAATTTTGCTATGGGTGTCTTCTCGTTGTCACAGTCCTGGATTTGACACTGACAGGCAGCTCGGCCAAATCAGACTGATTTAATTATGGAACGATCCCGCGCGAAAGGCTTCACACAGATTATCACGGGAAAACCAGTGAGAAGAGAAATCAAACAAGACTGGCTGAAAAAAGGAATGTGCCTTCCGACAGAAAAAAAACAAAAACAATTCTGCATATCTCATGTTGAAGAAAATCAACATGTTTGCATAACTGGATTTCACACATATTTGATATTATGAAATCTAGAAAAATCATTCTTGTATTAGAATTTTTTTCATCTTTTATTATATTTTTTCTTATGTTGTAAATTAAATTATATTTATCTGTATAAAAACAGAGTAAGAAAATGCTCTTGTTTATTAAAGTACTTTTTTATGATGGATCTAAAGGTGAAAGCTGAACTAAGCATGATAGCGTGAGATCCAAAAAGTAGAAAGAACAATAAGGTAATGTGTGTGAGCCTGGTGTTTGACACAGAAAATAAATCTTTCACATTACTGCCAAAGTATAATACCTTTGCTAAATATAATAACTTGACGGCTCTATTGTTATACTCTGCCATAAAATGGATTAGCTTTCCTTACAGGCAGTCGAACATTTAGGTACGTCCAGCAGCTGACAGTAATATTGAACGGATAATGAGATTTAATGTAAATGAATTCAAGCACTTGGCCATCAACCTGATGCGAAATGAACAAATATTTTGGGCCAGGATTGAGAAGACGACGACACATTTTTTTTCTCTTCATGTTCTATTATGCTGCATAGCTTTCAGCTATTTTCTCTTGTTAACTCACTGAGAAGTTCCCAGCTGAATATTGCTATTCAACTAATCACATTCCGCTGTGCTCTGTCCATCTCAATGAACTGCAGAGCATCCATGTATGAATCAAAGCGTAGCATGGAAAAAAGATATGCAGCATCCTTTCAAGACCTTTTGAAGTAGTATATTGTTCTGACAGTCCTTGAGACCTAGGATTAACATTTTGAAAGTCTGACTCAGCACAAATGCCCAAATATTAAGATATTGAATCAGCATGTGATGAAGTGATATCTGAGAATTGCTGGCTTTGGTGGGGTGCAGTTCGTGCCAAGTCTATTACTTTGCAAATGCTGAAGGGTTGACGAATTAAATGGAAAAAGAAACAATGACAATAAAGAAGCACTGGTACAGTACTTTTCTTAGTGGTACGGTTTGCTCACAAGGTTTGGGTCCATGTCTACTTAGAGAGAAGGGTCATTACAAATCTATCCTATAAGGAAATATTTCTATTCATATGGGAAAGGTGTCTTCCAATTTCTCATCCATGAAGGCTCACTGAATAGCTTTTGCAATCACCAAAACTCAACCCAGTCGAACATCTATGGATCCAGACAGGTGTATAGTACCATATATGCCAAGGTACATCAACTGTGCTACATGCAATACACTTAATATTGTTGTTTTTAGCATTAAATATAACATATTATACTTATTTATAAGCAAGTTAGTAAAAATTTTCCAATTCTTAAAAATGTGTGTGTTAATATTCCAAGAGAATGTGTGTTAATTTACCCGTCTCTGCATTATAGCATGCTTGGTTTTCTTTCTGTTTTACTCCTTTTCCAAGTGTGATGTTTCAGTGTTTATGCCTTTAAACGAACTAGCCCTGAATGCCCTTTGTGAAAGTGCTTTTTCCTAGCCAATTTGAAAATAGGGAGCAGAAGCTTTGGCTTACAAATTTCACACCAGTTTTCTAATTACTATCCTAAAGATTTACCCTGCTTCACAGTAAACCAAGCTTAACAAACTTAGTGTAATACATTTAAAGTAGCTTTAAACTAGCAACAACCCCAGCTTCAGAATGAAGATGAAGTAGGTGCATTTTTGAGCTTTACTGTAGTTCTGATGCCACCTCTGAACCTGTCCCTTGTTCAGCAAGCAGTCCAACACACACAACAATACAACAAAACAATACAACAAAAAATTAGGTTTGCAGGAATTTGGCCCTGATTACTTATGTACTTAACTTTATGTACTAATCAACAATTAGTTTACTCGTAGTGTACCGATGATCGATTATGGAATAGTTACCGACTCCCATCACTATTGTGACTGCAATGTATTATTATACAATGTATTATAAAATACATATATATACATATATTGTATTTTTTTCATTATAGATCCACTTTAATTTAATCCTTTACTCTAACCTGAACAACGCAAATAATTAACCAGAGGTTAGTCAGTCAATGTAATTCAGTAACGTCATGTAAGTACATGCTAGCATTTTTAGCCTGACTATAGCTTTGCTCATGTAATTTCACCAAGAGGCTAAAGGAATTAATCTGAATGATATATAGTTTCCTATATATTCCTAAAGTATAGGGCTTCTAATAACTACTTTAGACTTTGCCTGAAGTTAGTCAGGGCAGAATCAATGTGCATTTTTTAAATAGCAAAAAGTAGAGCTCTTCTGATGAAACCCTTTATTAAGTAAAGCCATCCTTGTTTTTCTTGGATGATCCCATGAAGGGTTTGCTGTTTTATGACAATGGTACAATTACATAGTCAACAGTGGTAATTTTACATAACCCCCCCACCCCCCAAAACTGTTGTCAGTTTGTCTGCCTAAATACAACTATACAACCTAAATGCATGTGGCAATTGGATCTCACTTTAACATATAACTAAATGAAATGGATTTGTTGTTTTCCTATTGATTTGGATAGTGGGTTGAATATCGGCTTTATGTCACTTACGAAGGCTGGCATCTTCATATTTTTACCCACAAGATCAAAAGGGCTTCTCGTTTAAAAGACAGGCATTTTTTAAAGCCAAGGAATGCAGTTACTGTCAATAATCAATTAGCCTGCTGACTTTATATAGCTGAGGAACCTGGAGGAGTGAGAAGGAAGATGAATTAACTTTTCCCTTTGGTCCTTAAGGACTGTTTTCCACCTACCTGTAGTTGTCTTTCACAAGGGATGCAACTTGAAATTATCCTTCAGAAGCTAAGGCAAATGTTGTTGCATAGGTTGATTTAAAGGCTGTGTCCTGTTATATCTATTAGGTATACTTTTTAATCTACAAAGATCTAATCTGTTATAATGCATCAATATTGTTTTTCGTGCAATAGTCGAATTTTCAAGAACAAATAATGCCAATAATCTTGCACTTGTCTGCTCAGCTTTGGCTTTCCTCCACTCATGGCTGTATGCACACTCATCCCCAAATGCCACTCTCCCGGTGCTAAACCACAACCCCACCTGCTACAAGAACATTGTCCAGACATTTCAAAAGGCTTTAAGTACCAAACCAATTATTGTTGTCTGAAGTGTGTCTGCATTTTTAAGAGACACAGCATGAGGCTTCAGTAGAGTAAATGCATGTATCTAATATCGAGCCCCATATCTTGTGGGTGGGAAAGTGAGCCCTCCAGACCAACCTCACATAGATTCGGAGAAAGTGATTAGGAACAATGAAGCTTTAGATAATGTATTCATATCTGCTTGTCAGGACTACAAAAAAGCATTCGTTTTAGAGAGACTTTTCAAGCAGAATTAATGGAGCTCTGATAAGAGACGTATGTAATCCTCTGTGTGGCTGACCTGCGGGATAGGAAAGAGACTAAAAATAGTGTCTGAGAATTAGCTTCTTTTGAAAGAGCCAGAAAAACAGCACCCTGTCATCTTGCATAGAGTGCTTTTTTCCTTCTCTGACAAAACTTAGAAATAGCAGCAAATCTGTCGAGGAATGTACAGTTAAGTGTCCTAAGGGTTTGCTTTGAGTTCGATCCAAAGGTCGTCCATAAAAAAAAAACTAAAAAAAAAAAAATGAAGCAGATATACAGGAACTAAAAACAGTAAGATGCGGTATGTAGTCTAGTCTTAAATTGTAGTTATGACCAAGACCTTTGTAGCAATACACTGGGCACAGGTAGGACTGCAGGACCATACAAACTAGTGACTTATTAGGGATACACCCTAGACGTCAGGCGACCCTGTGGCTTAGTGGGTAGTTCTGTCTCCTGGGATAGGCTCCAGGCCCCCCGTGACCCTGAATACAGGATAAAGCGGTATAGACAATGGATGAGCAATGATGGTGTGTGTATACATGCAAAAAACAAAACAAAACAGAAAAACACATCTCCTTTTTAAATTTGCATATACACACTCTTCCGATTGGTCCATTATTCATGAGGGGAAAAGGTGGTAATGTGTTAAGGAACCTCAGGACTTAGCTGACCCTGCAAACAGGCTAAGCAGTATAGATGAAGATCAAGATCCTAGATGTCATCAGGACATCTAGGATCTTTAAGTCATCTTTAAGGTGTCTTCACAGAATAATGAGCAATATCTTACTTTCTAAAGACCTGTTAAGGAGTCTTGAGTTTTACTCACTCATCATCTATAATGCTTTATCCTGTATTCAGGGTTGTGGGGAGATTGGAGCCTACACCCTGGTCAGAGTTTTTTTTAAAGATGACCCGAGGACTAGTGTGCACACCAGCTGAAAACGTTAAAGTTGAACTTTTTTACACTATAACAAATTTTCAACTAAAGTATTACAATACAGAGGAGATAACTCCTTAACTTCATTTTAGATCAATCACTGGTTCTTCTGACGGCCTCTATTCTTGAACTGAATACAGATCACATTAAATGTAGAGCCTTGTTTCATCAGGGTATGAAAAAGAAGACACTGTATAGCTGAGCTGTATGATCTATGGCCTGATTTCACTGATTCAGTCTCTGAATCATCTGTACTCACACACCCATGAGAACATCAGGATTCCAGTGTTTACCGGCAAATATTTTTTTGCTGCGGTTTTGATGGACAGCAGGGAAACATTGACATGTAAAATGATAACCGATACCTATCTAGGCATGACGCCTACACTACGTTCAGTAAATACTGACATCCTTGGAATTGCCAACAGAAGTGGTTATGTGCTTTGGAGCATGATTTTTTTTTAGGCCAGACTGCTCTGAATTTAGTGAAAGACTACAGACTCGAGGGGGACTTCAGGATTTATTAATACCCCTAATAAATGAAGCAAATAAATAGTCCATTCGTTAAAGTCCAAATGAGAGCGATCATCCCATTTGGCACCGTGATGGCAGGGAATTTTAGAGCTCTGAGCTGGATTTCAAGTAGTTGATCCCTCTGTGTATGTGGGTACTGTGTGTGGCTTGATGTGTGTGCATTCACTTGCAGATGTGCACATCTGTGATCATGTTATGCTCTGCACAGGAAGAAGCTCTCAGTACATCTAGGACTATTTGTTTTTACACTCAAGATAGTTAGATAAATAAATAGATTTATTTAATGGAAAAATATGCACAGGAAGATTGGAGTGTTCATAAATTTTGTAGCTTCATAGTTAGATCTTATCAGCTTGGTGGCTGATCACTGCCTCTAAAAGATCTGACTTGACTGAGAAGATGTACAGCATCTGCTCATTATAATTAGTGCAGGTTTTATTATCATGCATGCATTCTGGCACAAATAACATGGCAGATTCTGGATCTGGTAGTGTCACAGGCCTCAGGTCTCCTCTCTAAATAAGGGTAAAGAAGACAGGCTTGCATAACTGCTTTCCCGCTTAATGGATTTTCATATTGTTGTATTATCGACTTAGATTCTAGATCATGTATATTGCAATTTGCCAGTTCAATGGTATGAGTCCTGGGTTCTTACTTTGTTACCGTTTTTTTTTTTTTTTTGTTGATGTTGCTTTTATGCTTTTATAGCTCAGCCCATTTTTCTCCAATGCGAAACTCATTTGACTATAAGTGTGACATGCTCATGTCGCTTGTTATGTTGTTTTTAAGAGCAAGGTTACAAAGAAAAGAGGGTTCTTCTCAATGAGGTGTCCTGCATCATACTGTATATAACCATCACAAGTGTCAGGTTAAATACAGTTAGCTTTTGACTTTCTGCTTGTGAATATTGTATCGACAAGGTCAGCTCTATAAGGCTATATTGGAAAGTAAACTTATCGGAAGGTAAAGTCTTCCAGAAAGCATTTATGTCACCGGATGATGAATGGACTACACCTTGTCCTGTTCTTTAATTTCCAGTCAGCGCTGCGAAGGATTCATTATGCGAGTCTTAATATGACGTTAGGTTTAATTCATTATGAAAGTCCTAATGTAGCATTATGTTTATCGCACCTTTGTGCAACATTGATTTACCTTGCTATCATTTCATTAAGGGATCTGTTTGGTCCTAATGTGCCTGGTCAGCATTCGTGTGCTTGGGCCAGTGATCACTTCTTAATGAGTGCCTTCACACTGAATGAACACAGCCTATATTACTCACATTATTTGCACTATATAGCAGTAAGTAGACCAGCTGACACTGACATGATGCACTGTTCATTCCTTCTGACAGGAATTGATTAGTTAAAAGTCTACTGCACGCTCTGATAAAGCTTTGCAAATGTGTTAGCGCAGTTTGCGTTGGTGGCTGTTTAATCTAGTTATGAGATGCGCGCAGCAGCAGATGACTGTCACTATAATTTAATCTGGGTTGGCTCTGGGTGGAAGAGCTTTCCCCTTTTTGTGTCCTGCAAATCAGGGGAGCGGTTGGCTGCGGGTTGCAGTGTGAAAAATAACCGAACACTGAAGAGACTTCTGGGCTTGCCTGATTTGTTCATCAAAAAGTTGAATAGTTTTATGGATGACAGCTGTAAGGCTCCTTCATGAGATTATGAAACAATGTGTTAGTACTTTATGCATGCTATTTTTGAAAATGCATGATTTCAAATGAAGAAAATGTTCCAAGCTAGTTTCAGAAACAAAAAAGTTAGGGTTGACTAGTTAGAATGGTATTACTGTAGTGTTAGCATCACTAATCAGCATCAGCTCTAAGTTCAGAGGGGGTAAGAAAGAAAAAGATTTGCATTCAGACATATGCCAAGCAAAAGAGCTGAACCTGATTTTCTGGGTGCCATATTCAGAGTATTGAAATTATCTCTCTGTGATTCTCAGAGATTGCCTGATTTATTTTGTTTATGGCTGCCTGGAATGAGGTTTTCAATTGCATCTTAACTACCCCTAAAACAACATGTCTTTAGGCCAAAAGGGAAACTAGGTGCTAGAAAATGAAGATTTATAAAGCAGACCAAATTTTATGAGTATACATGTTGTCGATTGCAAAGTGATGCAACTCAAAAGCAAGGGACTTGAACGTAAATTAAAAAAGATATTAAAAAGCTTTTTATATTAAAAAGCTTACCCATCACATGTTTCTAGTACGTCTGCAATCAGTTAGATGAACGCAGTAAGAATTGTTTGACTTGGCAGGAACGCAGTAGAAAGCAGTAAGGACATAGTTATATTATATCACACATTTTATATATATATATATATATATATATATATATATATATATATAT